>JAQIBA010000031.1:48365-230253 GCA_028293925.1 Brueelia nebulosa | reverse complement strand
TTTTACTGATTTTCTGTTTTCAATCATTTCTCATTTTGTACATTTTTATACAATTTAATTAGTTTTATCTTATTTTGCATTCTTTAGTTTGTCTTTAGTTTGTCTTTTCTTCCAGTTTCTCTTAATTTTGAACTTTTTGGGGGTTTTTTTGTATTTGATTTTTTTATAATTTTGTAATTTTTTTCTTCTGTTTTTGGTTTTTCATTTACTACTTTGTGTATTTTTCGTCTGTCCTTTAACACAGATCCACTTTCTGCAGACATTTGTTGCTTTGGTTCTCAACTTTACAAAAACTCATCTGTTGCATCCGCGTTTGGCCGAGCTCCGAAGAAACCGGAAGTCGGACCGGAAACGTCTTTACTTCGTAAAAGGGCAGAGTGCCAGCGGCAGAAGAGGATCCAGCTCCCCGTGGTGGAAACCCCGTTGGAGGGTTGAAAGGAAAAAAGGAAAGGCCGGGGGTGGCAAATAAAAGAAAACGAATCCAAAGTGATTAATTAAGTCCGCTCGAATGTGTTTCACGAAAAGGCTAAAAAACTTTTCAAATTTTCAACGAGATTTTCAAACTCACCCCTGATCCCACCCCTAAAAAACCGTTTTTGGTTCCACATAAGCGAAAGTGCGACAGCGACAGAGTGTCACCGAAGGCGACAAACGAATTTTCAAACAATTCGCTTTGGAAAGGTTTAAACCTCTTTTCTTCTTCGAATGGCCGCGGATGTTTTAGAACTGATTTTTGTCTTCCCCGGATGGAAGAGTGGATTCGGGAGTATCACAAAAGCTGTCTCTGTCGTGAATCAAAGCAAAAAAAGCCCCAGTGAATTTAATGAGGAAACCATCAGCGGGAACGACTTAAAACGTTAAAATTTAGATAAGTTAATGCAAGACAAAGGAATTTTGTTTATAAACAAATTATAAACAATAAACGTCATCCATTGAAGAAATAAACAAAAAATGTCAGTCAACGGCGTCGAGGACTGTGTTAATTCACCCCCGCCACGGGGGGCGTAAAAAAGGAACGTTGGAGGGATCGCTCCAACTGTTGCCAACTTTCGCTCGTTAATTTCCCGGAAACCCGCGCCCGAAACTAAATAATAAACAAATTAACGGCCGATTACTTATCTCCCTTCTCCTCTATCTCCGAGCGAGGGAGGAGATAAACCCTGGAAAAATTATCAAAAAAGGGGAAGAAGATATCCCGAGGGGAGGACAAAGGAGAAGCGGGGACGCGGGGGGAGACAAGAAATATGCATTCACTTCCCGAGAAGCCATTTTTCTTTTTTAACGGCGCGAGAAGGAAAACAAAGGAAGTTTTTCAAAGGAACGTGAGGAAGTGGGCTAACGGGCGCGATTGGGACTTTCGTCCGGTGATGGCGCGGGCCGTCCATCCCCCAAAAGCGAAACCACCCCCGCGATGAGGGCGGGTTTTTCAATATTTCGAGCGACGGAAACGAAAGTTTAATTTTACGGTGCATAATTTGAAAAGTGGAAAATTTAATAAGTGAAAAAGGTGTGGTGATTTTTAATTTTTTAAAATACCTTTCAATTTTATAATCGCCGAGTCAGAGAAATTTCCATCTGACAGTCATTTTCAGATCCAAAATGGCGGCCCTGTTTACATTTTACATTTGTGTGGATTCTCAAATATCAAAAATTTCAATATAATTCTATATGGAGTATAATAACACTGAGCACCAAAATTTAAGTCTTTCTTAAAAAATATTAATTCCTAAGAAGCTGAAAATTGGTAAAATTTTTCACAGTATAATTATAAATGTATAACATCGATCCGATGGGAATTCAATTATAAACCATAATAGCATATTATAATAGAACTAAGTATAATGAATTAGAAAATCCCAATAAATAAATAAATTCTTTGTAAAATATAATGCAATATATCAATTATCAGTTTGTCCAACCTAAAATAATAAAAATGGTACGCTTTTTACGTCAACATTTGTGTTTCGAAAGCTTCGCCCGAAGTTTTTCGAGAACAATAGAGAAAAGAGAAAAGTCCCGAAAGAAAAAGTGAAAAGCGACGTGGAATAAAGCGAGGAAAGTTTCAGTTAAGCGCCATTGAAAGCCGTCACAATCTGACTAAAGCCGAAATGTTCATTCCGTAAAAGCTCTCTCTCGCCGCCCCCAACCCCCAACCCCCTTCAACCCCCTCCAACCCCTCCCGGCCATTTTAACTATTGCTCGATCACTAAAATAATCCATCTTCTTCATGTTCGCTCTTTAAAATTCCGCAGGAGAGATACAACTAATCATTTATATTTGACTCGGGTTCTCATCGGAAAATTTCACCCCTTTCCACCCTCTCCCCTCCGCCACCCCCGATTTGTTTCGATTTATCAAAAATTCCTTCCTTTCGTAATCACTGAAAAACCTCTGCGGTCGCGTCAACTTTTATACGCCGCTTCTGCCGTGTCACCCTCTTCAACCCCCCCAAATTTTCATCCCTTTGCACTTCCGACTCTTCAGTCCGCGACGCGCGTCGGGAAAAGGCGAATATCCCGTCGAACTGACTCGGGAATGATTAAAAACAGAAAAAATGATGAGAGTGGGGGGTTGAAGCGGGAGGGGTGGAAATCGAAGGGGGTTGAAAGCAAATTGAGAGATGAGTCGGGAGATCCGATTTTAATTAAGGTTTGACATCCATCATTTGAAGGCCATCAAGGGAGGAGCAATAAGTGTCAGAATCTTTTCCTCGGGGGAGAACAAAGAGGGGGTGGTTAATGGCGGAGGGGAGGCAATCGTCAGCTTCGAGGAAGTTTTTTTAAATAAACTCGAAAATTGATGCCAGGAAGTCAGACACGTGTCGTCTCGAATTTAGTAAACGTGCAAGCATTAGGATTTCTTTTTTTGGATTCGGGGGAGGGGAGAGGGGGGATGAAAAGGGGGAGGAAGAGAGAGAGAGAGGGGAGGGTCTTCCCGGGGGTCTAAGTCTTTCAGTTATCGTTGTTTATTTCGCTCTCTTCGCAAAACAAACAACGGCAACAAGTCGTTTTTTCATTTCCCCGGAATTATAATTTTTCGGAATTATCGGTCGGTTTCCTTTGAGCCCTCTCCTTTGGCTCGAAACCTCCACCTCCACAAAGGGATGTCGAGTTGAGATGTCGTCGCATTTATCTGATAAAGCGAACGTAATGAAGAGCCATCGAGGGGTGGTTTCATGACAAAAAGTGCGGGTCAATTATTGTTTAAAGAGTGAGGGGTGTCATCCCCTCTCTTCCCCGAGAACTTCTTTCCTTTGATCCTTTTCCCGTTTAAATTAGAAGGAAACGAAAGGGAAAACCTTTTCTTTGGAAGAAGAGGTTAACGGTGTGGCCATTAGTGCCTTTCATTTTCTTTTGTCTTCTGCTTCCTCCGAAGGGAGGGGAAAAGGGGGTTGGTATTCGTCATCCTGAAGTACTCAGCGGGGAAAAGTCGAAGACAGCCCGAGACAGTCCGAACGGGAGAGAAAACTTAAAAGGAAGGAGGCATAAAAAAGAAGAAAAGTAAGAAAAAATAATGAGGAGATGAAGAAAAGTAGATTAAAATAGGGAAAAAGATAAGAACAGAAAAAAGAAACGCATGAAAAAAAAGAAAAAAAGAATAAAAATGATAAAAATGAATAAAACTAATTTTTATTTAATTTACAAAATATAATTTGATGAGTTAATCCAATGAAAATCCACTAAACTTTTTACTTGTTTATTCACATCACTCGACAGAAGTCATAAATACGAAAATATAAATAATAAATCAAAGTATAATTACAAACGCCCCCATCAACCCCCAGCAGATATGAAATCCACTTTGGCAACGCAGCCTTTCACTCAACAACATTATCGTTCCATATAATCTCTTTATATATTCAAAGCAAAACTTTTAACAACTCCGCCCGCGACTTTCCGTCTCTCCCATTCAGCAGAAGAATTCGTCCCTCGGCAGGTGACGCAATAAACGGCCTGTAACGGCCCGTAACGGTTTGTAACGGTTTTTAACGGTTTTTCTTGGATAAATGTCTCAATAACAAGAGGGAGGAATTTAATATCCCGGCCGCCGATGGCTTTATTTGATATATCGTTCTTTCCCCTTTCTCTCTCTCTCTTTGCCGTATAATAATATTATAATAATATATTATAACTCGATCGGAAAGGGAAGAGGGAAAGGGATGATCGATAAAAGTTCTTTGTGGTGCACAGCATTGGAGACGATCTGTCTTTATATTTTTTATACTTTTTTATGTGTTTATTTTATTTGTCATTATTAATAGGATTAAGAGATTTAGATTAAAAAGACAACTTTGATATTTTTCTTCTTCTTTCTCTTTTCCTACTGCTCCTCTTTTTCTTACTTTTGCTTTCTTTTTTTACTGAACTTTATTCTTGTTTATCCTTATTTTATTTAATTTATTGAAAATTAATAAAGAAGACCTAATAACTTTAAGAAATAACTTTTTATTAATTAATTAAAAATCATTTAAATTTGGTTGTACTGTATATATGTTACATTATTCAGTAAATATGTTTGAAATATATAATTAATAACAATATTTTATATTAAAATTTTTACATCGCCTTCTGATTTATATACTTAATCGAATAGAAGAGCAGTAAATTTAGTTTATCGTTTGTTAATTAGTTCGGAAAGCAGCGAAATTAAAACTTAAACGATAATATTATATGATATAAATCCCCTTAATAAGATTACAGTATGGGAGCCGAACTTCGGCGGTGAAATTAATTTAAAACTTCATCGCGTCCCTAATTAACTAATTAACGCTCCCATTTTTCCACGCACTCACCTCGCCAGAGATATTATATATTATATATTATCTCTTATGGAAAGTATACATATTGCAAAATGGGGAGAGAAACGCCTCCGACACATTTATCATTTAACGCGACACTCATTTTTCTTTAATCGTCCCTCGCATTTCTCCCCCTCTCTCTCTCTCTCTCTCTCTCTCTCTGATTTTTTGCTCTCTTCGCTGTGAAAATATTATATAAGAAAGGGTTTTTTGCGGGACGAGCGGACTAATTGTTTTATCAATTAATCTCAGCTGAGGATTTGGTGGAAAAAAGTGCTGCCAAATTTTGCAATTTTTGTTATCGAACAGTTTTTTATGTACAGTGATTTTGTTGTAACGGTTTTCTTCTTTTGATCTCCTTTCTTATCTTCTTTTTCTTCAGAATGTCACTTTATCACATCTCTTTCCGAAACCCGAGAAAGGGCACCCTTTTCACCCCCAAACGGGGAAAATCAATGATCCTTCCTTATGAAAAGGGATCGTTGTATGAGTTATTCATTAAACACCACTTCATAAACAGTATAATTATAAATAATTATACGTCACCGAGGCCAAACAGAAGAACCGTCCTAATTAATAATTAAAATTTCAATCAGGGACGATCGGAGACGGCCCTTCCCAGACGGGGCAGAGGGTGAGCGTGGAGGGGGGAGGGGGGGGAGGGCGATTACCACCGACTGGAATGATTCCCCCATTAGCAGAAGGCCATTAATCAAAAAGTTATCCGGTGGCGAAACACCTTATCTCCTCCCGTGAAAAGATTAGCTGGTTGCTCCCCCTCCGCCCCCTCCGCCCCCTTCGCCCCTCCGCCCCCTTCATTGCCACGGGTCCTCCTTGCGGGAATCCAGGCGAAAAGCAGAATAAATAATGTCGCGTAATTCGGGAGAGGATTTCGTTGTGAGGTTTTCCTTTGGGGAACGGAAGTGAGGGAAAGGAAATAAAAGGTTTCGCAAAGGAAATAAAGGGAGGAAAGAAAGAAAAGCACTTTGAACGTCCACCAAAGCCATCTTTTGTGTTAATTCGAATTATATTTTAATATTCATTGGACAAAATAAATAAAATATGTGGTAAAAAATATACAAGATAATAAATATGTTTATATTAAATATAATATAAAATTAACGCTTAACTATTTACGCAAACGTTTTTTTATTTTTCAGGTGAGTTTCTGCAAATGGACAGTCGGCATAAAAGATTTAAGGGTGGTAGTTCAGTGAGTCGGGGTTGAATGCACAAAATGGAGGAGGCAAAAAGGAAAGTTTAAAACCACTGACAACAAAAAATGGGCCATTTTGATTATTTGATTCAATTAAATTCGCCCCGAAGCGCTTTTAATTATTGATTGAGTCGTCAAACTTTAATTTCCATTAATAAATCATTCAAATTATTAAAATTTATATTCTTAATATTTATTTAATATTTATTTACTCACGAGATTACTTATTTTAATTCTTAATCTCGGTTACTTTTATTTATTATGTGAATAAAAATCGCTTAATTAATTAACTTTAAATTATGAATAACTGCGTACAACAACAATTATATATAAATAAATAAACAAGCGAAAAAATAGATAAATAAGTAAGGGATAACGATGACTTATTTTTTAATTTAAGAAATTTATTATAATTGAATTCATTGTTTATTTTTATTAATCAAGTCATGACTCGCTCAACTGTCAGAAATAAAAAAAACAACCCCTTCAACCCCTTGCCAAACCCCCATAAAGGCACAGAAGCTTCCCTCGTAAAAACACGTAAAAACACAATCGCCCCTAATCCGAATCGATCGGTGCGGCCATCTTTTCCTCGTGGCAGTGGCAGAAGACAGAAGTGGAAGAAGACACAAAAATTTAATCGAGGCAAATAAAAACGAAACGGGGAAAGGAATAAAATGGCTGAGGGAATTCAATTCGGGCCGTTAAATCCTTTTCCACCGCGGAATTTCCCCGTAATTCTAATTCATGAGGGCGAATGGATTTGGCCTTTTTTAAATAAGCAAAATGGCCGCGGGAAATTTATCCAAAGAGAAACCGATTTTCCGCCCGGTGAACTTACACACTTTCCCCGCTTCTTTTTCGAAGCGGGCCGGTGTGAGTGCTCACACCGGGACAGAATGGCGGAATCAGCCTCGAGATGAAAGGGATTCCAAATGGAGCCCAAATGGAGGGAATCTTCGGGGTGAAACGCCCGACTCCCCAATCGAAGTCTGCCCTCGCCCCTCCGCTGTGACTCCCTTCGCCTTCGCACAGTCCGAGGCCACACATATTAATACAATAGCACTCCCATCCAACAACAAACGGCCTCGACAATAAATACCCATGTTAATATTTATTTATTTGACGGCGTTCCTGAGAGTTCAAAAATACAAATGGAGCCTCGTGGAAAATTTCACGATTAAAACTCCGGAAAAAATGAAAGCTCGCCGTGTTGGAGTAATTGTTGAAATCTTCCACGGGGGGCCGTGGGGCCCGGGGGCGGGGGGCGGGGGCGGGGGGCGGGGGAGGGAGATAAAATTACACTCCCGAATTGTTCTTCTTTAGGGGGACAAAATTAGACTTTGATTTAATTGTGAGGGCTCTGCTTTTCTCCCCTTTTTCTTCTTCCTCTCTTTGCTAATTATCCTGTTCCCTCTTTTGCTTATTTGACGAGTGTTCCCTCGGTGGCTAAACAAAGCAACAATCACGGAGAGGATTAGTCCCTTACACCCCCTTCGCCCCCAAAAGCCGCTGAGTCAACCGGAGATAAGAAGCCTCGTCTAAGCAATAATAAGCGAAAATTCTCGCCCAGCGGCTCATAAATCTTTCTCTTAATAATATTACATAAATTAATAATCCCGCTCATGCCTAATCCCTTTTAATTCTTTTTTTAATCCCTTAATGGAGTAATCTAATCCTTCACGCTAATCTCTAAATGGAGTGATCCAAACCTTAGAAGCTAATCTTCCGCCCGGGAAACGCGGTCCGCCCCTTCAACCCCTGGAGGTGGGGCGCCGTCTTCGGGGGTGACCAGAGGGCTCTTTCGACCCCCTCCCTCCCCCGCAGGCAGGAGGGCGGAACCCTAATGAACCTAAAATGAAAAGCTAATATGTAATATGTTTTAAAATGTTAATTCCCCACTTTTGGGGGAAATTCTTGAGCAAAAAAATTTATGAATCTTTATAAAAATACTACTCCCCCGCCCTCCCTCATCCCTTAAAAAAATTCCTGAAAGAAATTGCCTGAAAGAATTTCCGGAATCCAAAATGGTAGATGATTAAATATTGGCCAGGGGGGAATCGGGCGCGGGGGTTGAAAATTTTCAGAGGAATAAATTGACGTTTGAAAATCATCCCTCTCTCCCACTCATGCAAACGATCCCAATGTTTACATTCGGTCGGTCAAAGACGATCGGAGGGGGAGGATTTTTTCTACCCTCGCGTGGGGGTTCAAGCTCGTTCTTGAGCTGGTTTTAAACCCCACCTGGGGGGCGGAATGGGAAATACAACAGAACCCCCCAATTAAAGATTTTATTCGAACAAGGGCGGCGTTGTTTTTAAATGAAATGTTCGCAGAAGAGCTTTGATGGTCTCACGTCCGCCATTTCTGCGTTGCCTCCTCAACCAGAAGGCGGTGGATTCCTTAGAAACAAGCGGTGTTGTGTTTATAGAAAGTCCAGCCATGAACGAATTGTCTTTTCGAATGTGGTGAAACAGATGCAAAATAAATATTCGGTTTTCAGACGGAAATTTGAAAAAAAGAAAGAAAAAAATATTTATTTTCCACTTTTATAACAACTTCCAAGTTAACAATTATTTTTTTAAAATTTAAATCCAAACAAACACTGCTTAAGAAATCACAATATCGTGTTCATATATTTAAATAATACAAGCAGTCTGCAATACTATATAATACACATACTTGCATATACATACGACTAATTGAATATGCATATACAATATTCATGTACGGTTTCAAATAACAAAGAAGAAAAACTCGACCTGAATGTAATTGCCAAAGGAAACCCGAAAAAGACACAACAATCTTTCCTTTGTCTTCCCCTCCCGTCCCCTCCCGTCTCCTCCCGGCTAATCCCTCCTAATCCCCAGGTGGGAATTCATTAGCAAAACCTGTCCCGGAAATCTCCTCGGTCAGCCATCAATCAGCTGTGCCTCGCCCTTCCCCTCCTTAAAATAAAAATTTTCATTTTGGAATCACCGTTGCTGAGGACAGAGATTATTTCCAATTCGATCGAAGAAATCGCTGTCGGCTTTCGATCGATGGCGGCTTTACATGAGTCTTTGAGACAAGTAAACATTTACGAGATTTTTCGTGGGTTTTTATAAAATGTAACAAAAAAAGCATTCATCGTTTAAAAGTTAAAAAAAAACACTCACCGTTAAAAGTCAAACAATTTCAATTTTTAAATTAAATTTTTATTACGTAGTAATTATACGACATTATCATTTTTCTTTACTTTTAAAGTTGCACAATGTTTTCATTACAAATTCTGCATTATAATTCATTTAATGCGTTTTAAATTCAATATATTTAACCATAAAAACTACAACATTAGTGTAAAAATAAATGTGGTTTTCACTGAACATGAACGGTTCTTTTTGTCTGTGCTCGAATTCCTGGAATTTCATGGGATTCGGTGGCCGATTCTCGGAATCGGTGACGTCACCCAACGCACTTTTAACGGTCGTTTAACGGCCTTTTTATTTTTGACTTCTCACAGTGAAAACATTGTGCAAATTCATTTCGTTTAGTGATTTCTCAGATCGGCTAAAGTTTCTACTTCGATTCTAATCTCGGCGTCTAAGCCTCTGCCGAGCATCATTAGGAAGTTAATCCCGAAATCCCCCTTCGCTCGCGCACAACGTCTCAATTTTCGGTTGGGGGCACTGGGGGGGCACTGGGGGACGTTGGGAGGCACTGGGGGTTGGCCTGCTCCCTTTTAATCACCAGTCATTGTTCGCCATCTCTTAATAAGTAAATATATTAAATTTTTCTTTTAATGGGAGACTCGAGGAGACAGCTTTTCTAAAATGCCAAATACAAAAATAAATAAATAAATAAATAAAATAAAAGAATTTCACACTGAAAATATTGTTTTGTTTTCCTCATAATTATTCCTTCCTCATTAGCATAAGCGAACGACTCAGAGTTGTTTATTTTAAATTGAATTCCAAAAATTGATTCACCTTTGAGAGCGCCTCCCCTCTGCGCATGCGCACCCCCCGCACCCCCAAATCCCATTTCCTTAATGCTTCATTACGCTTTCTAACTTTGATTCAACAGATTTCCCTTGCATCATCTACTTTGAATATAATTTTTCTCCCCCTAGGTGAGGGTTTATGCTTCGCCACCCCATTACTTTTTCTGGGGGATGACGTCAAGCAACGGTCACAACCCCCTTTGAGACTTATTATCTTGTCATTTGCAAGACGAGAGTTTTCATCCCCCGGGCCCGTTCGCCTTCGACGGGGATGAAAGACTCCCCCGCCGATGGAGATAACCTGGGCTGGCGGGGGTTGCCGCCCCCGCCACCCCTCAACTTTTATGTTTTCGCTTTAGACATTTTTGATCTTGGATCCTCTGGGTTTGCTGTCGGATTTTCATTTCGGGAGCGGACGCCGACAGCTTTTCTGCCAGTAAACAAAAAACCATCTTCACTTCGTGGATTTTCACCCCTGAAAGTGAAACCCTTCGTCCATTTTTGTATACTTCTCTGTCGTTTAAAACTTATGATAAATTCTATACTTAATTTTTAAAAATTGTAAAAGATAATTTTTATTTATTTTTTTATGTTTTTCCTCTCCGATTTACCCCAATGGGAGAGGGCTTATATTTACATTTAATAATATACATATACATATACATACAAATTAACATATATAAAATATTAATAATTTACTGAGAAACAATACATGCGTATTTTATAATTTTTTATAAACTCCGAAATGGTAAACAAATATAAATAATTATGTTGTTAAAATACATATACATACTGTGCTCTTACACATTTATATATTATAAGTACACTCATGCGTATACTAATTTTCATTCCAATATATATTCTCTAATTATAAATAATTTGTAGAACAATATACAGTAATAAAAATTATATATTAAAATGTATATACGGTTTTTTTCTTTATGCGAAGCCATAAATTTTCATTTAATTTATAACACCAAAGAAAAACAATCAGTATTTTATGTATAAAATTATATGTCTTCATATAAATACAGCTTAAACACGTAAATATACATAAATTCACATGAATAAATATACTAAAATGTTGGTCAAAATTTAAATAAATATATACTTGTAACAAATAAATAAAAATAATACAGAAAATAAATAATTAACTGTAAATAAGTATTTATATTTTATCCGAAGCTAAATGGGGATGATTTTACCCCAGAAAGGGATGATTCTTGGAAGCTATACAAAAGCGATCGACCTAATGCGTATATCTATACAATCAAGGATTAGCGGGTTTAGTGGAGGACCATCAATCAACTTTCGCCCCTTTTTATGTTGTTTCCCCAACATTATGTATTTTTATTTTTAACCGACAGTCGGAGAGAGGAAATTCGGAGATTAACCGTAACGTATATACGCGTATAACTCCGAGGGAACGAAGTAACTTTTGAGTGGGGCGGGGGGCGGTGGGGGCGGAAGCGGTTTTAAAAGCGCATTAATCATCGCATTCGAGAAAGGAAAGCGTTTCCAGTGTCAATACATCGAAAACAATTTTCAGGGAGGAAGTTTTCCAGTTTTCCCTGTAATAAATCTCTGCTCCGTTCTTGGAAAACCTTTCGCTTCGGCGTTTGTTTCATCAAAGGGGTCATTTTGACCCCTTTTAAACTTCGATTCAATGAAAGGGTGCCGTCATTAATCTCCAAAGACTTCCATTACTTTTAAACATGACTTTTTTCTGTGCACTGACATTTTACCCCAATTTGTCCTTCCCAGAAAATAAAATAAAATAAAATAAATTTTTGGGGCCTCCGGAAATAAAGTGTAAAAGACATGACGTCATGGAGCAATGGAGTTTTCAGTCCCTCCATTACCTGTCTTCTGTCCGTTGTTTCACTCATTCAGTCCTGAAGAACAGTAATAAGTAACACTAATAAATACATAATGTATTTTATTTCAACTGGCAAAAACAGAGATGAGGAGGAAAAGATGAATTCAGACGAATCGCTTTCTACGGCCACCTAAGCAGAGTGCGGTCAGAGAGACTTAGCAACAGATGTTGAAAATAAAGGAAAGAAAAAGGAATGGTTCAGCGAAGCGGAGAAAGATATGAGTGAGGTCAAATTGAGAAAGGAAGACGAAACTCAAGAGAAAAGAAAAACTGTTACAAAATGGAGCACAGAAAGGAAAAAAGAAAAGTATTGGGCCAAAAGGAAGGCGAAAGTTGGTCAGTTGGTCAAAGGAAAGGTCGAAACCAACAAAAGAAAATAAAGTAAATCTTAAAATTTTGAAAGGGTTTTTTATATAAAATAAATAAAAGAAAAAAAATTTAAAGTTGCCATCTTTTATACTGAAAACTCACAAATACATGAAGAAAAGGCAATGTAATGAGTCATCAGATCGGTATCACCCGCCCTATTGTGGCCAGATCGGTATACTGTAAATCCACCCTATTGTAGTATTGTTAGAAAAAAAGGTCGGTCCTATTGTATTATTGTCACCAGGTCGGTATGATTCACCCTGTTGTAGTGCTGTTTGTTGAAAAACAACAGGTGAATCAGATCGACCAGGGTATAAAAAGGAATCCAAATTGTTACTGTCGCTCAGTTTTGGAGTTCAATCTCTAAGTTCAGTTTTCACTTCTTAGACTTTCAGTTTAGTTGTAATTCGAGGTGTGTTCGTACCGTGTCCGAAAATACAACTATTATTTCAAATTATATCAGTCCCTATCAGGCAGAAGTAAACGTGGCAGAAAGAACTCATCAAAACATTATGTAAACAAATATCTCATAATGATGGCTCTTTCTCGCGCTCCTGCTTGGTGTCGGCGTTCGTGCTCAGCCTTTGGGAATTTCCTAAGGAAACGCACCGGTCTTGGCTACTCGCTCTCGCTGAAATGCACTCAGCTGGGACTGACCGTTGTCTCGGGCTGCCTCCAACTGCCTCGACCCCCACGGCGAAGGCGCCAAAGCGCTCTCCGACTGCTGCCACGTCCACGAAACCGTTCGTCAGCCCTGGTCAGCAATGCCGGCGTTGTGATTTTTGGAGAGGATGGCCCATGGCCCATCAGGTCGCCTTATAAACATCAGCAGCCTCTGCGCTCTCTTCAATCTGCCAACTCTGTCGGTTTATGGCGCCACCAAAGCGGCCGTGCAGAGTTGGAGCTGAGAAAGTACGGCGTCAAAGGTATGACTTTCATGCCCGGCTCGTTCATATGCCAAAGCAACAAAGCAACGCGGAGGAAATGGAAAAAGAATTTTCCTTTGAGGAGAGTACTTCCGAGACTTGAATTCGTACCTGAGTGACGTCGTCGCCGGAAGCAGAAAACCACTGGCTGCCTCGGATGATGAGGGCCTCTACGAGAAGTTCACCGAAGCGCTTCTTCATAAAAATCCAAGGGCGAGTTATAAAAACGAGCCGTGGCGATATTTTTTCTATTATAACGCCTTACGAAGGACGCCATTTTCGATGCAGGAATATTTAGTGGAAAAATTTATGAGATTCCCACGGTTTAAGGGAAATCCTGCTGAGACAATTCATTGATTCGTTGTGACTGTGGCTCAGTTTCTAAGTTCACTTCTCAGTTCTTAGACTTTCAGTTTAGTATAGATATATCCAGTTTAGTTGTAATTCGAGGTGTGTTCATACCGTATCCGAAAGTATAAATATTATTTCCAATTAAAGTGCGGATTTTGTGAAATTTATAAAAATTCCTTCAAATGAAAAAAATACTAGTGTCCGGAGTGAGCCGGACCATTCCACCAAGAGCTGGTGGAACAGCCATCACAGCCACAAACACCCTGGCAGTGAAATTGTTCTGGAAGATTCTGTGGTCCCTATGGTTCCCACAGGAACATTGTTCTCTATTAACAGTTTTGCATTGACTTTCAGTAAAATTCTTTAAAAAAAAGGTAAAAAATAAAAAGCGACCGTAACAAAGTTTTACAGTTAACAGATTGTAAAAAATGTTAAAAGTTACTGTCTGATACTGTATGAATGACGTGTAATGCACCGTCGTTCTGTCATGTGTCCCAATGAGCACAAATCCCCAAACGACCCCCGAGACGAATGAGCAATCATCCCCCACGAAAGACGAAAACCGCCCCCGTTATGAGTGATTTTTGTAATTAATGAGGCGGAGGGCGGAAGAAGTCCGCTGTGATTTATACCGCCTTTAGATTGTTTGTCGAGTCGCCCCCGGTCGGCGCCGCCGTAATTAACGAGTTTATAAAAATTATTTGTAGGTGTTATAAATTTAGGTTGGTTTTATTCATCTCTCGGTTGGACGGCCAAGTACAAAAGTAGAAAATAGGAATTTTCCGGGGAAGGGACCGGAAGTGACACAAGCGGAAATGAATGTTTCGAATGCACCGGGCGAGACGGGAGAGAAAGACTAAAGCCACAATCTTCCTCAGACGCCATTAACCCCCCCAAAAGGTATTAAAAAATATTAAAACGCCACACGCAGCCCTAATTCCATTATGGCAACTACGCACCCCTCGGCAACTTGACTCCAGTCTTTACTTTATAATTTGATTGTCTCCCTCACGTGAGTGGAGCTCCACTCGAGGGGAGCCGAGGGAGGACAGGGGGCGGGGGCGGGGGCGGGGGCGTTGGGGATTGAAAATAGATAAGCTGTCAAGGGTGGGTGGTTATCCGCAACAAGTGTTCGGGGGTGAGCACGCGAGCGTGGGATTAAAGGCAGTATATACGTATATATAAGTGTTACATTTTCTGTTGTTAAGTTCTTAATAATTATGTATACATTATTTTATGAAATTAAATTAACCAGTGTGGCCAACCTCTGAAGCATTGTGGTTTTTGCCCGTATTTAGGCCAAATAGCAAAATAGTGTCATCTCAGATTTTATTCTAACTTTGCTCGTTGAAAGGGTATATCTTAAGCTTTCGAACGCATTTGGTTTAATTATAGAGAAACCACTCTGAGGGGGTGAAATTGGCCCCTAAATGTGGTAAATCGAAGGGGTTGCAGCCCTTTTTTTGTAAGAATTCAAATTTGCTTGTGAGAATTGAAAAGTGATGGGAGCAAATGAGAGCGCCTTCTGCCTTAAAGTCTCCTGATTCTCTACACTTAAACTTTTTACAACAATTAATTCCTCTTCCCATTGCAAAATAATGTCAGTTTGTGGTAAGGAGAAGAGCAAAATTCATAAAAAAAAAACAAGACACTTCACTGATACTTACTCAGCCGGCCGTCCGTTGGGGTCGCGGGATGAGGGAGGCAATGAGGTCCCTGATTGCCTCCCTCATCCCTGGACCCAAACTTCACTCATATTACACAAAAATTTCAACGCATATGCACCATAACCGAAGCGCAAAGCAACTGACCACAGGAAATGAACAACTCAAACTCAGTAAAAAAAAGTCAAAAAGAAATGGGAGTTGACTACTAAAGGGTCAAAGGTCACTTGCGTGCAAGGCGGTAAGTGGGCATTCCTTCGTCCGCTCCCGGAAACCCCCACCCCTTTCGAGCACCACCGAGTGAAGCCTCTTTCATAAATGGACGCGACGGCGACCAAATACTGTTAAAAGAGTGAAGTGGAGGCAGAGACCGTTGGAAGAGAGAATCGAAGCAAAGAGCGTAAAGAGAAAAAGGCAAACAGGAGGGCGATACAACGAGCGTTAATAGAATGAGGGCGGACGAGGCGAAGACAAAGACTTTCCCGCAGAGAATGAAAAATCTGCAGTCTGATAAAATTTAAGCTTTTTCCGACAGCTCTAAATTTTTCAAAACGTTAAAAAAATCTCCGAGAAAAAAAGCATATCTGAATAATTTGATTTTTTCTGGAATTTTCCAAAAGGGAATCCATAAACTTTTTTTAATCAATTTGTAGCGATGATGAAAAATGAGAGATATTTTGATTTGTTTCTTTTGGTCGGACGGGGAGGTCCGGGCGCCGATGCTTAGCTTCCCCTCCGGCCGTCTTCTTCCCTCCCCCTCCCCCTCCCCCTCCCCCAACCGCCAGAACTGCCAACCTCGCCGTTTCCAAACGAATTGGACTTATCTCCCGATAACTCTGAATATTTAATGGGCCGGAGATGATTGATCTGGGGAAGATTCTTTTGAAGAAAGATTGTTTTCCGGAAGCTTTCTTGAATTTAGAATTTGTGAATGGGGGAGGGGGTGGAGGGGAGGGGTGGGGAGGGGGTGGGAAGAAGAAAAATCTCCCAAGTTTAGAAACCAATTTTGTCACCACATACGTGCTCGGGAGTTTTCCTATCTGAGCGGAACTTTGTTCTTAGTTCCGGCCGGTGGAAACTCCTTCATCCCTCTTCCACCCCTTCTTACTTCTTAAATCCTTTTATTTCTGAGACTCTTTAACCGAAAACATTAGTTGCAGTTTCTGAGGAATTTAACCTCCCCCGCAAATTTATTTTTAGTAAAACTTCTTTTTTTAAATCCTGTTTCTAAAACTCAGTCTCTTATAGAATCCAAAAAGTCCTGTTCCTAGAACTGAGACATATAGAATTGAATAAAAGCACCCTTAACAATAGGGGTGAGTTTTCTCTTCTTTACTTCCGTCAACCTCCGGAAACGCCTTCCATTTCTTCGCGAGAGGAAACCCACATGACGGCGAAGACAAAGCCGCCCCTCCAACCCCTATTCGAAGGCACCCCTGATCGGGACGGTGCCAGTGATGGCGAATGACAAAAGGAGATTTATCGGCGTGCGGACTGAATTTATTGCGAAGCGTATAAACATGCGACTGAAGCACGGAGGCTTAATGAGCTTTGGGGGTGAATTATGGGAGACTCAAGTGGTCGGGGAAGGATCGATTCGGGACATCCTGGAGGACATGAGGACTAAGCTTTACTAAGCATTTGCTTCTTTGACATTCGAAAGGTTAAAACTAAGTTAAAAGTAATACATAAAGAAGACCGTAAAGCGCAATGTAACAGTTTTCTTAAAAATGTATAAAATGAGACAAATGAAAGTAGGGGAGTTCGTCCCTGACACCCTCGCCGCAACCCCTGCGAGAATGGTCACCTCCCTCATAAATAACAGCTTCTTAACCGGGATTAACGAGCACTTGTCGGGGGTTGCAACCCCCAAAGTTATTAACATGGCTCCCCCGACGCCAGCGACCACTTTAATTATTAATTTTCATTTGTTGGCTGCCGCTGAAAGCAGTGCTGCCAACGCGACAACGTTGGTCTTCTCTTGACGGATTGTCAGGAACCAGAACATTTTCTTTTCTACCTTTTCAGTTAATGGTTTTATCTATTTCCCCATCCGTCTCTCAGTGTTTCCTTTTCTATCCCTTCCTCTTGCCCTTTAATTTCAACGACTGCGCACAATTAAACTCCGAACTCCATTGTGTCGCATCGAACAGGTACGCAACTCGCGAGCAGGGACGTCAAAGAGAAATGATGGCACCCCCGAGGACCCTTGGATGGGAATGCGCCCTGAGAGACCACATGGTCGATCGGCTGCCTGCAAGCACTCATGCAACGTCAGTTTAGTAGAGACAATGGGGGTAAGCACTTCCCCTCTGTCGTGGCCGACAGGCGAGGGGATGGAACCCTTCACCAACCCCTCAGACAACACAGTCCGGGTGGGTAATTACTCCACTAACCAAATTAATTACCATACCTTGGGGAATATATATAACATCATTTTTTATTTCCTTTTCCCCTTTCTTTCTCTCTCTCTCTCTCCTCTTTCACTCTCTGATTCGGACTCATTGCAACATCAGCTGAACAGTGTCATTTTATTCGCGTGTAAAACTGCACAAAAGATTTCGATCAATGGAGTTGAGGAAAACAAAAAGCGGTAGAAATTTTCTCTCGGCAAAGGAGAAAGGCTTTCCTTTGGGGGTGAAGGGAAGGAAGAAAAATTTTCCGAGGGAGAGAAAAACTCGGTTATCAAACCAATAAATAAGATTTCGAAGGAAGAGGAGTTTTGGCAAAAGCGGATTCTCCAAGACAATATGCTAATGAAAAATTCTAATTCGAGGAAATTCACTCTTTGAGCGGAGAAATCTTTTATATCCACCCCTCGCCCCTCGCCCCTTCATCCCTTCATCCCCTCACCCTCCCCGAGGTTCATTTCTCCAAAACCGAATCTCCTTCTCTGAATTCGATGGTGGAAAGATAAATCTAAATATTCAAACGAAGGACCAGAAAGTGAATTTTTCTTTTTCATCCCCCGGATGAGATTCTGTTCATCCCTCTTTTATTCGTAAACAAAATGTTTTCTTTCATGTGAAACACAGAAAGTGCAACGAGGTTGAAGGTGCACCCATTAAGTAAATGTATATACAAATTTATATCTTTTATAAATTTTTTTGGTTTGAGAAAAACAGACAATTTGCTAAATATATTATACATTTATAATTTTTCTATTTCTTTCTTTTCTTCTTATTTCTTTTAGTTTTCTCTCTTCTTCTTCCTCTTCCCACTATGTCATCTCTTCTCTCCTGTTTTTCCCCCAATATAAAGGAAATCAAGAGAGCTTCGAATAGAGAAAAAAAACAAATACTTGAGGTGCCCCGAAACCTTTTTATTTCTCGTCATTTCTCATTTCTCTCTCGCGTAAAAAAATAAGGAGGCGAGGGGTGAGGGAGGAAAAAATAATTTCACGGAGAGATTCGAACCCTCAGGTAAACCAAAGTAATAACGTGAAAGAAGGATTTGAAAAGTTTGTATAACAAAACCTCCCCTAAAAACAAACCTTGTAAAATTAATTAAAACGAGTAAAACTGGCTTCCGAAGGAAAAAAAGGAAAATCGTGGCAGCGAAAAGGGGATGGGATCGCCCGAGGGGCGCTTTCCACCCCCTAATACCGTATTCATGATCCATCCAACCCCAATTCGGCAGATCCCGAATGCACTTTCCCTTCCGTTTGTTTGTCTTCGCTTAAAAAATGTTCTCCCTCTCACCCCCTCTCGCCCCTCCCCCTCGCCTCCAAGAAAAGGGGCGAAAGGGCGCCTTAGCCCAGAAAAACCGCTCCCCGGTCATAAGTGAACGCCTCCCCTCAATTTACATACAGTACACTCAGTATATAAAAACAGATCCGGTTGCAGCTTATTCGACTTATATTTTATCCTGTGGGATGAACACTTCATGCCCGGTCATCCACCGAATCTTTTCTGAATTCCGTCTTGTCTTTGTTTATATTCCGCGCCTCGCGCCTTCCCCCCAAGGAGGCGCGCACTTTCCTGGGGTTGGCGGGGGTGCCGGGGCTCAAGTCCCAGCTGGTCTCCACCCCTGGGGCCACCCCTTCGCGGTCCAGACGGACGCCAGCGATGTCGGCGCGGGAGGGGTTCTGCTCCAGCAATCAGTTATACTGGCCTTTATACAATCACACTGAAATGGTGGAAAACTTGAAATGCACTGGACGACCACTCTCTGGCCAAATTATGTGGCCGTAGATAAGACTTGAGTCAAACCCTCAGAAACTATACTGCAGTCGCTGGAACCGGGAATTCAATGCTGCGACCCAAAGAATTCACGTAAAAATACTTTCAAAACAAATACAAAGAAATACAGCAGTATTTATTTATTTTATTTTTTTCTCTCTCTTTTATACAAACACACACTTTTTACTCAGAAGAGTTAAGAAAAAAAAATGCAAGCCTGACGGTTTTCCCAAACAAAAGTATGCATTATATATTATTATATTTCTTTTTATAATATAATATAATTGACGACTCTATCTCTTCTTTTGCTATAACAATAAGATTTTTTTTCTTATCCGGAACATTTTTTCACAATTTTGAATCTCAAAAGCCCCCAAAATCCGGTTAATTTAATTTACATTTTTTGTCTTTGTTTTGGGAGAAAAAAGGTTTTCCGCCCCCAAAATAAAAAATTAAATTTTCCTTTGAGTCTCCGGACATTATCCGAACCTTTTCCGGGATTAATGACAAACTAATTTTTTCCCGAGCCGCCACTTCCCCTTCGTGGGGGGTGCGGGGGTGCGGGGCGAGCCTAATTTATAAGGGATATTTCTTAATTGCCGGAGCAACACCCCCAGGGGCGGCGAGGGGTTGCACCATTTCGCTTTTCCTCCCCGGATCAAATTCTGCTGAGCTGGTCCCGATTTGCCTCCCTTTAATCAGGATGCCTTGTCTTTGCCTCCCCTTCACCCCATTCACCCCATCGGGGCTTTCGTCCCCCACCGCCCTTCATCCCCCTCCCCTCGCAGGGCCTTTTAAGCCTTTTTCATTCAGCACAGTTCAGGTTGATATTGTTCATCTGTGGCGTCAGTTGGTAACACCACGGCTGCCAACATCTTCAGTTATAAAAGGGTTGCCGGTTAAATTTTATCAAAATAGATATTTTCCAATTGAATAATATAAATATATATCTATAATACAGTGTGTAGAAAATTATAAGGGTTAAGTCAAATCCTGACTTTGTTATGTTACTTCAATAAAAGCATTCAAACAGATCGGTTCATTCGTTTATTATTTCAAATTTCAAATTATTTTATTTTTTACACAGTATGTGGCGCCCATACAAAACAAACTAAGGCACAGGTATCGACCTGCCACGAAGGTTCTTAGCTTATTCTTAGCTTATGACAGACTATAAAACCTGCCTCCATTCAGTTCAGCCGAGTTCAGCCGAGTTCAGCATTAACGGTCAGTGTGTAGTAACTTTCCTGGTTGCCGATAGAGTGCGGTGCGTGAATAAAGTTTTAATATTTTCATATTTTCTATAAGTGTTTCTGGTTCTATAAGTGGTTCGTGGCCGGAAACCAACCTGGACCTCAACACAGTATATTGAAGCTGATATTGAAATATAAAAAAAGCAGAAGATCGATTCGGGGTGATTGGAACGAGTTTCAAATTAGAATAAATCTATTCCCCCTCGCCCCCTCGCGAGCCGCGAAAAAGAAAGAACGCCACCCCTTCCGACATTTTTTATACTCAAGGGAAATATTTATTTTTGTAATTAATTTCAAGTAGCAGAGTTTATTTCTGGAGGCGGTCGAGATTCCTCTCCAGAGAAAATGGCTCCCCTCGAAATCCAACGAGGGTTTTTCAAAATTCAAGATTCGGCTCAAGGACTTTTGCGTAATTCATATCCACCCTTCGCCCCTTCCGCCCCCTTCGCTCCCCACTCGGTTAATCATTTCGATTTCGTTTAGTTGAGGGGAGGGGGAGGGATGTTTTCAGATTCAGACTCTCTCTCTCTCTCTCTCTTTTTTTTTTTTTTCTAAATTAAAGTTCACCTCTGCATGGGGTGAAGGGGGCGAAGGGGGCGAAGGGGCGAATGTCTGCCGGTGAAATGTTTATTTTCAACGTCGACCCATCAACTTTTATTTGGCTTTCAACGCGGGCGGCTCTCTCACATAAATTAATTTATTATTTCCGTTATCGGATGGGGCGGTTGAGAGTGTGTGGGAGCGGAGAGCACTCGCCACTCGCACTCGGTTTCATTACAATCGAACTTATTTTTTCTATTATTAATTTTGTAATTACAATGTGCTATGTAATTTTTTTGAATATTTACTTTCACATTTTTGTATCGTCTCGTCATTATTTTTGCATTCGTTTCTTTTACTTCCTTCTTATTTCTTTCTTTTGTCATTCACTATCTAAGCCGGTTTTCTGCTTACAAATATTATCAATAAATTGGCAAAATTTCATCCAGGCGCTGTGCAACCGAACAAAATGTTGGCAAAAACCCCGCAACCCTAACGGAGAAGCGGCTAAACGAAGAGTCAAAGTCAAGTCATTCGCAAAATTTGCTGACATTTTCCTGTAGATTGTCATCCCTGTAGAGACTTTCGCCGCTGCTGAGGTGTAATGAGTCACCAGATCGGTATGATTCGTCCTATTGTAGTGCTATAGCAAAGGTTGAAAAACAACAGGTGAATCACCTGGACCAAGGTATAAAAAGGAATTCAAATTATGATTGTGGTTCAGTTCGTGGTGTTCAGTTTTAGAGTTGCAGTCACAACAATTTATCAATGGCAGGCAAAGCTATGAGAAATACTGCGAAAGAAAATTGTGTATCACACAGTGTGAGAAATAGTTATTATTTTCAATTTTAATATAAAAATTGCATAAATGAGTAAAAAAAAATTAAAAGTTTGGATTTAGTGAATTTTACATGAATATCTAGTAGAACGGCCACGACAGAGGGATGAGCGCCCCTAAACGTCCAACAGAAGGCAGACATTCGGGGGAAAGCGGAGAAAGTAAATCTTTGGAGAAAAAATTTCTCAGATTCATTCACTCATAAAAATGTAAACAACAATGGCAACTGCTTCGACTGTTTTGACAATGTTTTTGTTTTTCCGAAAGCTTTTTCTCTGTTTTCTTTTCCCGAAACAAAACAAACCCCGAATCTGCTTTTCCGCCCTCGAAAATGTTTTCTTTTTTTCCTCTCAATACCGAATGAGAAAATTGAAAATTTTCTGCTTTTCCACCATTTTTCACAACTCTCTACTTCTCGTTGCGGAGCAGAAGCTTTTCTAACATTGACCTGTGATTGGCTGATATTTAAACCAATCAGCATTCGCTTTGCCTCAATTCCTATTAGTTGAAATAACCGCCAAAGAAGACATTCATTTGTTCAAGCCGTTATTACTTTTGGTGTTATTCAGGTGAGACTTTTGTTTTATTTCCAAATTATCAAATAACATCAGCGGCAGAAGGTCAGAAGGAGGTCAGCAAGAGGTCAGCAGGCCCCTGCGCGAGGTGACATGTCACACAATGTCAATGACAAGGCCCCACATTTTCAGGTATTATCAATGGCCTAAATGTGGACAGTGCCTTTGATTGCAAATCAATTGCAAGACTTATTTGTTTTCTAACCAACTATCACTTCTCGGTTGTGTTAAAGTCCACTAAGATTAGGTTTTGTATTGGATTCAGTTAATTTTTACAAAATTTCAGGCCACCTATAATGCACCGGCCGATTCCCGATCCGCAATGTGGGGGACGCCACTTAGATTCTTATGAAAATGATGGTGGGGAATTGCTGGCATTTTTGCTAAGGCACAGAGTCCTGCCTTGTTGTGCAAAATGTGAAAAGTTTTATGTTTGGACCCAAACATAAAATGCCAAAATTTGTTTTAATACCATCTCTGCCATTGTTAGTCTCTCTTTATCTCGTCCTCCTCCTCGAGGGAACTTCATTGAGAGACATACAGCGCAACACTTTTTAAATGTTGTAGACTAATAAGAAAAATTTTGAAAATTTGGCAAAATCAAAATTTTTTGAGACCTGGAGGGGAAAATAAAATTGTCGAGTTGGACGAATAATTGTGATAATTGGGAAAAAGAAAAAATAATAAAAAATAATAAATCTAAAAATTTCTTTATAATACCTGTGGATAATAGAAATAGAAATACTTTAAGGGACTTTACTGTATAAAGGAAAAAATAAATATGGAAGGGATGGAAGGGATACTGGGGCTTAGAAGGGGAGGGATCTACACAAAAAACAAAACTGGGGCTGTGGAGGGAAGTAAGGAAGTACACTCAAAGATATGGTAGAGGACGACATTTTCACATTTATCTTCATTTATGATTTTGTTCAACGAAAGGCAGAGACTCCGCCAATTGTGGAAATGTGCAGCTTCTATACACATGTATGTATACACTGGTGTCCCTCATCCAATTCTAAGTTATTATTAGTAGTAAAGTATTTAGGTTGCAACTCTCTTTTTTGTTTAGATCCCTTAAGATTAAAAAAACCATGAGAGTCTGTGAGGAAGGCTAAGGAAAGCTAAACCCCTCCCACCCCCTCAAAAAGTAACAATTGAAAAGCAGTAACTTTTATACTTAATAAGTTTTAGTTCACTTTTTTACTTTGCAGATTGAAGTGCACTTTCACTTTTTACCCGCTCATTGCCCATCTTTCCCTATAATACGGTGTAACTGACAACGTCCAAATCGACAAGTAGCAATACTAAAGAATTACCGTCCACATCCCGCAGCCTCCCCTGCGTTTGACAAACAACCCCCGACGTCCGCGGGGGTGCTCAGACCGCCCGAATGGGGAGCCAAACCGGAAATCAATCCGATTCCCGTCTTTACATAAAACCCTTAATTTCCCAAAGGAGCCCGAGTCGTCAAGTGGTAACTGGGCATCCTGGGACTTCCTCCCCCGCTGGGGGGAGGTTTTGGGGCGGCCATCCCGAAGCTGTCCTGTAATGATGACCGCGACTCGCGCAGCCCACGACGGGTTTCCTGCAGGTTTCGCCCCTTTTCGGGGGAGAATTTTCTCTTTTTCTCCCTCGGCAGCCAATTTCTTTGTTTTCTTGTCGATTATTCATTTCTTTCAAAATGGCGGAGCTTAGATTGATTTAAACAATCACCGGGGGAGGACTCAAATAGGGCTCTATTTATCAACTTCCGGAAAGCGCTCCGTATTTTTTATTTCCCTCCACCCCCGAGAAAGTGTTTTTCACTTTCTGCAGAAGTGCTTCAATGCTGTCCCAGTCGCTTCTCGTTATTTATATAAAAACGGAGCGATAAATCTGTATTGTTGGGGGTAAAAACAAATCGGTAGCAGAAGACTTTCGAATAAGTGAAATAAAAACCGTTTCGAAACCGAAAACAGGTTCGCGAAGAGGCAAATGTGGCTGCTGTTAACAGCTTTCATTTCGCGGCAACCCTCGTCCTCGTTTACACCCCCATCCCCACCTTCTGGTCCCTCGCCTCCGCAGCAGACGACAGACAACCGGGAGATTTCCTTTCCATTGTGTTCTCGGAGTGAACCGCGAGTGGGGGTTCAAGGGGGTTGCGGGTGGAGTCTTGCCAACAATAAAACGTTAATAATATAATAATCTAGTAATGATTTAAATGCCGGGAATTTATTCATCATTAAACACTCTCATTGTAGCGGCCGACTTTCTTTTGCAGCTTTATGTTGGCCCCCCTGCTCCCCCTGCTCCCCCTGCTCCCACTCTCCACCCTCATTTGCTGCCCTCTCCTCGTCCGTTGTTTCGCCGCTCATAACGGAAAAATTATCATTTATTTATGCCGCCCCTGAGGGTGGCGAAACGAGGCTTCGTTGAGAACCACCCCTTGCGCCTCGCGGCATCAAACCTCAATTAAATACTTAAACAATTTCACTCGCGGGGGATGAAAATAATGTATTATTCAAAGGAAATTACGGCCATTGTACTCGTTACATCGAAACGGATGTGAAAACATCAGAAGGGGTGGAAGAGACGAACCACCCCGGATTTGTCCTTTTATGATATATCCTGTGTATATAGATTAAATTTAAATTTAAATTCTCACCCCCGCTCACTTTCTCCAGTTGACGTCACTTCACCACCTTCCGTTATCTCAACTATAACTTAAGAATTGGATAATATTATAAATACTTTGTGGAAACGGTAGAGAATGCATCTCCAGTCTTCATCCCCCGAAAGGACCCATTTTTAATGCTTGTCCACTGTCTGACCCCATCCTGGTGCTGATGGGGTTGTAC
The DNA here is from genome assembly GCA_028293925.1 of Brueelia nebulosa. NCBI lineage: Eukaryota > Metazoa > Arthropoda > Insecta > Psocodea > Philopteridae > Brueelia > Brueelia nebulosa. Next base: position 204,844 of record JAQIBA010000031.1, on the reverse strand, counting down.
TCTAACTTACTCTAACATTTTCTTTATAATATATATAAAAGCTGTCGATTAGCTGTCTCCTCTTTTATCGTATATGTCAATAGGTAATTAGGTAATTAGGTAATTAGAGAAATAAGAAATGCATCTCAATTAATAAGAATGTCGGATCGGAGTCAGAAAAACTGCCAATTTCCCCACTTAAAAGAAAAATTGCGCTGCACAAACAAACACTTCGGCGCTTCCACGATTTATGTTCTCTTCTCACCCCGTGAAAATTTTCATTTTTAACTTTATTTACGGTCCTCCCCATTCCACCCCATTCCACCCCTTTCCACCCCTTTCCACCCCCTCACCTTCCTCCTTCTCACAATAACAATTTATTTACACGACCAACAAAATCTCAAAACAAACAAACAGAAAACATTTTTATTGTTTTTCTTCTGTCTTTTATTTTCTTCTTCCGCTTAATCAGTTTCCACCCACTCTCCCAACAACGCCCACCCCTCCTTTTTCCGTTTCATTCATCCCCTTAATCCCCTTTAATGCTAATTAATTAAATATTTCGCTTGCAAAGTTTTCGCTTGTGCGCGCACCCGTGCTTAGCTTATGGAGGGGAAAGGATCCCACCACACCAAAACTTTTAATTAAACCCGCGTTTCGACAACTTAATGGCGATTCCCGCGGAGAAGGCCGACGTCTTCGGGATAATTTCCCTTTTTTGGGAGACGTTTTGGACTCCTCCCTCCCCTCACTCCGGAGGGTGTGCACTTTTTCTCGGAAGTGACCAATCGGTTTCATTTCTTCTCCCGAACGCGTTTGAAAAGCTCAAAGAAAGACTCCAACCCCAAAAGCGCGCAAGAAAATGTTTTCCCCTTCTCCCCTTTCGAAAAGAAACAAAAGAAACGGTGAAAAGGGAAGAAAGTTGACAAAAATAAAAGCTCTCTTTTTGGCCGATTTCCAATAACTTTGACTTTCCCCTTAATTAATTGCTTTGAAAACCTTCAACTTCACCCATCTTAGTTATTATTTAAAGAGTTATTTTGCCGGGAAATCCCTCCCCTCGCCCCCCCCCGCCGGGGGTTATTAAATCATAATATTCACCGCGGGGGAGGAGAGGAAAACGGGAAATTTTCACAAGAAAATATTTTTCCTCCATTAAGCGGTAACCCATTCGTGAAATGAATGGATTATAAAAAACATTTTTTGTTTTCGTTTCATTTCTTCTCCTAATTTGGCATTTTTCATTTTTCGCGCTCTTCCGCGACTTTTTAACGTTTTCATCTCGTTTTGATTCGCGGTTGTTCTTTCAGAAAAAGATGGCGGATATCGTAGAAAAAAATTATTCCATTTCTTGTTTTTTTTCCCCGTCATTTTAGTAACTTTATTTTAGTTTCTTTTAGTTTCTTTCTGTTTCTTTTCGTTCCGTCTTTTCCGTTTTTTCTTCCTTTCTTCATCGGTTACTTTAACACAATAAACCCGTACTTTATTTTATTATTTTCACATTGTATTTTTTCATTTCTGACTTAATCATTTTAAAACTTTACTATTTTCCAAAAATTATTTATGTTCCAATTTTAGAGAAATCTCTCATTTTTCTTTGAATTTTACACAAATATTTTTCAAAAACTTTTCTGTAAAATACAAAGCGAAGAAAACGTATGCCAGAAATGCAGGCACTCACATTCATTAATTGAACAACTAAAAGTGAAGTTGAGAAACTCTGACTATTCAACCATACTCTAGAGTATTGACTGTAGAACAGATGGACTGTAGGAAAAACAGCCAAACAATTTCACGTTTCAAAAAGGGTTGCCAAACACAGCAGAAATTTAAACCTGGAGATATAGCCGAGGAAAAAAGAAAACAGACTACATGAGAGCATCGCTGAAAATAATGATTTCAGCAGAATGTGCCCCGGAAAAAAGGATTTCGGATCTGTTCGAATAAATGGGCAGAAAGTGCATAAGCAGAAACGATCTTCTGAAACTGCTTTCTAACTTAAAAGAAATTATAGAAGAGAAGTAGGGCTTTCGAAATTATGGCAACTCGGCCGAAATGGTGCATTACGGTGGGCGGTGAGCGGACAACGAATGGACGTTGCATCGAAATGTTAAGTTCGTGTCAAGAAAATTATTCTTTTTTTGTTGGAGCTTTTCATTGGAACAAAGGCCAAGGACTGTTATATACTAACCGAGTTTTTGGTCGGTTACTCTCTTTTTCTGTTTCCTCGTTGGGAAATTTCGGGCAGTGGACATTTCGGACGTCTTTTCCGTTCTAAACCAAGATGAGGGGAGATATCGTCAATTGGGAGGGATAAAGAGATAAACACAGTTAAGGAAAGTCGTAAAAGTCTGCTTCCACGACATAACCGTTAAAATGCGGCTGCAACCAACGTTCCCCGCCATTATGTTAATAAAACAATCAAAAGAAAAATGGAAGTCGTTCCCGGGGGCGCCTCATATGGGAAATTAGTTTCCCGGCTTTTCATCTCCCACTTCCGCCCCCGCCCCTTAACGCCCCCGGATCCCTTTCGCCCCTTCGAACCTGAAAACTGTTGCCCACCCCCGAAGCAAGCATGTCCGCTCAAAAATAGGCCAATCCCCGACCACCCTCGCCGCCACCCCCAATCCCGCGACATATTGGAATGGGCTGGGGTGTCCTCGGGCTCATACCTAAGCGGCAGAACCTTTTTTATCTCCCCGCGCATTAATATCCGGACTGTGCTGACGAAAAGAGAGCGGGGGTTGTTGGGGTTCAAATGAAAGTCGCCCCTTTCGACATCGACGCACTTCCACTCAACAATGGATTCTTTGTTATTCGCTGAATTTCTCTGTGTCATTTGTCTGTGTTCGGGTTACGTATAACAGATCTTCAAATGCACATTTGTGTTGTGTTGTAATGCGATTTGTGAGTTGTAACAGATTGTCGTGCTTTCCTGTTTTTCTTTGCTGTTTCCCTTTTTATTAGTCCGTCTTTTACATTTTTGCATTAATATTTGACTGTATTCCTTTTCTTTCTCTAAATTTTCTCTTCTTCATTTCTCTGCTTTTTACATTTCACTCTTTTTCCCCCATTGTTTGAAATTAATCATTAATTAGAGAGTATCGCCACCTCAGCTTCACTGCGGATGAGCGATGAAATATGGCAGCGGACTGCGAAAATTCTGAGTTGAAAACCTGTCTTTTGTTCTTTCTGCAAAATTCATTTGTTTAGTGTCAATCACTAAACATAATATATCTATTATGCAAAAGTGAATTAAGTATCTTTTTTTTAAAAAAAGTTAAAAAAAACTCACAGTTCGTGCGTATGGTTTCTTTAATTTTCAATTTCTTTTGTTCAAACATTCCAACACTCATTTTTCCATCAATTATTTTTTACTTTTTTGCTTTGTTTTTCTTTTCCTACTTTTTTTTATTATTTTTTACAAAACATACTGAAAGTCAAAAAAATATAGTCAAAGTCGACAAAATGGCCGCCGCAAAATGTTACAATATTTTTGGGATGGGATACAATTCCGTCTCCTCATATTTCTCTGACTCTAGCAATTGTTGAAATAAAGTCGAGGAAATTTCCCATCCGAATTTTTAATTTTCAATTTTATCTCCGAATGTATTCCAGAGATTGTATTTGACGATATGAAATGAAATACAATTTTAACAAACCACAGAATATAAAATCTCAGTGTGCATGAGTTTTCACGAGCGGAAACTCCCCCGATTAATGCACCGGAAAAACTTTTTCATTCAAGACGACCTCATCAATTCCACCCCTCCCCTCCAGAAACGGAATGGGGGTGCCTTTCAACCCCTTCGTCCCATCCCACGACTCGCAATTGTTTTTCACGACCAATTAATCCCCGCCTAACAAATTTCTGGCGGTTTGTTTCGACATTCATGCGGGTGGCGATGGGGCGCGGGGTGTCCGGGGGAGGGCGGGGGATGAACAAGCATTAATTACGCCGATGACAAATAAATCATGGCCGCGGTCATTAATTAAACGAAAAAGGGGCCGGCGAGCTACACATGCATTTCGTTGTAACTTCATTTCCGGACATGAAAATTTTTTCTTTGTCCCCCGGATCAAAAATTAACTTTCCGGGGGTTTGGGGGGATGCGGAAGGGGTGAGGGGGATGAAATAAATTATGAATTCAGAACAAAAAGTTTTGAGAGCGGGGGCGAGTTCCACATGGCTAATCTGTATTCCACTTCCGAGCGCGGAGGGGGTGGAATATCATCCCCTTCGGAATTAAAACGGTGGTCAGCGGAGATGTTCCACAAAAGGATGCCGTCAAGGATAAATAAGATTGGATTGTTCACAAAAGCGAGAGAGTCCATTGTTCTCCAACCCTTAATTTTCCCCCGGAACAACACCTGTCACTCAGAGTCCGGGGGAATATTTACTTTTACAGGTTCGGAAGAAACTCCGACAAGAAGGGATGAAAACTCACCCTCCCCATAAGTGGATTAGTGGATTCCAACGGAAACCCTTTTCTTTCTAACTTCAACTCAGCACATGTGAAACAATTACGCGTATATTTGGAGAGAGAAATATAAGCTAAGCTAAGGAACTCAAATGTAAACACCACAGCGGAGGCCAATAAAAGGTTCAATTGAAGAACTGGCAAATGTATAAATAAAAACTCGACTAAATGTTGCTAAAGAGTGCGATTAAACTTATACGTAAACACACAGATGTTAGATTTCATTTGTAACGGCCTCCGTATTTAGTTTATTTATTATAATTAAAATAGGTATTTAAAATAATAATAACGTTCATGATAACAAGATGTAATAATACTCATGAATAATAATAAATAAAACAAAAACTAATAATAATTGACGGCGCCCCTCGGAGTGGGGAGGGCTGTCCCGAGGGCGAGAGAGTCAAAGTCTGCCCACGAACCGTTTCACTTGAGAACAGAGAGTTCTGACCAAAGTCGCGTGCTCTTTTTGTGTGCTTTTGCTGGTTTATGGAACCGCCAGAAGCCGAGGGCCAGGAGCGGAGAACATTACAGCGCGAGAAACATTACACATTTTATAAAAGAAAACAGAATTTCAACAAAAGTTGGTCATTTGTTTACAAAGTCACTGAATAATACAAGATTTAATAAACTTAAAAATAAAGTCATATAAAAATTATAATTATATATATTTTATTTATTTATATATTGAATTAAACTATGGGGAGGACGGGTTAGCTTAGTGTGTTCGAATCCAGCGACAGGTAGACATTTTCTAAGGCCGTCCTCCCTCGCAGAAGATTGAGGGAGGACGCAATAGGGTAATAATTAAACGAAATTCCGCCCCTTTCACCTGCTAACACTTCAGTGGACTCGCCACCCACTACAGTACTTCACAAGTTAATTCAGGCGCTATGCAGGCGAACAAGAAGTTGGCAAAAACCCCGTGACCATAGGGGAGGAGCGGGACGGGCAACAAATATACAAATATATGGGCCTCTATATATTACCGAGGGAGAGGCAGACCACCAACCATTTGGATGTTGGTGATTAAGAAAGATTTTATAGCCCTGCCAGAAAATATTAGAGAAAAGACCAGGGGCGGGGAGTCCCGGAAGAAATATGTAAGGAAGTCCGAGCCGTGTAAAACGGGAAGAGGAGAAGAAGAAGAAGAAGAATAAGATTGGAAGAATAAACAAAAGAAGGCGACTAAATACAGTTCAAACATTTGATACAATAACAAAACAAGAAGCAGAAGTAGCCACGAGCGGAAGACGGAAGAAAAATGAAAAATATCACCCTGGGTTTCTGGAACATAGCAGGCCTCCTAAAAAGACAACGATTTCTTCAAATGTAGCGAGATGAATGAACATGAATGAACAAGGCAACATGGGACAAGATTATGAACTCACTAACAAGTAATTTTAGAAGAGACAGTGCCGAAGGCAGAGCAAAGGGGGGAATTCTGCCTGGAGTCAAGAAAGACTTTAAGGAAGAACCAACCCAGCAGAGAAGAGTGGTTATAGACGGCGTATGTTATAATATTTTCACTGTCGTCAATAACGTGACGTGACAATATACTGCTGGTGTAACGTGAAACTGCTGCTCCAGGAGTAAGTCCAGATGGTACTGGAGGCACCTGGACCATATTTCCAAAATTCAAGAGGGGTAAAACAAGGAGATCCGCTGCCACCAAACCTTTTCAATTGTATTTTGCAACAAGTTTTTAAAGGCTTGCACAGAAAAGAAAACGGTCCTTTTTTACAAACGGGAGAAAGGAGGATGTCATCCTGCATGGCAAAGAGGTGGAGCGTGTGGACGATGCAGTATCTCTAGGGCAGCTAATCTCCTTTGATAAGACAACCGAGAAAAGCCACCCCAAGAATTTCCTTGGCATGGCAAAAATATTGGAGTCTTAAGTTTATTTTCAAAACTCAGTTCTGCATCTTTCCTTGCTTGACTTACGAGTCAAGCCAGTTACAACTCAGCGAGCCATGGAGAGAAGTAAGGTGGGAATTAGAAAACTCGACAAAACAAAGGCGCTGACTGAGACCAAGGACTTAAGAGACTTTGCAGGGCATGGCAAGGTGGTATACCCAAGTGGTATACCAGGATCACCGATAAATCTATCTGGAACGCAGTGGGAGAGGCTAAGGCCCAGCAATGGGCCCGGTATCAAGTGTAGTTTTGTTATGTATTTGTTTTGTATTTGTTTTGTATTTCAACTTATGTATAAACGAAAAGATACCAATACAGCTACTATTATTGTAAGGCTACCCCTGATAAATCCCAATTACTTGATGAATAACGTTCCTGAACAAGAATTTATAAAAAAAATCACCTGAATGCAGGTAGGAAAATAAATATCACTAAAGAATGAGTATTGAAAGGCAAATGTTTTGTAAGTGTAAATGTTTTGTCTTCCAAATTAGTTATTTCTGAGTGGAATTACATAGAATTGACTCATGAAATTCCCATGCCCCCATGGCCGTGAATGAGGGAGGCAAAGCTGAATGCCACATGGGCGCGCCCACAGGCTGCGGATGGTGGGACGACCCCCAGACACGAGGGTCAGCTGCCAAATAAGCGGCAGCGATCCTGGAGTCTAAAACCACTTCTAAGTCCAAGGAAACACTGTCAGGGAGAGGATCACCGCCTCAAAAGCACAGCCCCTAATCGGAGGATAACGGAAGCACGGATGCTAAACAGTCAACGGCCTCGAGAAAGACGGGAGTTTTCAAGAAAACCTGACATAGTGGAGGCCGGAAGAGCCAACTACCTAAAAGCCAATTTTCACTGGGGTTAGCGAAGGTTGTCGGGGTAAACAACCAGACAACCCGTAAGGGGTATATTATAGCATAAACATTTTGACTTTAAATTAAGGAGTCAAGTCATAAAGGATGACTAAAAAAGAGCTAAAAAGAGAAGGAAAATGGGCCGAAGAGAGAAAGAAGGAATCCTGGAAGAAGCGAAAGGGAAGGGATAAAAAAATGTTGAAATAGGGTGGTCGTAAGATGGCCGAATGGAAAAAAAAGAGAAATATTCTGTCGAACAGGGCGAAGCCTTCAACCTGGTTTCTGGAGCAAGACGAACGGGGAAAGGGGTGAAGGTGAGAAGGGGATGGAACGGAGGGAAGGAGGGAGCGCGAGCGCCGTAATAAAAGTAAATAAATTGAGTTTAACATCATTAGCAAATTCTGCGAGCTTTCCCTTTGAGGTTTCCACCCTTCGAGGAAATCACCCAATTAATTCAATGAGGCTTTCGTAAATCTTTGGCCAAAAATTCCACCCCCGCGCAGGTACGCTTTTCTCTTCCACTGCGAGGGGTAAAGAGCCAAAAAGTCTTTTATAATACTCACAGGGTGAGTTTCGCCTCTCAAACGATTTAATTTGGTTTCGTAGCGGATCAGAAACTACGGGGGTGAAATTTCCCCGAAAACCATGGGGAAACTTTCGCCAAGAAAGTTTCCTGTCATGTATATTTATTGTTTCGGCGGGGTGAAACCTCCCCGTCGTCTACTCGGAAATCAATTTATGGGGGTGCAACAACGGGGGTGAAAATGCCAATGCTCTCTTCCCATTTTTTACGAAAACCACCCCGAATTCGTGTATTAGAAACCGCAATCAACCCTTATTCGGGGGTTGCTCAGTTTTTGAAAACGCCCCCCCCCCTCTCGAGGGGGAAAATGCCAAATGAATAATTCATTCTAATTATGATTTACTCCATTAGGGGTTGATTAAAGCGTAGCTCTCGGGGAGATTTGCATGTGTAACTAATTGGGGGTGTCTTCAGGTGCAGTCATTTCGTCCGGGGGTGACTTTCACCCTTCGACTAATTCCATTTGCCAGCCCCTCGTGTCAACAAGACATCATTTTAAAATTTAATTTCTTCTTTTATTCTCCCCATGTTTTTTTCTTTTCTCATCGTTCATTAAATAAAAAATTTTTTTAAGTCTCTTTCCCCTCCTTTTTTCTCTCTTTCATAATCAGAGCTTATTCATGTGCGCGAAGACGTCGCCATGACGACTGATTTTCGCCTTCAAATCGAGAACATCCTCATTTGTGTCGGAGTCTTCGACAAATTTAAATTTAAAAAAAATAACGGCCATTTCTCGCTTTTGTTCGGAATCGATTCGGATTTTCCCTTTTTTTACATTAAAATCAGTTATCCCACAAATTAAATTTATATTATATTAAAATGGAAATCAAAAAACATTAAATTGGAAAATTAAATTGAAAATAAATTACTGCGGATCGTTAAGGAAAAAATAACTCCCGAATAGTAATGCAAAATTGAACTTTTCAAGTGGAAGTGAGAGCTTGTGAACCCTTAAGGTTCCCTGAAAGTTGCGCAGTTGTCACACAACAACAGTTACATGGGCATCATGTCAAATAACAAGAGAAGAAAATTATTTGGTGAAAAGAGAACATTTTATGCTGAATGGGAGTCAGTTTTTCAGGAGGATAAAATTATGTCTTTGTTGTGCAATACAGTTTTAAGTACTTTAAAAAAGCCAATGCAAATAAACACTATTTGACTCATAAAGAACAAATATTTCGCTTTAGAAGAAAAACTGCACCTGAAAAGGCACCTTTTAGTGCCTCTGTAAACCAAAATAACACTGCACATATACTTGGAAAAAGGGGAAAACCATTGTACATAAGAATGAATGAATATATATATAGTATATATATTTTTTCTATTTCATTATACTATTGCAGTGATTATATTGGAATTTATATTTTTTATGTTGACTAATTTAAAAACTCAGAAATTAATTTAAATTTGGGTGAAAAACTAAATTTAAAATCATTCAAATTTAAATTGTAAGAGTTGACAAGGCAGCACCGAAAGGGGGCGAAAGGCGACGAAGGGGATGAAGAGAAAAGGGATCTGAAGGGACGGGAGGGGGTGCGGGGCGGTCGGCGGAGGAAAGGAAAGCTCGTCAATGTTTTGGGGGGAATTCACCGGCAGCGGTTTATAAAAGCATTACTGATTCAGCGCTCGATGACAAATGTTAAGCTGCGTTTCGCTAAACCGGAAACTGATGGCGGTAACTTTCCTTTATAATCTCCTTTGATTAGCCTCGTTATTACCTAACAAACTCGTGCGCTTCCCAAATGCTTTTACAGCCCTCCCCTCTCCATCTCTCTCTCTCTCCTCCTCTCTCTCTCTCTCTCTTTTCTCTTCGGTAACTTTCTACACTTTAAAATGTGTCGGTATTTCTTGTTAATATGTATAAGTGCATATAATATAAATATTATGTACATAATGCTGTAATGCTAAGCTGCACCATTACAAAGCAGTGGTACGTCCGGCGGCGGCTCTGTATGCGGCAGAATGCCTGTCACTGAGGAGAAAAGGCCTGGTAGAAAAGTTAGAAATAAAAGAACGAAAAATACTCAGGAAAATCCTGGGTCCACTCAAAGAAAATAACGAGTACAGGAAACGTCACAACCAAGAACTATACGAACACGTACCAAAAATAAGTGACGTCATCCGTAAGAGAAGAATAGCATTCTACGGACATCTAGCGAGAATGGACCCAGGAAGACTAACCGGCCAGATATTCAAACACTTCCTCAGTAGAAAGACAAAGCCGTCGTGGTTCGGGGAAACTGAGAACGACCTAAGAGAAGCAGGGATAACAACAAAAGACATCCAAAAACGAAACGCCCTGAAGAAGAAAATAGAAAACACCAGTTTCCAGGAAAGAGCCAAGATGAAAACAGGAACAAAATGGACGGAGGAAAGAAAAGAAGAGCACAGCAAGAAGATGGGAGAGTACTGGCAGAAAAAGAAGGAGAAGGAACAACAGAAAAGAAGAAGAGGAGCAAAAGGTTGAAATCTACGTTGTCCTTAGACGGCCCAAGCGAAAAAAAAAAAAATTATGTACATAAAAAATATTTATAACAAATGAACACAACGGCGTCTAAAAAGCGATCGCGCCTTAAAAGAAGAAGAAAGGAGTTTTTTTTCGTTCCAAGATGAAATCCCATAATAAGAAACGAGGTAGACAGGGGTTGCAGAGGGTTTGGTGAGGGGGTTGAAGGCCTTTAATGGCTCTGCGGCCTGTCCCTCCCCGGGAAATCATTTACCAAAACCGAATCAGATTGGCAACTCACTCTAACGTAAACTTTCCCTCCGTCAGATTTTCCGGGGATTCTGGAAAAATGTAAGACGCCAGGGGATGAAATTATTCGACCCTCGCAACCCTACACGGCGGGTATTTCCTCCCTCACATACAAGAAAGCGCACCGGGCTCCACTTTTTTGTATTTTATACTCTCACCCTTTCTAATTCAATGCGAGCATTTTCACTGACACCTTCTTTACTTTCTTTTTTCATCCCCTTCCCACCCCCGAGTCATATCCGTGTCTGCGCTTGAAAAATTCCCGCTTTTCCGCCTGCCAAAAACGCTTTCCCTCCATCTTCGGGGGTGTGGAAAAGGGGGTTTCGATTAGAGATACACCCCCGGCGAAGGGAGGAAGGGAGCATCCCCATGGTTGCTTTCCTGCCGCCGACAGCCGACAGGAATGGGTGACGAACGCAGATTGCTGCTGTCGGAAAAGGTTTTCGCAGATTGAAACGTTTCGGAATTCTTCAATACACAACAAACTTTTATAAATATATGTATTTATAATAAATTAAACCATTTCGCATTTTTTACATAATATAAATTATATATAGATAAAATATATTAGCGAAAGTGAGGGTTCCTCTCCCGTTTCACCCAATAAATCCGATGCGGCATCGTCAAAAGCATACCAAAGAAGCCCTTTCTCGCATTATGAAAACCGAGCCCGTATAATATTATACACATTGAGCCCTCTCATTGAAATTTCCCTCCCCTCCCCTAATCACAACAAAGAGACCATCGCATTGATACAAAGAGGGCATTCACAATATATGAGAGGGAGGGTAGCGACAGAAAAGTGGCCCTCGATGAAAGGAATTTGTACAAAAGTGAATCCTTTCTTCGGGGATTTCCCCGGGGACTCCCCTTCGGTTCCGTTTTCAAAGATATTGTGTTTCGATGGTGAGAAGTTGAAATTTAATCTCTATAAATAAATTACGGTCCGTAAGACAAACGTAAGGAAAGCGAGAGCTCCGCAGGGGTGAAATCATCCCCTGCGCTTAATGTGTTTTGAATCAGTTTCTGGAAAAGCCCGAGATTATGGACCGAATACATACTCAATGGTTCTTTTACTATTTATATTAAATTATTTATAATGCGCCTGAGAAAATGCGTTTAGATTTCCGTGTGTTTCAATACGGAAAAGTCTAAGCGGTTTCTTTAAGGCGCACATTTTAAATTTCGAAATCGATAAAATTTGTCTTTTCGATGAAAAAAGTCGTGAATGAAAAATTTATGAGTTTAAAAAATCTGACTGCACATTTAGTTCTTATTGGTTAATATATAACAATCATTTTCTAATGTAATGATTGATGGTATAACGTTAATCATTCATCAATCGTTGAATGAAGGGAACAGAAAATGATTGAGACATAAAAAAGTAATACTGAATGAATTTATATACTATTTTTTATTCTAATATTGCATTCACTCCTCACTTGGACAGTCTTTCCAAAATTACCTCCAGTTTTTTATAATAACCTTCATAATGTATAATTACTTTTTTCATTTGCGTTTTGGATTACGATTGTTTCAAAGATATGATTATGATTGGGATTCAGTGGTCACACAGGCCGATGCTGAGCATCCGAGCCGACACTATTGTTATCGGCTCGGTGCAAGTGCAAGTTTAATAAAGTTTCATTTGCTTTCTTTTGGCATAATCTTTTCGGGAGTGCTTTTCCCATTTCTTCCCGATTTCCTCTTCACTTTACTTTACTATCTTTACAGATTATTTATTAATTATTTATTCCATCTTATTATTTTATTATATGTTTTATATTTTATTCTCGATTACAATTTATTTGAATTCTATGATTCAATATTATTTATGTTGGTCGCGCCTCCGATCGCGCGATAGCCTTCCCTAACTCTCGCTCAGCGCCGGCGCGTCTGGGAGTTCAGGCGTGGGGGCGGGAGTGGGGGCGCGGGAGTGGGGAGGGCTGTCTGCCTGACGCAGCTCGGAGAGTGTGAGACGGTCAGGTGACGTACTTTTATTGCTCTCGGAGCGAGAACCTGTAAAAGTCTGAGTTGTTGCGCGAAACCCAAAAGTGAGGAAGAAACGCCATTTTTTGGGGTTTTTGGAGTTTATGGGATTGAGAAGAACCCACTGACCGCATCGGACGACACCCCGCGAGATCGACGACGGTGGGCTAATTTTCCTGTCTTCCCCTTTCCGCCGTCGACAGGTTGGAGGAGGAGTTCGCCGATCGGTAAGTGTGTTACTTTACCCGGACTCACCCCCCAGGGGCTAACGCCGCCCCGGGATATCATATGTTATCTTTGGTTTATATTAGCATTACGCGTATATATCATACTTTTAATCTGACTTTTTAAAATCAGCAAAAAACGCATCTTCTAACTCTTTTCATGGAAGCAATGCAATCTCCGGATGGCCAAAGGGAAATAAAAGGCGGTTCTCCCCCCTCGGCCACTAATTTCCATTGAATAAATGCCCGCTCGTAAAATCGTTTCCGTAATCGAATGTTTTTCCTCCGTTCTCCAACTTTAACTCGATAAAGTCCTTAAAGTTTACCTTTGAAAAAAAAGAATTTAGCTTTCTTTTCGGATTTACGATTCGCCAGTGCCCGGAATGATTTAACCTTCTCTCTCTCTCTCTCTCTCTCTCTCTCTCTCTCCGTCTTCTCATTATCTTTAGCCCGCTTTTCCTGGCTTTTTACCTCTAACCCTTTTTTTCCTCTTGCAAGTATACAGATATTCGTTTTCAAAGAGCATACAATGACAAACCCACCCCTCGCCCGCCCTCTGCAACCCCCTTTCAACCTTTCACCGAAACAATCCGATAATTCGGAGAGACGCCAATCAGAGAAAGGCAAAACAGGACGCGAAAACAATAAAAAAAACGTGCTCGCGTCCCCTGCACGTGTCCCGCTTGCACGTGTTCGTTTGTCTCTTCCGAACTTGTCACCGCTCGGAAGTGAAGAATTTTCAGCCCCCTTCGTCCCCGCTTGCCCCTGCCAACCCCGCGTGCAGCGAGAAAAGAATTTTTATGAAAGAACCTAAAAATGTTTGTAAAATGAAAGGAAAAAGTTTCGCCCGGATTCCCCCGGGTGTGCTTTAACTCGAGCAAACTTCGCCTTCCGAAATAAAGAAGTTTCCTGGGGAGGGGGCGAAGGGGGTGTCGCCGCAAATCATCCGAGGGGACGCGCATTCCGCCCCCGGACAGGTGAGCGCGAAGGAACCGGGCTTCGGGGGTTGACACTCCTGCAGGATTGCTGTCGCGGGAAGCGAAACCAAGAATGACGGGATTAGGTATGTCGCTGACGTCGGAAAATAAGATTGATGAGTTAATTAAGAAGTTCCTTCGGGAACCGCCCCCGCGACGCACCCCTTCACTAAATAAAAACGCCATTTCAGCTGTCAGCCATTTTAAAAGAAAATTTATTTATTTATTTCGATTGATTATTTTGATGATGGAGGGATATTCGAGAGCGGAAATGAAAGCTTAGAAACTCCACCGGAAACGGCACTGGGCTGTCATTTAAACATTTTTTAATATAATATAATAAACTGCACTTAGGACTCTTTTATATTTATTTAATATATCACACTTAGACAAAAGAAACACTCGCTCAGCCTCAACAACCAGATTTAGCCAGTTACTACACTATTCCAAAAAAACAGCAAACTTTTATCAACTTAATTGGGATTTGAAAAGAATAAAATAAAAATTTGTTGTCGTACTCAGTACACTACATAACGACACACAAATAAGTGACACTAATGAAAAAAAACTTAATCTCATTTTGGAAATTAATAAAACAAAAAGAGGTGTGTATTGCATAGACAAAATCGCCACGTCACCTTCACCCTTCGACGTGGTGACTGTCCCCCTGCTTCTCCCTCCCCCCCCTGTAACATACCTAGGCATCCACTCAGACAGACGGCTGACCTGGAGAACCCATATTGCCACTAAACATGCCCGGGCTCAGCTGACACCAAATAAAATACTGCTGATTGTGGGCCGCTGCCTATGACTCCAACATAGGTATATTAGTAAAGTCTGCGCATCCCGCGCATCTCACAATTGCCCCGTGCTACGTAGCAAAAGTGTTGATCGGGAAGAGGATGGGAAAGGTGGCCAAGATAAGTTAATTTTTATGATTTATGCCACTAAAAAGACTAACATCAATGAGGGAATAATCCAATGCATAAGACATAATGGAAAAACTTTCAAGAAAACCATTGGAGATTATTGCCTGTTTATATGTTTATTTAATTTACAATTAAGAGGTTAATTATTGTATTATTATATTACAATTTAATATAATAGCAAGTTAACCGGCCCGAATATAAGATAATTTCCCCGGATAATGGGAGACCAAGAACATTCATCATTTAGCGGAAAAGAGATTGGCCGCAGGAAAGTTAGCGGATACTCAAGCGGAGCAATATGAGCCCAGACCTCTACCCTAGAACTTCAGCCAACCAAAAGAAAACTCGAAGACACTGCCATGGAGTTAAGAGACAACCCTCTGAATCAGCCAAACCTGGAAATCATATTATAGTTACCAATAACTAAGAAGAAGTTATGCGCGACCAATGCAATAGACAGTAAAAAGTAATCCGGCCGACGACGAAACTATAAAAGCAAAAATGAAGAGAGATTTTCATGCGTAATCGTGACAACGACTTACGGTCAACAACTCCCCCGGCCATTGAAACCATCTCTGCATCCTCCACTCAACTCCTGCCCTCATAGCCGCCCCCTTCAACCCCCTCTGCAA
This sequence comes from Brueelia nebulosa, assembly GCA_028293925.1. Taxonomy (NCBI): domain Eukaryota; kingdom Metazoa; phylum Arthropoda; class Insecta; order Psocodea; family Philopteridae; genus Brueelia; species Brueelia nebulosa. Next base: position 189,521 of record JAQIBA010000031.1, on the reverse strand, counting down.
TCCATCAGTTACACTCATTCGAAATAAAATTTAATAAACCAATGAGAACCTCCCCTGGGGGTGCAATCAAATTCCAAAACCCCGATTCCAAGATGAAGTTTATGATTCGAATAACCCCCTCCCGAAAGCCACCCCAACCCCCCTGTAAATACTCTAAAATGCCTATTTCCTTCCAATGATTCCGCTAATTCACCGATCAAATAATGTGTACATTTTAATATCCCCCAAATTGGAGTAAATTACTCATTACGATATTTTCATTCTCACTCGGAATTCCTTTTTAATATAAATAATATAATATATTTTGTGTTCCTATTTTGAGCCACTTTCCAGGCTCTAATGGGGCTCCTGGCCCCTGTCCTTCACCGATGCGCCTTCGAGTACCTGGAGAACGTCCTCATGGCATTAGGTGCACCTAGTTTGCTGCGTTTAAACTGGGGGAAGTGGGTCGAATACCGGGGATTCGTTGTTGGTCAGGGGGAATGATGATAACAAGAGTAATACGAATACCCTCCGTCGAGATGGCGCCAGGGATTGGGAGGTTCGATGGCAGTTAGTTGGGATTAAGTTTTGCTTATGGTTGGTTGTTTTCGTACGCTTGGAATAATCTAATGTGTAAGTTGAGTATTTATTATTTAATCCTGTGCACGCCCTGATGAAGTTCGTCCCCTGGTCGGAATATATCGCGGAGCAGGGTCCGCGGCGAGCGAGGAAACGTCGCACAGCGTCCAGGCACACGTCGGTGGACAAGCCCGCCCCCCTTCCAGGTGGACTGCCCGCGTGGACAAACAAATAAACAAACACAAATAGCCTTTGGTCGTCATACTGCGGTTTGGTGGGCGATTACCGCGAGGCGAAGCCTTCAGAGCAGCGGACTACGAAGCCGCCGAACGCAAACTCATCCAATTTGTTCAACGAACCCATTTCGCGGACTTGATGGACGCCCTGCCCAAAGGAAAGCCGCTGGAGAAACGGTTTAGGGTTCTGCGGCCGTTCCTACGCGATGGGATCGTGAGAGTGGGAGGAAGGCTCCAGAACGCCCCCCTGCGGACAGAGCAGCAGCACCCCATTCTTCTCCCCAAAGGGGACAAAGCCACGGCGCTACTAGTCAACATGCTGCATGTGAAATACTTACACGCCGGTCCTACCCTACTCGCCGGTTTGCTGCGCCAGAAATACTGGGTTTTAGGAGCGCGGGACCTCATCCGCCGGCAGTTGCATCGGTGCATGGTCTGCTTCCGATGCAAACCCCAGTTAAAACCCCCGCTGATGGCTGATCTGCCTCTACCGAGGGTGTCAGAGGTGAAGCCGTTTTCCCATACGGGCATTGATTTCGCGGGGCCCTTTAGGATCAAACTAATCCTCTATTCTGCCAGGGAGTATGGGTCACCAATGAAGGCACCTGCACCCTCCACCCCAAAGGAAGTGCGCACTTGCCTGGGGTTGGCGGGGTGGTACCGGGGCTTCATCCCCCTGAAGAAGGGGCGTGAGGAAGGACCTTTCAGGCCCTCAAGACCCTCCAACCCGGTTAACCTCCAACCCCTTTTAAGCCAGAGAGCCCCCTCCAATTCCTGGGGCGACGGAGTGGGGGCTGGAACTCCGTACAGTCCCAGGCCAACGCCTTGAGAGGTACCCTCTCCGCTCAGCACCCTCAAGACCGCTCAGAATTGCGGCAAATTTGAAACTGTCGTTAACTGAAGAAAGAAGCAGTTGGCTGTAATTAAAATGGCGGCAAGTTTAAATTGTCAACGACGTAAGCGGTGAGAATTATTACTCCCCCGGGAATTTACTCTATTTTCCCGAAACTCTTCCTCGGAAGGGATGTATATACGCAACGGTGTATATATTTGAGCACTTTGTATATGTGATGGATAAATATTTATTAGAATATCCACTGATGCAATTCGACTAATTTTGCACTCGTGTATTTTCTAATTTCTTATTAATTATTTCTTTAGTTATTTTATTTTTTAACAAATATTAATAAATAATATTACTCAATTATGTATAATAAACACTTTAAAGGGAATAATAAAAAATTATAATTATAATAAGAACTAAAATAAAGAGTAATAAAAGGTTTTTCATATAACGAAGGAAGTAATTTCTGGCCTCCCCCTTCGGAATGCATAAATCAAAACAAATTTAATTTATCTAATTGCGAAATTTGTCGCAAATTCACATAATTTTATCTGCCCGTCCGAATTTGAATTACACTTTCCAGACCCTAAACTTTTCTTTCTCCAAACTTTCGCTCTCGCAAGAACTTTTCACAAACAAAAGATATATATTTTTTAGTTTTCTTTTGCGCGGAACTTTTCCTGCCAACGAATTTCGGCTGCTCCATTCGCTTATGTACATTTTATATATATAATGCGGGCAGAGATGCGTGTTTGGCGGACGATTCTTTTATAAGTTAATGAATGGTGAAGTGCACCTTTGGCCAACTGCGAGGCGTTCGGGGCTCTTTCGGTGGGCAAACTTCCCTTTTGCCCCCCAATTCCTTTGTTCCTTGCCACCGTCGTCGCGCCGGGAGACGTCCACGGGCATTGCTAACCCCCATTGGCGCCCCCGGGAACCTGAACGCCGCCAAAATTCGCCAGCCATCCATCAAATAATTTCACATTTAATTTTGTACATTGTTTTTTATTTTGATGTAAAAATTAAGCAGAAACATCTGCTCATCTTTTCTAAAAGAAGTAGATGAACAGTGATGAATGTGGTTTAGATTATTTTGCACCATTAAACTTTGCAGTTCTGCCAACCGCATAAAGTTACAATAGCACCAACATTAACAGGAAGGAAACTGTACGTGATTCAATTCATTTGTGAGTGCGCTCTGCTCCAATTTCTTCAAACATACAGAATCGACTCGAGGCCCTTATAAAGCCTAATTTGGATCCCAAAAGAGAGAAAGAACATCTTTAATACAGAATAGATAGACTGGATGGTGTGTTGAACCAGAAAGCCTAGTATGTGATGCAGTAATGGAAAATCTTAAATCAATAACTGAACTGAAAGGGGAATTTATGGTAAAATAAGAACTGTAACTCTACAAGAAGAAAATAAAAGAAACAGGTATAAGATTGAGTTACGAAGAAGAAAAGAACAGATACTGGATAAAAGAAAAAGAATAAAAGAAAGGTCATCGGATGCGCGTGGAAGAAGGTAGGGCATGGCATGATGATGGAAGGGAGAGGAGTGCCTCCAGAAGAGGAAGGAAAGCGAAGCCAGCCCACTCTAATTTCCAAGAAAAGTATGACAATTAAATATGTGTATCGTTACTTTGTATACTAATCGGTAACAAATATATTATTATATAATGCGGTCCTTCCGTATAATCAACAACAACCGCGATATAAGTATATCAGTATAAGTCCGCCATTCTGCTGTTAAGCGCAGTCACGACTTGTCTTGTGTCTTCTTCATCGACTTAAAGATTTATAATTCCTCTTCCTCGTCTTCTCCGCTTTTCCTTCACCTTCTCTTCTTTTCTTCTTCTACTCTTTATTCTAAGAGTTGCTTTCAAAAGCTCCCTCGCCAATTTCTCTTTCCCCTCTCCCCTCCTCCACATCTACATGTTTCATTCTTCTTCTTTCATCTTTTAGAGTTTCTATCACGCTAAGCTGTTTTCAGGGTGGCAACACTGGAGCAGAATCTGGGAAATCTTTTTTGAAGATAAAGCTCAGCTTCCGGGTCACGGGGGAAAACTTGAAGAAAAAAGGAAGAATAAGAAATAGAGCAAGAAAAAAATGATGAGTAAGTAAAAAGAAGAAGGAAGATAAGAAGAGAAACAAAAGTAGAAAGCTGGAAACAATAATAAAAAGAGAAGGAAATTTCAAAAATAAAAAAATAAAGAGATTCAAAAGAAAAAAGAAGTGAAAACAAAGGAAAACAAAAATGAAGAGGAAGACAAGGAAAAGAAAAAGAGAAGAAAAATTAGAAAAAAAAAACACAAAAAGCACAACCAGTGAGGTTTAATAGAAAAGAAAAGGGAGAAAACACAACTGGTGAGATTCGGGATATATATCGGGAGCAATACAACCACCGAGAGAGCAATAAAATACACAAATTACAACCTCTGAGATTTCGGAGGAGCAAAGGGTGAGAAAAAGCGGGCAAAAAACAAAGGCACTTTGCGCCGATAAACTTCGGCCATTTTTCCGTTCCCGCGGGCACCGGAAAATCAAAGAATTAATCGACTCGATGGAGAGAGCAGAGAGCCCTCCACCCTCCCTCCACCCTCCTCCAATCCCCTTCAACCCCGCTCGACCTCCGCTCCCATTCATATTTAAAGTCACAGAGCCAAGGCGTTCTTCTTCCTTCATCGGGGCTTAAAAGTTTCATTTTGTCGTGGCAGCAGAAGATGTAAAATACAACTTGAAATGACATATTACGAGTATTTAATAATAATTAGATCGTAAATATATCAGTCTGATATAATATATAAGTATGTATAATATTTGTATATTTTCTTTTCCAGGTGAGTTCCAGTGCCTGTTAGGAGTCCCGGGGGACCGGGAAATGGCTTCGTGACGAGAGGAGTTCCTGCGGGGGACCGTAACCGAAATTTAACACGTGACGGGGAGGCGCGCCCCCTCGCAACCCCCAATTAATTTTCTTTTTCCATTTTGCTAACGAGTTTTCGGGGGAGGTTGACACGAGAGCGAAGAATGTGTCCTCCAACACCCCTTCGCCCTCTCCGCCCCCAAGCATTTTAATTTTATTTTTCAACCAATTGGCGGCAACCCCTCAAGGGGTGATTTCACCCTTTTCGGGAGTATTTATTTTAGGAGGAAAGCCGTTTTTCTTCTTTTTTTCTTTCTTCTCTTCTCCTTTTTTCCTTTTCCTTTTTCGTCTTATCTGTTCTACTTCTTCCTCTTCGTCTTCTTCTTTCTCTCTCTTTTCCTTCCCCTTCTTTTTCTTGCTTTGGTATTTTAAAATTTATTTTTGTAATTCCGAGTCCACCACTATTTTAAATATTTCAAATACAAATGAAATAAAGCCGTTAATTAAATACAGAAAAATAAATAAGCAGGGATGTATAGGTAAATGATTTGCTAGAGTTCCACTCAGTAGAGTGGAACTTTTATTATTCACCGCAATAACCTAAAAGAGGGAGGAAATAAGAGACATGAAAACCAGAAACGGAATCTCTTTCGAAAGGACAAAAAGCGAAAACGTCGGATCGGGGCGAAGAAACAGGCAAAAAAGGCGAGAGTTGAAAGCACGAAAGCTCCCCAAACGAACACGTACTTCATCCTCGACAAACAATGCCACACGTGCCGTTCTCGAAGCTTTCCGGAACCGGAAATGCCCTCACAAAAACAATCTCGACGCTAATTGGAAACATGTGCGCCAACAGCCCGCACCCTTAGAAGACCGTCGCCGCCACAATCTCTTCGTGGTCGTCTCCTCCTTCCCCGGGACCCGTCCTCGAACACAAAAAATTGCAATGTTTGCTTTGGACGTAATGAAAACTTTCACAGCTTTTCGCGACCTCAATTTTTTACAAAATTATAATATATTAACTGGCAGAAAATGGGGCGGATGCAGGTTTGACATAATTAAGTTTTGGCGAGAAAGGAGGTCTGAGGGGGCCCGGGAGGGGCAGGAGGGGCAGGAGGCGATGTGGGCCCATCCTGAATCTACGAGTGAGGGATTAACCTCACTCCAGTTTAATCCGACATTAAAACCCGAGGAAATCTTTTTTTCTAAAGTTATAAAAATGATTAAAAAATATTCTCCAAAACGGGTGAAAGTGAGGAATTTAATGACTCAATGTTGGGGTGGAGAGGGGAGGGAAGAAAAAGCAGGGAAATAATGAATTCGGGAAGAGGGATGAATGGGGATCTCAATTTTTTTATATTTTCCTAAAGCTTTCGCGGCTTTTTAAAATGACTCATTTTTTTATAAGAATATATTTTTTTCTAAAATGATACTCTCACTTCGTGAGAAGATGACACCCTTTTATATAAAAATATACTAGTTAATGCTAAGACTCTTTTATACCGTGAGATGACTCCTTTTCGAATATAAATGTTGCCATCACAATGTGTTTCCGCCATTTTCCTGCAATCGACAGTCGCTCGATTCGAGAGAGCTCTCGATTGCAGGGAAATTTCATGTCGAATATAGTTTTTCCTTTTGCTTCGAGTTCTCATTATTCTCTGTGTGAGTGTTGAAAAAAGTAATTAAAAAGTAGGTAAGACGTCATAAGAATTTTAGAAAATCCTGGAGAAAAACGCCAAAAGAAAGGATTTCAAAATGAGGAGCTAACAAAAAACAAAAACCGTTGAATGACCGTTAGTGATGTCAACAATTCAATGATTGTAGGCCAATCAAATTCGCCCAAACGCAAACAAGAAAAGACAATAAAATTTCTTCTGAAAATGATGGATGTTTGTTCTCGAGGACAAACCGTTCCGACACAGCCATTCGTTAAATAACATATTTCGTCGTGAAACTCGTCAAAGTTCTCCCATTTTGTTTCGCCTCCATTTTGTCTTTCGGCTTATAGAATAAAATGCCGACTGCCACAAGCGAACGCCCGGAACGTGCTCATTGCAAACGATACATCCACCAAATGTCAAACGACCGTTAGGTGACGTCACCAATTGTCGACCGAAGCCGAAGCTCAAAATTTGCCCAAATCTTTGTTGAAGTTAAAAAGCGCTCCCCAGCGGTCGGAATCAAAACCTTGATTGATGGCGTTTAATTTCGAGAATGAGCATTCGTTTCGGAGGGAGGGGCGGAAGAAGATAAAGAAGAGAAATGGAGTGGGGGCAGGGAGAAGTCATTCTTCAGGGGAAGCATGTGGGGTGCCCGGGGCCACCTTCTTCGTCTCAATCTCGAGTTCCGCTCAATTAACCAGTTAGCGGACATGAGCCATCTATAAAGGCGAATAAAGGCGAATGTTTGGAACGTGAGAGAAAAAGGAAATGTTAAATCAATCATGGGATGCCGCTGTCTGCTGGAATCGTTCCAAAAGGAGGAGCGCCCGAGTTTTTCCGCTGCGCTTCGCCCTTTTTAAGAGATAAGCTCGTTTGTCATCTGGTCGTGAAAAGATTGTTTCCGGAAAACAATCGCCGGCCATAAAATCGGAGGCGGGAGGGGGGCGAGTTAAAATGGCGGCGGGGAAAGCCTTTTGCACGAGAGAAAAGCTGTCGCGTCTTCGGTTCTGTCGGGAAAAAAGCGAGGAAAATCCCAAGTTCCTGCATGCTCTACCTTCGGCAGCCGATCACCCAAGATCCGGATCGCCAGTCGCTTACAGTTTCGCTTTAATTTTCCGATTAGAACGCTCGCCTATAATTTTTTGTTGGTGCTCTTACTTCGTGTGTGCCACGGTAGGATAAAGGATTCCTTCCGCCCCCCTCTTCTTATACCTTTATCAAGAACGAGCCGGCAGAAACAGCACGAGCTAAGTAACAATTTTTTTTTGTGTTTTTTCTTTGGTGCATATCACGCGGCCGATTATTGGCACATCCAACTTTCGTTAGCGATAAACATTTGGGGTCGGTTAAAAAGCGGAAGTTATTTACGACTCGCCCAGAATTTTACAAATTTTATATCCCTCTTTGAAATAGGAATTTTAAAAGCAAGCAGAGTGAGGAATAAAGCCGCCAGGGAGCTCCCTCGTGGAATTAAAATTAGTGCAGAAAAAGAAATTATACTGTATATTATTAACCCTACGACTACCGCGAAAAAAACTTCGCGCGAACTCCCAACTGGGTCTGATAGACCCACACATTAATTTTTGCTTTTTAAATCATTTTTTAATACTTTTTTTCATTCGTGGCTTTTGCATTGGGTTAATATTTTTTAGATGAACAATTAAATCTAAAAATACTGACCAAATTTCATGGGTTTCATAATAAAAAAAAAAAATATCCATCGTTCTCAACTCACAAACCAGACAAATTATCTCATTATTTTTTCTCTGTCGTCTATTTCTTTGCACAAACTTCTAAAATGAGACCATTTCACGTTATACTCAAAACACAAAACCCAAAATTTATTCCCATTTTGAACAACTATGAGGGAAGTTAATGTTTGGATGGACAGTGTTCCCTAAAAGTGCCCAACTGCTCACTTATCGCCCCACCATCATTCTTCAAATAATTATTCTGCACTTCAAAACATTCCCTTATTGGTTTTTTAATTGTTTTAATTAGTGTTTAATTCCAAAAAATTAAAAAAAAATATTTTTTGTCAACCCATTTCCACTCTCAGTTGCAGATACAGCACTTTCGCCCACCCCACCCACAACACATTTCGTTCATTGCTTTCACACAAAACTTGCATCTACTAAAGTCCCATCTTCTACCATTTCATCTTTTCTATTATAAAATACATGTTTTCATGTGAATTACCCCATAAAATGTTAATTATTCCTCACCATCAGATATTATATAGTCAATGTCACAGTTTCCTTCAGTATTATAGCTGGACTGACTTGGAATTCTTCTAAATCCGCTATTTGGGATCTTCTCAATTTCTTGCTGTTTTTAAACATTTATTAGCAACGTTTATTCATAAAAAGTCCTCACACAAATACACAAAGAACCCTAAAAACACCAAAAGACAGTACTCACTATGGACGCGAATGAGAAACTGAGTTGAGAATTTCTTTAGGGTCGAAGAGGGATAAGATAGGTTTTTTGACAACAAGAAACAGTGGAAGTGATTGTTCTCACTTTATATCAGTTATATTCTGATGATCTGACACAAAAATATCGGAATAAACAAACAGTGGAGCCCCGCAAAGTGAGAATATTCAATATGGGTCTCTCAGACCCAGTTGGGAGTTCGCGCGAGAAAATTTATACCTCTCAAACCGTTGGACCAAATTTGAGATAGTTATTAAAAAATGATAAAAAACATAAAAATACACAAAGTGAAGAAGTTAGAAGAAATAATATTCACAAATAACTGAAAAAATGGCAAAAGAGTACTGCGACTGGGTCTCTCAGACCCAGTTGGGAGGCGTAGGGTTAAATAAGACATCTATGTGGGATGACCAATTATGATAAGTTTCAATTTTTAAATTTAAAAACTATAAAATTCAAACTAATCAATAACGATACTGCAAAAAGTTCCTGAATGTGTTCACGGGTTGAAACTCGCAACTGAACCAAAACCAAACTGGGGAATACAAAAAGAAAAATAGAAAATCACCTTCTCCAAGCCCTAAAATAATGATAATTCTGTTCCAGAGGCTGTAAGCCTATACACTAATTGGATATTGTTTATACATAAATAAATATCTGCCCTCCCCATTGGATTAAATGGGAGAGGAAAAAAAACAGCCAAAAAACAGCCAAAAAACAGCCCCTGCATAACCTACTCTATAACGATTGTAATACATGATAACATTGAGAGAAGTCTAAAGAGTTTTCCTCAGGCGGAATATAAAGTTTATATAAAACTTTGAAATAAACAAAAAAAGCGAATGTCACTCAAGACTCGAGCTGAGTATTAAGAGGTTTCTCGGGGGATGTGATGAATTAAAAGCACCCCGGAAGGAGCGGAGAAAATGACCGAAGCGAAAGGCGAAAGCATAAATCAGTGACCGAAGGAGAAAAGAGGAAACGCATTGTGTTATTATGTCATTCATAAGCAAGAATTGGCCTCACAGAGAACAATAATTCACAAGAAAAATGGAAAACTCTAATATACGATATGAAATTCTTTTTGGGATATATTTTATTTGCTCGTTTCTAATAACGGTCAGTCCCGAATACTTCCGAACCGATCCGAAATTGTTCGCTATCGATTAACCGTTTCATAAAAGGCACCACAATTTGAAAACTGATAGGTGGTACAGTTCCTCGTAGAAACAGAACAGCTTTTGCAGAATATTTATTCAAAAATGCAAACGTTAAAAGCAAACACAAATGAATAAAAAATGCAAAAAATATATAAATAAATGACAAAAAACCAAATAAATAAAAATGAATAGCAAAAGATGAAAGAATTAGCGAACATCCTATTGAACCGGGGGTTGTTTTACCCCTTGGCTCAATTTAGCGAATGGCATGGAGAGGTTTTAGCTTCCCGCAACCGAAAACAGAAAACGAACGCGTAAATTCCCCGCATGAGCAGCGCAGGCAGGGATTGCTTCTCTCCCTTTTTTTAATTAAGCCGCGATAAAGTACAAAGGCAAAGGTGAGATGCCCCGTTTCCTCAGCTAATTTACTTTAGGCCGGCGTAAGCAAAAACTCGCCGATCCCCCATAAACTCGGCATCTTGCAAGTTGAGCTTTGCCCGGAATTAATTCCCGGGAGACGTTTCGGCCGGGGCGAAGCCCAAAGTTCCTCGGAGGGAAGACGTAATGGCACCGAGGGGTTTCCCACCCCTCCAACAAATCAATTTAATAAATTTAAAGCAGCGAGGGGGATCGCAAAATGGAATCCTTTTCCAAAGCTCAAAGGTCGAGTTCCCCGAAAAGAAAATCCTCCCCTCCCCGCTAATGTGTTGTCCGAATTTATTTTATGTGGGAAATCCGAATTTGGGATCCCTCAAGAGTCGGGCTGCGTTCCCCCGGCAACCGGACGTTGGGGGTTGTTTTTCAAATTCATTTTCTTGACCCCGCATAACTCCCTTAATATCCTTTATAAACCTTTTATCTATTTCCGGGAATTAAAAAAAAATGAATAATTTTCCCGGATCGAGTGCTTCCAGTTTCTTGAAAATGTCCTCAACTTTTACCCCTTCTTTCCTTCAATATAAATATAATATAAATGAAAAAATTCATTCTCCTGTTGACTTTCTCCCGGTTTTATTGCGCTATCGTGTTTGTTTCACCGGTACAATCACGCGAAGGGCTCAATTGGGTCACTGAGGGTAGACTGACCTGCAGTTCCTCTGCTCAAGAGGCACAATGGCTGCATCCGTGCATTTGCTGTTCCTCTGATTGCGTCTGAAAAGAAATAAAAGTACTTCTGAAACTTTACATTTCCCCTTTAAGAAATAATTTAGACTGTACTCATTGCTCGAAAGCGTTACGATTGCTATAATATAAATTCTGCAGGGGCAATTATTATAAAATCCCCAATTTACAATTTGCAGAATCCCATGAACATGTTTTATATGATAATATAATGACAATATCAATAATTGAATGATTGCATAATATATGACATCCAATATTAAATTTAATTTTACATTGGTGCTCATGAGATTTATTTTTATAAATAATCATTGACGTGTAAAATTAAATTATTTGAGTGAATGGAAGAAGAAAAAATGTATGAGCCGACCTAATTTTTAGTATTTTTAGTCGGCGTTATTTGGGAGGAATCTGTCAACACGCGACCGACTGCGTAATTTAGAAAAGCTAACGAGCTTCGAAAAGCTTTGGTTAATCACGTGACGTCACCGAATTCCCCGGATAATTAACACTGAAACATAACTAAATCTTCGCTTCGCGTTCGATGAAAAAAATGACGAGGTCGTGTCGCGATATCGGAGCTCACATTGTTTTCACCCTCATGGGTGGATGAAGGGTAAAGAAAAGAATCCAATTTTGATGACAAATTCGCGTCGGAGGGCTTTTTGTTGAATCCGTTCCGTCGCCAAAGTTCACAACCACCGAAAAAACATTTCTACACATAGTATTCCAAAAAATGAATTCCTAAAAATAAGTTTATAAAAAAAGACAAGTCTCCAGTGCTGGGAACCCCCTCAAAGGGCAGAGAAACGGGTTCCCGCAACCCGGCTTTTCACGAGGACCGAAGGGGAGAAGTAAAAAATGCAAAATGGCGGACGGGGGGCGAGGGTGGAAAGGTCAGGGGCGGCGGAAGGGCGGGGGAGTGGACGAGCTCAAAGCTCTTTTCTTCGGTTCTTTCTTGGCGGATTCCAAGCTCGACTAACCTCATAAACCCACGCAACACAACATTAAACAAACACAATAGAAGGAGATTTTATTTTCGTTTTGTGTGTTCCCGAACGCGTTTGCTAAAGACGTGAAATTTTAACGTTACATTAAAAATAAGAAAAGGGAGACGGGGGAGGGAGAGGGGAGGGAGAGGGGAGGGAAGGCAATTTAAAAACAATATTGCGGTCGTAAACAATCTCCGTGGAAATTCCCCGGGAAAAGCTTCTGCCCCAAAGCCGATTTCCTTCGTCTGCTGGACGAAAGTTAATCTTCGGATGCTGCCGTCCACCTGTTCCTTCTCCAACAGATTTATGTCATTGTGCTTGGCAGGGAAAAAACCTCCCTGCCATTTATGTTGCAGACCAAAGCTCTTTGTAACACTAAACAATATTAAATTAAATTTTTAAACTCTGCCCACAAAAACATGTTAATACTTCACCGTCTTCCAATACACTAACGCGAAAATAGTCTAAGCAGATATTTTCGGGGGTAAAATATCAAAATTACTTTTTTGCCTTTGTTGGCAAAAGAAATACATTTAAAGTATTTAATAAATGACTGTAAATATAATGTATAACGTGAGTAAATAAGTGTACTTATACATCATAGTATAGTGCGAGTAAATGCTCAAGTAATTTCATTCATTTGCTGTCGGCAGTCCGAAAGTGGCCGGCATGCCTTGGGACGCCGCTCCCTCGGGATCCAGGAGAGAGCGGCGAGCACTTTTAGAAGGACCCGAGGCTGCCCGTGAAAGCAGAAATCCTCTTTCAGTTAAAAGGACAGAAGCCATTATTCAACCGCTGATGGCAATTCGAGTGCGGATGGAAAAAGAAAAACATAATCGCTCGCTGCGGTGAAACCGAAACGATTTTTCTCTATCTCCGGCCGCTCCCGTATCTCTTTCCGGACTTTGACCTTATCACTTATTTATTTCTCTCGCTTCCAAAAATATACATAAAAACATTTTTGTTTCCTCCTCCCGCTTCCCTCCCCTCTTCCTTCTCCTTTTCTGACTCCTTTCTATGGAAAAGTGATTTCAGGTGGAGCGTTTCCTCCTTTTATTCGCCCCTTTTATCTGCTGTCGACTTCGAGAGGGGGAAAACGGCCATCTTTGTGACCGTCGCTCGACAGCAGCGCCTTCTCTGATGGGCCTTTGTGTGGATCCCTGTCGCCCACTGTCGGCCATTATTTGAGAATTTCGCTCCAGTTTCTCCCAGCTGAATTTGCACTTCCAAAAGTGGCAGAAAGTATAATTGTACTTTTTCAAAAAAAGTATTTCTGCCACCGAATACTCTAATGCAGAGCTTTGTGCTTAATCAATTATACTAACTCTATGTCCTTTTGCCTTGCATAATTTTACGTTCCTATGTATTTTTTTATTTGAAATAGAATTTATTTTATACATTTATTCCTCATCTATTTACTGCACTGGGAAAGAGTGTATATTTATATTTAGCATATTAAGAAATGAGAAACAATTTTTATTTATTTTTATCTAATTCATTTATTTTTACTGTAACTGAATGCGTATTTTATAAATAATTTTATGTAAACTTAATGACTTTAATCCTCTGCACTTTAGTATATCGTACTTAATTTTATAATGATTACATTTTCTTGTATTGATCAGATGTATTTGGGAAAGTCATTCATTCTAATGCCGTATAGTGACAAAGATATATATTATTATAATATGATTTTCCAAAAGGAAGACTAAATGGGAAAAACTACATTAACTTCCTCACTATTGGTTATTTTTCATTTGAAAATGAAGTCTTGAGATAAGGAAATGCAGCCAACAAATGTGACAGCAGGAAACCGCAGCAATCTTAGCCTGGAACGACGTAAACATGAAATTCCCATTTCCATTATTCCACCAAAAATCGCCGACTCGGATTCACCCCCGCCCCCGCCACCTGCAATATTAATGCTCCTGCAGCAGCAGAAGACGCCCGACCAATTCATCATGGCTCCCCGCCACTCATTTCGATCATTCAGCTCACTTAACCTTTTCCTTTGTCAGATCTTTCCCTCTAAATGTCGAAACCAAATGTTTTTTTCTCACTTATTCATCCCTTTCAGTTTTCAACTTTTCTCAAAACTTTTCTTGAGGGGAACGTAAAAAAGTTAATTCTTCTACGGTTCGTTCCAGCGACAAAAAGGAGAACAAAGTTCCCTCCGAATGTTGGCAGCCATGATTTGTTATTTGCTTAAAAATAAACGTCTCGACAGAAGTCCTGTTGCTCCCCGACAGCGTTCCTACAATTTATTCGACTGCTCGTTGAATTCGTACACGTGAGCAGAAGCCATTAAAATCCCATTAATTTTCAACATGTTTGGCTTTTTGTTAACTGGATGGGATAGGAGCGGCCTAAGAAGCAGTTGGCCATTATAAAATCACAATGGGAGCGACGTCTTCTGACGGAAAGGGGAGGCGAAAATCAACTCATGTGAACATAAGTGTTTTGCATTTGTTAATGTAAACAAAAAGTGCCCTAAAAAGTGAATATTATTTTTCATTTATGAGTGAGTTTTGATTATTTTGAAGGAAAATGAAAAAACAAGGGAAAAAACCGAGGGGAACTCGCTCGGCCCCATTCGTCTTTTGTTTTCTTTATCATTTCAATAAACTCATTTGTTTTTGGAATGTAGAGTTACAAATTACAAATATTATATAAAGTAATCTATTATTTTAAATTTTTTTTATTAGTCTTTTAATTTTTTTCATTTTTATATTTTAACTGGTAAACAAATAACTGTATTTAATGTGTTAGATCAGCGTTTCTCAACCTTTCAACATTCGCGCATCCAATTTTCAATTATTATTATTATTACCGCGTCCCCCCTCCCCCTCACACAATACCAATGTGTGTATGCAATAGTAATGTACCTTAATTTTTATGAATCATTGTTATTAAACTTATCTTTAATTTAGTATTGCTAAAAAAAACACAAAAATTAGTTTCCGGTGGTCCTTTCGCCCTCTCTGCCCTCTCTGCCCTCACCGCCCTCCCGACAGAAGTCTCTTCCTCGTTTCGTTTTCATTTTTTTTATCCAGGAGAATTCATAAAATGAAAAAATGTAATTAAACCCGAATGAAATTCGCATTGCATTCCCCAAAAATTTAATTCCGTCCCTTCCCATCAATTTTTCTCTGACCTCCCTCCCCCCACACCCCCTCCGAGGAAATTTATAACCGCCGTGTCTGCACCATTGGCTTTCACTCTAATCAAACCCTCTGCAGAGGTTAATGGCTGAAATAATGGCTGCTGAAATTAACTTTAAAAAAGAAGTGGGAGGAATGGGCCGGGGACAAATTGGCCGCTGGAAAGTCCGCAAAAAGCGGGGGCCCCGAGATTTATGAGAAGTCGAGACGTATTTGGAAAGTTCTCATGCAGAACTTGACAATTTATTGGTTCCGCTCGTGTAATTGTCATTGAAATAAACAAAAAAATTCAAAATGGCCGACCTGAATGATGGCGACGAAAAACTGATTCGTTTGAGTCGTTTCCACCTTCCCGGCTCGTTGCGTTCATCCCTTTCTCCGCACCTGAAAGATTAAAATAACACAAAGAAAGTGGTGAATCCGTAGCTGAATTGCGGAAAATCTTAAAATAAAAGAAATTAAAAAAATAATTTCTGATGCAAGAGTATTAAGAAGTACATGGGTGACAAAGAAAAAGACCAATTTTTTTGTTCATAAATCCGTGGGGCGTTACACAGTATAAAATTTCTACAAATCGAAGAACATGTAATATCGCCGTGAAATAAAACCGTTTTACTTTAAAAATATTAAAAAATTTTTTTTTATTTTTTACTTTTCAGTTTTATGTTAAAAAGAGAAAACATAAAACGAAAAAGCACTCTGTGTGGAGTACAATCTCTGAACAAAAACTACAAAGGGTGGCAATCCGCAGAATGTTATAAGGTTATCTCCTTTAAGGACTCCTAAGTTGAGCAATTAAGAGGCTCTGGGAATTTTCTTTTTTTTAATTTTTACCTGAGCACTAATTTTAAAAAAATTGCAGAAATTTTAATTGTCAACCAAAATGAAAGTGTGTGCAAAATTTGAAAGAAATCTGTCCGAGAGAAACGGGACCAAAGTTTTGATTATGGGTCTTTTCAGACAGACAGAGGCAGACACGAAAACCAAAATAATAAAACCCTTTAAAAACAGCAGAGTGCTCCCTTCTGAGTTCGATATACAATAGCGCTCAAAAGTATTTACACAATGCAAAATTTATTATAATACAGTATTAAATTTTGTAGTGTCAAAATATTTTGAGCGCTACTGTAACCTTTCCTCGTCGATCGGAGGAAGAGATAAGATCTTAAAGTACAAAAATAAATACAATTATTACAACAACAACAACAACAAGAGATAGCAGAAAAGTATTCGCAATGAGGAAAAAGGTCGCCAGAGTGCTCCCTCGTCGAATGTTAAATTCAGTATCGGGAGGGAATCATATCAATTATACAGTATATCATGGGCGCGCTGGCCCTTCTTTCGGCCTCCTTGGGGAACTCCCCTCACTCATTAATGCAAATGGGGTCCGGCAGTTGGACGTTTCCCCGTCTTTCATTTCCCGGAGGAAACCCCGGGAGTCTTCTTCATTTTTTATTTGCTCACATTAAAAACCGACTCAAGGAGATGTAGAAAATTGTTCTCGATGCGGGGAATCGTTTTAAAGAATTCCAGCCGCCGAAAATGGAATTTTCAAACGTTTAATATTTACATTTCCTCTCGAGAAACAAATTTCCATGATTGAAAAGACTCATTTTATATACATTTTATTGGTTTTTTTATTGTAGGAAATCTCTTTTAGCCGTCGCGCCCTCTCTAATTCCCTCTCTAATGCGGCGTTCCCTTCCAGGTCGCTCCCACAACTCCTCCTTCGAGCTCTTCCGCCTCGGGAAGAAGGCCTCCAAGGGGGTGAAGGCGTTCTCCGAAACGGGGCGGACGGACGTCCTCGAGGAGCAGAGCCAGGGCGGAGACGGGGTGTACGACGAGTTCACTGCCTCCGCGATCCCGACGGGCTCCGGACGGACGGAGTCGGAGTTCTTCGTCGACGGGAACCACTCCCGGGTGTCCATCATGTCCCGGATCATCCCCTCGCCCGACTGGTTCATCGGGATAGACGGGTTCGACCTGTGCGTCGACGGGAACTGGGTGGACAGCATAACGGTGGACGCGGACCCGATCGACGCCGGCACGGACAACGGGTTCACGTTCACGGCCCCGAACTGGCCCACGGAGCCCCAGGGGGTGATATACAGGGTGACCTCGAGGTACCCCTCGCACCCGGCCGGCTCCTTTTACTACCCCTATCTCAAGAGGCTGCCTCCGATCGCTACATTTCAGTTCATTAAGGTTAGTACTTTTATACATTAGCCAACGTTCCTTATTTTTATACACAATAAATAAGGAAAGATTAAGGCAGTTTCGTAGTTAAATAATCATACTATATTATAATAAATAGATTTCAAAAAATACACATCCAAATAAACCTTTTCTATATAATGTAAACAGTGGAATGTGAGGCCAAAAGTCAATTTTCCGTTGTTGCGGAAAAGTTTTTATCACCGTCGGTGGAACCGCTTTTCCAGAGCAAATGACTGTCGTCGTTCTGCGGTTATTCTATTCGTGCATAAATCATTTTTTACTTCCAGGAAAACCCGCAATATATTTTTATAACTCACTCATACGCCCCACTATCTGCACTGCTCTTCACCTTCCCGCCCGTCATTGTTCCCGGGATTTATTAAACTGACACTAAAAAGGGTCGCCCCATGAGGATTCCCAATAAGAGCCGTGACACCTTCTCGTGCGGGGGCGGGGGCCCGCGGGGGGCCCTCCCCATCAGTCACCAGAAACAAGCGAATCGAGGCTCGGGGTTGTATAAATCATCGGCGTTGTGGCTTTGAGCCATGACGGGGGTGTGCAAAACGAGGTTTGTCGAGAAGGGATGTAAGCACTGGGGGGTGCACCCCGGGCGATGGTGTATTCCCTGGTCGGTCGGGGGTTTCTTCCTCCCGCTTTTATTTATATTTCTTTCCCCTTTTTTCTTTGTTTGAGTTTGAATATTTTTCCGCGATCCAAAGGCTGTGAGATCGAATAACTTTAATTTGAGAACACTAAATTTGAATAAACACTGAAATACTACAAAACACTAGAATGGTTTTTTCTTTAGCAAATGTAAACACTCACTTTTGGGTAATATCGTAGGGCTGCAACCTAAAGCTCATTTATGAACTGACAATTCAGAACTCTTGCATTTGTCAGCTATTAGAGCTGACAGAAATTATGCATTATTTGTGAGCTTAAAACATTAGGGCTTTTTAAATATTGGTGTTCATTGCCTTTAAAAATATAAACTCGTTTGAGTTTTTTATTTTTTTACATTTTTCTTGGCACTTTTCGAAAAGGCAAAAGCGGCGAAACTTAATTATGTCACTCTTAATATGGACGCCCTAAAAATAATTGCGAAAATTCTTTTCCTTTTAGATTTACGGTCAAAACTAAAATGTTTATGTTCGCCCTTAAAACTCGAGTTTGTTTATGAGCAATAAAACAAGCTAACTTGCGCCATAACGAGTGAACTTACTCAAAAGCTTTACTTTTTTATTTCGACCCCTCGTAAAACCTTCACGCACTTCTCGCCCCCAGATCAAGGGCTACGAGCTCAGCGAGGTTTTCCACCACTCCGAGGACACCGACCACTTCGAGCTGATCAACACCGACCCCCTCGCCAGGAACGACATCCCCGACGCCACCAGAAACGCCGACCTCGAGGAGGAGATGGAGGAGGAGCGGAAGGAGGAGGAGATGCGCCTCTTCAGAACCACCCACAACACCCCCCCGACCACCGCGCCCCCTCCCGCCACCACCAACCCCCCGACGCCCTCCTCCACCCTCGCCCCGCGCCCCCACCGCCCCGAGGACTTCGTCCACCGGGGAGACAAGGACGCCATCTTAAAAAATATTGTACAAATCTACAAAAACGATCATCACAAGCACACCAAGCTAAAGAAGTCCATGAGGAAACTACGTGAGTAGCCGTCAGCCCCTCCCGAAACCACCCCCGGGATGACGAGGATTGGTGTTGTTTCAGGGCCCCCTCGGGACTGCAAGGTGAGCGAGTGGAGCGAGTGGGGAAGCTGTAGCAAATCCTGCGGGATCGGGGAGATGGAGAGAAGGAGAGGGGTGGTGAAGCATGCCAGGAGAGGGGGGAGGGTGTGTCCCCCCCTGGTGGAGACCAAGTGGTGCGGGAGTTCCCGCTCCTGCCCGAAGAGCTACTTCAACTGGTAGGCGTTCTCCAAATGTGGATGTTTTCCTTTAACCAAACTGAACGAGTGACTTTTGTAATGTTAATATATATATATATATATATATATACGTATATATAATACACAAACATGACGACGATGGTGGTGATGATGAAGATGACAGTGAACCGAACTGTGTGGTATAATTGTATTTTTCTAATGCTTTTATTTTTTATGTTTGTGAATGAGGTCTTTCCGATTATCTCTCATTTGGTGCTGAAATTCAGCGATGGAGCCGAGTTTTGATTCTACTTTGTATTTCTGATTATCAAAAAATAATTATTTACAACAAAAGATAATAATTTTCGAGTTCGAATTACACTTCTAATATAAATTAATAAATGTAATGTGAAATAAAAATAAATAAAATGCAATTTATAATACTTTACGAAAAATATAACACTTGAAATTTGATAAAGTAAAATCAAGAAATGAAACAATCACTGGCTTGAAAGTTAAAATCTCAGACTAAGTAAATATTATATGTAAAAACAAAAACTAAAAGCGAGAATGTTTGACTAAGATTAAGCAACTTGATTCCCTCCGATGGAAAATACTTTTTGTGATGTCCACGTCCATCCAAAGAGGAAGACACACCATCAGAAGATAATCGGCACCAAATAATTTCCCGTCCCGCTCATCTTCGCCATCGCTGACTACGGATTACTCGACATTCACATGTAGAGCAATCAGTCGTAGAGACAATAACGTTTACTCATTTGGGTCAATTTGAACTGGAGCGACAAATACCGATTAAATATCTTACGATATTTTCGTTCCTTTCAGTAGTTCAAATTTTTTACTAAAAATAAAAATAAAGTATTTGTTTATTTAATGCGGAGTTTGCTTATTGTTTCCTTGAGTCCCGATTCAAAATTGCTCAGGATCCTCTTTCAGGACTCCCAACCTGATTCGATCCACTAAAACTCCAAAAAATTACCCAAAAAATAAAACCCACATCCTGCGAATTATCACTGCCTGATACAAATTTCAAACCCAGGTAAACAGGAGGTACACAAAGTCTTTTTATATCAGGCAAACATAAACTACAGATTTTCGCTTTACAGGCATTTCGTCATAATTCCCCGGACTGTTCTTTTCAGATGAGCGACCGAGAAAAGAAAGAGGAGGTTTTTACCCGTTCAAAAGAGTGTCGGTCGAGTGTGAAAAGGAATTTTCCTATTCAGTGGAAATCTCCCATTTAGGTGAAATTCAGGTTTTTCCCGGAACCTGGAAAAGCCTTGACATGAAATGCTGCATTAATTATCCTTCCGCTCCGTGGTGCACTGGCGAAGCACAAAGCAAAAGTTGACAAATCGAGTTTCGGGACGTCAAAAGTAAAAAATGTCCGGAAACGACCGAGTGACTTTTCCCTTTTCGGACATTTCCAATTAAATTCTCTCAATGGAAAAGCTCTCCTCACCGGGAAATAGACTCGGACTTCAATTCATTAATCCGCCTTTACCTGAATTTTATAAATTATATGTAAAAGCGCTCCATTATCAGGAAAACTTTTAAAAATTCAATTATTGAATTACGATATCTACAGATTCCCATTCGGAAAATTTTAATTAAAACCGAGTCCGGTAATAAATCTCGGTTTCCGCCCTCGAGGCCACCGATCACTTCCTTTTTATTTTATCTACAAGATTCAACCCTAAATCGCCACTCCCCTATATTCTGGCTACCGATAAGAGGATAATCTAACACTATCGAATCAACAGTCGACAGTTTAAAGATATATAATTGGGTAAAGTTCCGCAGCTAAGTAGATAATGCTATTAACATTCAATTCCGGTATAAAAGGGAGAGCACTCAGTACTCATGGCGGACGGAGGGAGATAAGAACTCGCGGCATGAAGGCACAGTACACCACAGGGGACCGGTTCCCTCCCCCCTGATAAATGGTTCTCCGGATAAATGGCTTCTGAATGGAGGTTTTTTAATTGGAAAAAAATCATTAATTTCGGATTAAACAAATAAAGCGAGGAAAGGCTTAACTCCTTATCAAGAGGTATTATCAACTTTTCTTTTTGAACCTTTTTGGAGGAATTAATTGCTCGAATCTCAATATCAGTCCATATTTAAAACTGCTTACTTTGTGGATTCTTTAAAAAGCTTTTCAAGATGGAAGACGTTTTTAAGAGGGATTCTTTGGTTCTGACTATCCACTCATGTTTACAATGTGGAATCGAGAGACGACAAATGAGGGTGTCAATAATGTATATATACGCCCTAATAAGTTGATTTAGATGATGACAAGATAAGTAATAAATAAGATAATAATAAATTAATGGAAACTCGCAGTGACTGAATAAAAATTAGGCGGCTAATTAGTAAATGAATTAATAAACAAGATGAGGTGCGCAGACAATAAATAAATAAATAGGATACAGGTCAAGTGTAATCGAATTCAATCCCAGTCGCCATAATTAATTCAGTGCAAAGACCGAACTCCACATTGTTTGTCCGCGTATCAATCAGTCGCAGGCTCTGCTCCGGGCGAAGCGGAGTTGAATTGATTCAGAACAGGGCGAGCACCCCGTAATACGATAGGGGTGGTTTTCCCCGATCATTCGATCCCTTTCATTAAAAACCTTCCCTCCACTACGGGTCACACCGAAAATTACCACCCCTCGTCCTCGGCTGCCACTTGCACCACTTCTTCGGGAGATTCAATCCGGAGTTTTCTTTGAGAATGAAGGAGAGAGAGAGAGAGAGAGAGAGAAAATTTCGTTATCATTATCCCGTACCTTTCTTCCCTGAGACGGGGGAGAGACCGGCGAGGGTTGGTCGGAACAAAAAGCTTCTACCTCCGAGAGGGTGTACTTTTCGGGCTGCTCGGGGTTGATAACGTCCTCCCCTAGGCGGAGAATAAAAACATCAAGTCCTGAGGAACCAACCCCTATCTGTCGCGGAGACTAATTTAGATTAATGATCCGGCGACGATCCGGGGCTGCACTTGCAGCTTTTGCCACCCGCAGGAAAACGCCACTCGGCATAAAAATTCCGACACTTTTCCTCCCCTTCCGTTTTTTATCTTTTCGGAAGACGTCGAAAACGGAAATTTAATGAGGTTTCGCCGGAAATGAGTTTTCCGAGAATAATCCATTTAGAACCAAAGCGGAGAAACGAAAATGACAGGTTTCAACCTACAGCGCCATTTTATATGATTTTCGAGTGTTACATTTCGAAAAAAAAGGTTTCGGCCGAGTTTAAAATCGAAACAGAAGGCTGGCAAATCGAAGGGGTGGTTTCCACCCCGAGTCACGTCCTAGGGTGGAACTGTCATGATTTTCGGAGCGAACGGCCGACCTAAGCTGGAAAGAAAATTAAATTTTAATACTTTTACTCAAAGGAGCGACTCACCGCGCCGCTTTTCCGACGGTGTAATTTAATTATCAACTTTTTTGCTTTTGACTTCTGCCTTTGTCGTTTATTGTTATTAACCCTTCGCATCTCGATGAAGCCCTTGATCCATTTAAATCTCTATCTGCAGCGAAATGCACTGAAATTCCGTCACGATTCCACGACTCGATGCACGGCAACAAGACGACGGGATGAGCTTTTAGGGTTTTATTTTCCCCCTGAAAATAAAACTGGCAGTCAGTGATGAAGATGAAAGAGTATAACAACAGCATATTACAATAAGGGTATAACATATATTTATTTGGTGCTACATTATAGTATAATAAAAAGGTACACGGTAAAGCAACCGGGAAAATGCCCGGGAAAATTGAGGATTGATTTTCCCGGGCACTTGCAACTTTTAAAGCTTCCTCTTGTTGTACTTGTGCTTCCTTTATTCGTCCTCTCCCCCGTGCCCCTCCCTTTATATCTTCAAGAAAAGTTTCCACCCCGACATTTCTGGGGCTTCGTCTTTAAAATACCTTTCAGGTTTTCAGCGTTCAGATTTTGTCGGATACTGATAAGATAATCTATGCTAAACAATGCTCCGAGATTGCTGATGTGTCAGTTGTTCGAACCTAACAACCTTTCGGTTTTATTCGGTCGGCCGGCTTTGAAAAACAGTGGCGGATTAATTCTGGCGAAACAAGAAGAGAAGAGACTAAAAAGTAGAATTTGTCTGGCGAAAAGTCAAAACACGTGCTTGAAAGCCAAAGGGGAGAAAAGAAGAATAAACAAGAAAAATCACGGCAGACAATCACATTTTCTCAATGGTCATTGATTCCTCTTCTCAAAGGAAACAACATCTGCACAAGAAAGGACAGCAACGGGGAAAAAGGTCGAAAAAGACAAAGGGAACCTCTATTACAGTGACATATTTGTATTTTCAAAAGTTATCTTGAAAAGCTTTTAAACAAAGCTCTTAGCCTCCTCGCCCCCACTTCTCTCATCTCCCCCATATGTCTCAGTTTGTTTTCTCGTTATCTTCTGCGAAGACCGTCTACCGTTTTGCTCTTTAATATTTCTTCGTATTATGTGTCCCCCCGCCATCTTGTTTCAGCTCCTCGCTTAAGCATTCCTTAACCCCCGGTTGGCTTTGTAAATTGATGCTTCTTCTCAAGATTCTTTGTTTCGGGCTTTTTTAGTTCAGACTGCTGCTAGTGCTGATTTAGAGCAAAGAACCACCCCCTCAGTTCACCCCCTCGTTTCTCTCATCTTCATCTTTCCATCACCTCTCCCTTCCCCGCCCCTTTAATTAAAAACTCCAATTTCCTCTTCATTATCCTTAATGTCGTTGCTTCCTCCCTCGAACGTTTTCGAATTCGCCAAGTTTTCATCCCCCCTCGAACCATTTCGCTGATCCACTGCTCATTTTATCATTAGATTTACTGGTGGTGTCAAATAATCGGCTCCGCCCCCAACGCGAACGGCTCTTCAAATTCATATCATGTATTTTATCGTCTCTTATTGTATTTGAGGTTTCTTGACTTGGTTAATTTTCATTAGCTTTTTTTTGTATTTGCCCCATTATAAAGTGCCCTGAAAGAAAAGCTAAAAGTGAAAACCTGAGCTTTCTCCCCCCACTCGATCACTTAAACTAAAAGCAAAGTCCAATATTGAAACCGAGATGAAACCGAGGTGGCCGGCGAACTCCCAGGAAAGCCTTTTAACTCCGGCAGGAGGTTCAGCGATTGTGGTCGGGACCTGACCGGAAATGCCTTAACTCAAAATAATTTGGGAAACAATATTTAGTGAGCTCGGGGGGAACCTGGGAAAGTTCAACAACTGATAGATTACAAACTTTGCCAGAACTTGGCCGGAATTATTAGCGGGGGATTTCAACTTTTCACGTGTTTCCCCCCGATTGGAAATGCGGGAATTAATTAATATCAGTCATTCGCATTCATCGGGTTCGACATTTTTCACTGCTTTTCAGATGAAGCTGGCAGTCGAAAAGTCGAACATTTCTTGGGCATTTTACTGGGACAAGATTAAACTTCCGAGGAGACAGGCAGATTGAAGAGAAGATCCTCTAAATCTCAAGAAATAGAGGAGATGAGAAGATGGTATAACGAAGAATTTTTGCGCACAAAGTGGAAGATTCGCAAGCCTTTAAAGTTGTAAAAATTAATTAAAAAATTAAACTCAACCACTAAAAAACTAAATGTACTCTAAAGAAAATTTACTGTATAAACTATGAATAAAAGATGATAAGAGTTAAACTAATCTCTTATTTCTAAAATTTTTATATAAATAGAAGATAGAAGAAGATTGTTTTTAAATAATATCTTCCATTGCGGTAAATGGGAAAAGAAAAACGAAAAAAAGGTGAAAAACAATAAAAAGCAATGATTGTTTTTTTTAATGAACGGCCCGAATTAACCGACCTGCTAAATTTAACGAAGTAATCGCATTTCAACCTCTTCCCCCCCCCCCCCCCCCCCGAGGCCTCCATGAACCCCAATAAGCACTTAACACTCGCAACGCGCCCTGGTTTCCGCCCCTAAAGCGAAACAAAGTTTCCGAAGCTCGGGGGGTGCAGCGTATGATTTTACATCGGCGGGGGAGAGAATTCATCAATCCATCATCCCCAATAACTTCCCTTTTGGCCGTGGAAAAAAAATTAGGTTCAAGTGGCTTGAAATGTCTTTCGGAATGGGACAAAAAACCTAGGAAAAACTCTTCAAGAGGGAGACGCGTGTGAAAATGCGAATTTTTTCCTTGGGAGGAAAGAGAGAGAGAAAGAAAGAGAGAGGGGGAGAGAAAAAACCGAGAGAAGATTGAACAATTAATCAAATTTAAAAACAGAAGGAAAATCTTCCCTTAATAAAAAAATGAGCTTCCAACTATTTTAATTTTCATGTCAACGAGGAGCGAGAAAAATTTTCCGAAAGGGAAAACTTTTTTCGGGAGTCGGAAAAGGGGGGAAATTAGAGGTAATTTGAAATTTACTTAACAGGCTTGATAAATTAATTTGGAAGACCTCGAGGGTTGTTTCCAAAATGTCAGCTCCTTGTTTTTATATTGTTGATCGGAAAATTAGACGGTGCCCGTTTTGTTCTCGCTTCTTTTTTTGTTGTTCTTTTCGAGCTTTCCGAGCTTTTTTCTAAGGTTTGATTGATGCGAACAGCGAAAATCCAGTCAGTCTCCGTCATCCCATTCGGTAATGGATGTATTCTCCGGATAATGTGTTGAAACAAATTCCAAATTCTTCATCAAACCTCGGAAATGTTCAACTCAACGGTGTTTCTTTTCTCCCCCCAAAGAGGCTTTCTATTATAATAATAGAGCATAATATATATTGCCTTTATGACGCCCTGCGGGGTTATACTGAAACATGTCACGAGCATTAATATAAATACATGTGCTCTAAATAATACTATTAACTCGAGTCTTTAGCAGCTAAAAAGCTTTTGTCGTTTTTATCTAAGAGTTATGGGTTACCTTTGGCTTTAGACAAGGCTGAGTAATGTCACTTTTGAACTCTTAAAAACGTACATATTCGTCATGTGAGGCGGTAAAGTGTTGATTTCACCCCCTCCGATTCAAAAACGACGCAGAACTGAACGTGTTAAAGGGCAATAATGGAACGAACCAAAGAAAGGTTCAACACTTTTCCAATCATTGAGTGAATGATAAAATAAGCACAAAATGTCTGATAAAGGAAAACTTCTTTCTTACACGAACTATAAAAAATAAAAACCCACGCCCATAATTTAATTAAAAAAATGTTCTTTCGGTTATATAATTTGAAATTATTTTTGTTTATTATGTGATTAATTATATGATTGAAAAAAAACGATAGAAGATTAAATTTAAAAATGCCGAGTGGTGAAGGGTTAAATATTGCGAGTTGTCTCCGTAAACTTGTGTCCGTCTTCTGCTATCGCTTTGGCACTTTGACAGTTGATCGTGCCGTGTATCAAACTTAAGTGAACTCTAATGAAAAACTTCCCGACGAAGTGGAAATTGAAAGAAAGAACTCCGATGAGGCACGACGAGAATCACAATTAGTGACTTTGATGGTTCGAGATTGCTGACGGAAAGCTCTTTCTGTGCATTCGCGCATTCTTTTGGAGCTTATATGCATTGAATTTTCGGAAAAGAGCAAAAACACTTCCCCTCTGATCGAGGGTGGGGCGCTCAGGTGTAAAGTACCGAAGGAAGCCGGTGTGACCGGAGAAGGGATGAAGTGTCGTGAGAGGAGCTGTACAGGGGTTGAAAAATTTTCAACCCCTGTAGCTCGCGTTGGGGGTGTGCGGAACGGCACCGCCATCTCACCGGGTTTTTCCCAACCAAGCTCGAAAATCAATCCCCAGACGACTCCACGAGATGGGGAGCGTGTGGGGGGTGAGCTTTCCCGCCAACCACCGACTGAGGTTGGTAGGCCTGGGGAGGAAACGGTGTGTGCAGGCGCAGGGTGTGCGGGGGTGTCACAGAGGAAACCCAAAGAAAATCGATAAAAGATGGAAAGTGGCGTCGCCGACTAACCGGGACTTTGTTTTGTAAACCGTTTCTGTTAATTCTATAAATTTTCCTATTGAAAACCGGGTTGTGATTTCGTTATTTCCATTAGGATTTTGTTACGAGTTTTTATTAGAAAATATTTTTATATGGAATTCATCAGAAAATGCCCATTTTTTCACGATTGAGCTTCGTATTTACATTGAAATAAATTCATTCGCTTCTTATTTAAGACTGAGGACATGATTCAAGGATGATTTGAGCATTGAAGTGACGTGCACCAGCTGACATGCTGACCTCCGCGCCCAGCGACAACCCCAACCACGAGCCCAGGCCGTCCAAGACCAGGACCAACCACCTCCGGAGGCTCACCACCTCCCCCCGCTCCGGGCAGAACCTCCTCGGCATGGCCATAGTCCTCGCCGTCCTCATGATCGTCCTCGTCCACGTCACGGTGTTGCCTTTGTACGAATCGGGCCCCAACCGCCCCGGCGCTCGAAGTGCTCAAAAGCGCCTGAGGGAGTACGAGAAGAGTTTGTGCTTGACCAACTTGAAAACCCTGAAGCCGCGGACCAGAAGAAAGTGTCCCAGGGACGGCATCGTCACGGTCAAACAGGGCGGACGTCTGGGGAACCAAATGTGGGCGTACGCCTCCGTGTGGGCCGTCGCCCGAAGGACCGGCCTCGAGCCCTTCGTCCCGGGCTGTCTGCTCAGGGTGCTCCAAGAGGTCTTCTCCGAGCTGACGGTGCCCAACATCGGGGAGATCGGCCACTGCCCGATCGACTGGCGCGACGTGGCCATCTCCCCCGAGGAGTGGTCGAGGAGCAACCAGTCGATAGTCCTCCGCCGCTTCGTGGTCCTGCCGGAAGCGGTCTTGACCTGGGTGAGCGACATCCGCACGGAGTTCCGCTTCAAGAGAAGCCTCGAGGAGAACGCGGAGAAGATCCTTCAGGAAGTGGCGGGGAACAGGTTCAACCTGACGTACGTGGGGGTGCACGTGCGCAGGACCGACTACATCTCCTACCTGTGGCGCACGAGGCACGTTCGTCAGGCGGGCAAGGGGTTCTTCTTCCGCGCGATGGACTACTTCAGGACGAAGTACAGGAACACGGTGTTCGTGGTGGTGAGTGACGACCCTCTGTGGTGCAGGGCGAACCTGGGCGGGCCGGAGCAGGACGTGTACGTGGCGAGTGGGCGCGAGGCGCGAGGGCCAGGGCAGGACCTGGCGACGATGTCGGCGTGCAACCACTCCATCATCGACTACGGGACCTTCGGCCTCTGGGGTGCGATTCTCGCGGGGGGTGAAACTGTGGTCTACAACTTGTCTCGACACTCGACCATTCGCGTGGCAGAGCTGTTACCCGAGTGGCAGATCCTCTCTTAAGTGCCAAAGAGAACCCTCCTTTTCTGATCCTTTTCTGATCCTTTTCTGAAAAATTTTGTTATTTTTTGCTAATGACGATTATTTCAAAGTCTTGCCAATGAACCGCATCGGTTTCTAAATTTTCCTACATTTTCCAACATAAGCTTCAGGTTGTACTGGCCAAAGGCTCGACCATAAAGGGCAAGTCATAATTACTTGCCAATGCTTCGGAATGCACTCGGCCCTCGATTCACACGATAGATTGGTTCCCGGAAAAACCGTGTAAAATGAGAGCCGGGCTTATGGATAAAAGACGAGGGCGATTTCTTCCAAAATCTAAAACCTGACAGCCCTTCCTTATTTTGGTCTTTCGAGAACGATGTAGTTAGGCTCATAGTAGAATAATTGAATCAAGACTGACCGTTCTTTAGAAATGCATTAAATGAATTATCTCCATCTGTAATTAGCACGAGTTTTAATGAATGTACAAATTCTCCGACTGCTCTCTGACAATCTGTAGAATCGATCGAAAGAAGTCAAATATGACGAAATGAAAATTAATTCGATTGTGCAATTCTTTTACACGGTTTCTTTTTTTTTAATGTCGTGCCAAAACTGTATTAATTCGAGTAGCTCACTTATTTTTTTCTAATTCCAACTCATTTCTCGCCAAATGAACCATTTCTTCAAACTCACTCAAATGACGGAATCAAAAAGACTGACTCCAACTTTTGCAAGAAGCGCAACCAAACTCATCGCGTTGTATTTTTATTGCCTTTTCAATGCTTTTTTTGGGCTCGTCAGCACTAGCTGTTCATATTAACATCGACAATTGCCAATTCATACAAAAATATTAAATTTTTTATAAATTAAAAGGAGCACGCGGATTTCATATAACGAAAATATTAATCGAGCTATGCAATGAATGCTGTGTGAATTTTGTCTTGGTGCGATATCCAATGGGATCCATTGTGCTGTTTTTCGGGGAAATTCCTCCATTATATTTTGTATCTATGAAAATAAAAATACATAAAGTTCATAGAAAGAGACCAATAGTAGACTATACTTACAAAGTTATAGGATTGGATCTTTCCGGCATCTGATCCCTTATTTCGCACCTGGATAAAAGAATAATCATGTGATCCCTTGTGTTGTTTGTTAATTATTATTTTATATTATTATATTTTATTTTATCTGTTATCTTGTTTTAGTCCATCAAATCAGACATTCGAGATTCCATTTACATTACAATTCCTAAGAAAGTCAAACTTTCTGAAACTGTTACGAGTATAATTTTAAAAGTAAAACGTTGATCCGATGAACTAATTGGACTGGACTAATTATGCAGTTATATTTAAGTATATATATATATATATATATACAGTAGTTGTATTTATTTTTACCCCCGAGAGCTCGGAGTAACTTACGAAGTCACTGAAAAAGCATGAAAATGATGGCTTTCTCTACATGTCTCAACAGGCCAAAACAATGCCAAAACTAAAATCTTTTCTAAATTCCTGCGCTGTTTTAACCCGAATGAATCTGAGGTTGATTTTGTAAATAAAAATTTATAAATTTTGACAATTTCAAAAATTGTCAAATTTTCATGGCATCCCTTTGCATGTGGTCACGAACTTTTTATCGGTGTCAAGGGTTTGTTGTAAGCGAGATTTTTTAAAGTTTAAACCAATCGCTGAAATAAGTGCACGATAATGTCCGTTTTTATTGATAACAAATTCAAATTTCGCAAAAAAATTTACACGTTGGGTCTTTATTTAGACTGAGGTTTACATAAATAAAATAAAACTTATAAGAGAAAACCATATCAGTTTTATTAACTTTAAGCTTCCCGATGTCCTACCACTATATTTAATCCCGTCTTTAATATTTTTACACTTTTGGGTTAAGCCATTAACGTTATTTATTATATTTCGCGTAATAAAACATCCGAAACAAATGGAAAAAAAAACCAAGTCACATGGTATTTACTAATCATAAACACGTTGCTGCATCTTACAATAGTTTCTAATCAGTTTCAGATGACAGTTAAACTCATCTATTTGCTCGAAATAAAAAGCTTACCTCCGAGATTTGTCTGAAATCACATTCAGATCATTAATTGAAAGAAAATACGAACTCACAACGTGACGCGAAAAAAGGAGCGGTAAATTTAAAAAGGAAAAAAATAAGACAATGGCTCTAAGCTAAGCATAGCTTGAGGAGCAAGTTGTATCAAGTTGACGACTTTTTCGCAAAAGAGCGACAAAAATCCCGCGGAAAATGTCTCCTTGGAAAGTGGTTGTGCATGTTTGTCCTTATGTTATTTGTTAACTAATTTATTAATTGTGTGGTTATGTGTAGGATAAATGATTCAAAATTATATTTCTGATTACATCGGTAGATGGATCCAGCGATTGGTTGGTTTCAGCCAGAACACGAAGGTCCAGCAAAGGAATTGTGGCTGAGAATTTGGGAGTCATTAAAACCAACTCCAATGCCTTCGGACATGGATAAAACTGAACAGGGTTGTAAATCCTTAGATTTTATCCCCCTCGAAAGCGATGATGTCAACAATCGAGGCGGGAAGAATAATAGTGCGGTTAATGGTGCTAACGGACTTAAACGGTTTCGGGAAAACATTGCTAGTACCTATGGGATGAATATAAATCGCGACGCTCTCATAGGACGGCATGGTGGAACACCTTGGAGGACACCCGGGAAGACATATTTACCCGGAATACTCGGGTAAGGAACTAAAATTAAAGGTTAAGGTCTTTACTTAATGTTCGCTATCGAGTAGGAAGTGGGGCTTGTCATGCATGGGAAAAGTGTTATTTCCTACTCGCCGCTCATGAATTCGCCACCTTGAAATATGGAATCTCTAATCGGGATTCGAAGTTTCTTATCACTTAACTCACATTAAGAAGTAAATACCATAACTGTTGGAGATTTTTATTGTTTGATCTGCTTAAACTGCAATATGTCATGTGAGGGCAATGAATGATAGTATTTACTTCACAGAAAAGTCACAAAATATGTTTTAGTGACAGTATGTTTCAAAAAATTACTTGAAAAGAAAACACAAATAATTGCTGTGTTTATTGCAGATTTAATATTTAAGTTTTGAACTTTAATTAATTTGATATAATTATCAGCTGGTTTAGTATTTGTGTGTTGTTTGAAAGAAAAATTACAAAAATTTATCCAGCTGGAGATTTTGGAATATTTTTTTATGGAATACTAAATTGAGTACTTAAAAAGTTTTAATGAGAATTAGTCCAGTTTTTGGTTACAAATACTTTGGCTTTCATAATCCAGGATTAGCAGTTAGTTCTCTTGTGATTTTCCACCTGAAAATAGATTGATGAAACAAAAACACAGAAATAAACAAGATATAGAGTATAATAATTAAAACATTTTGCCACAATAAATTAAATAAATTTTAATTATATCACTTTTAAGTATTTCAACACAAGTTGACAGAATAGACTTGAAAACAATTATAGTAAAAGGGGTTTCAGTAGTTCCAATAGTTTTTAATTCTGTGGTTTGTTGCAGCCTCCATCAAGAAATAATAGAGTTCTACAATTACATGAGTCCCAGGAAGTGTGAGCATGACTTGAGGTTAAAAGTGGTGCAAAAGATTAAGAATGCAATACATGAATTGTGGCCTCAGGCAAAAGTTGAAGTTTTTGGTAGCTTTAGGACTGGTTTATACTTACCAACAAGGTAAATTTTGATAGTTCTCTCATGATATGGCTCAGGTGTAACTGAGACTCAAAAGCTTGTCTTCTCTTGCTTGTTGCAGTGATATTGACCTAGTTGTAATTGGCTGTTGGCCAAGTCCTCCTCTGTGGAAATTAGAGCAGAAATTGTTAGAAAAAGAAATAGCTGAGCAACATACCATTAAAGTGTTGGATAAAGCTTCTGTGAGTATTTGAAAGGGGGTCAGCACTTATCATGGGATAGAATAAGTGCTGAAATGCAGTTCACTTCTCTATAATAAATTTAATTTAATTGGCATAACAAAAAAGATAAAAATGTGAGTTGATTACCCGTAAAAATAAGTGACAACTGCTGCTCTTTGCAGTCATAAAATTGAGTTAACAAGATAATATTGATCAACTGGCCAGTGTAATTTAAACTCTAATATTTTTTTAAATGAGTGGTAAAAATTTACAGAGGCTTTTCTTAATTAGGGCCTGGTGCAGAGGAAAATTTTATAAAAATTTCTAAGCTGACAGAGCTCATTATTCTTATTATTTCCATGACTGATTTATACTTTGGAGTCTCTGTGTATGGGATTTGAAGCTGGCATTGTATAAATTTCTGTTGCAGGTACCCATAATCAAACTTAGAGATAAGGAATCGGACGTGAAGGTCGACATTAGTTTCAACATGTCATCTGGAGTACAAAGTGCTAAATTGATAAAGGCCTTTAAGAAAAAGTTCCCTGTCCTGGCCAAGTTGGTCCTTGTATTGAAACAGTTCCTTTTACAGAGAGATCTTAACGAAGTGTTCACCGGCGGCATTTCCAGTTACAGTCTCATTCTGATGACGATATCTTTCCTGCAGGTGAGTGCTTCGCCCTTTTTTGAGGGGAAAGTGAACGAAAATAATTTTAAAGCATAAATATTTATAAAGTATTTCCTTTAATGAAAATGTCTGGTCGTTGATTAATAAGGAAAAGATAAATAGAGAAATTCCCTAAATTAATTAATGAATTTGTGCAGTTACACCCGCGGCAGGACGCCTTTCGAGCGGACGCCAATTTAGGAGTTCTCCTCATCGAGTTCATGGAACTCTACGGCCACAAATTCAATTACCTGCGCTGCGGAATCCGCGTTAAAGATGGCGGAAGTTACCTCAGCAAGGAGGAGGTAAGCCTTTCTCCTTTCGCATCCGCCTGCCGCTTCGCCCTCCTCACCTCTCACCCTTTCGCCTCCTCACTCAGGTACAGAAAACAATGATCGACGGCCATCGCTCCGGCTTCCTCTGCATCGAGGACCCGCTCACGCCGGGCAACGACATCGGCAAAAGCTCCTACGGCGCCCTGCAAGTCAAACAAGCTTTCGATTACGCTTACATAACCCTAGTTCAAGCCGTTCATCCCCTCAACACTTTCCTCGACATAAACAAGCACAGGTGGGCATTCAACCCCCGAGCGCCCCCCCCACCCCCCGAGCAACCGCTCATTCACCTCCCTTACCCTCTCCTTCCAGCATATTGGGCCGGATAGTCCGCGTGACGGACGACGTCATAGAGTACAGGGCCTGGATCGAGAAGACTTTCCCCGCGAACGCCTCCGAGAACAACAACGAAAACGATTCACTGTCGTCCCACAGCCTGAGCTCGAGCGAGCATTCGGAGTCTCCCTTCACCGTTTCCGATTCGGTGAGTGTTGATCGGTCGCCCGAGGGCGTTGCAGTCGTCGTCGTGACGGTTCTTTGGTTGCAGGATTCCGAGAGCAGTAGTCCCATACGGAGCCATAATGTGAAGCAGATCCGGACGTCGTCCAACAGCAAGGAGTTTTCCAACAGGAACGAAAGGCAGTGGCAGAACAGCTCCCCTCATCAAGGTGAGTGCGCCAAATAAATGGAAAAAATTGAAAGGAGTGGTGTGCAGGTATTGGTCCATTTTCAGGTAACATAAGGCAATCACGAGGCGGGTTCGCATCTCCGAACCACCAGAAAGGACTGAAAAGGCGGCGTCAGAATTACCGGCAATAGCAAAGCGCCGAACCATTTGTCTCGCGATCGTTAAAATAACAATTCTTTTTCTCACGAAAAGAAGCTACAAGAAGCTACAAGCCAAAAAGAAGAAGAAAGTCCGAAGAGAGAGAGAGAGAGAGAGAGAGGTTACCAAGGCAAAGACTCGAATCATTTCGGTTTCTCCGAGGGGAAGTAAAGAAACGGGCGTCGGGGAAACGGCAACGAGTGACTTCATTCCCCTCTTTTCCCCTCTCCTCTCGTCCTTCCAGAACCGCCATCTTGGAAACGGTACCCGAATCTAGTCAAGTGAATCAATTAACTGAATTTATGTAGTGGTTTCGAGAGTGATCGGAGTGTGCGAGCGGGAACGCGCGCGTTCATTTTCGGAGCGTCCACCCCTTCTCTCTGTTTTTCCTTTTTTCCTTTTTTCCTTTTGTTCATTCTGGCTTACCTTTGCTGGAGCCCCGATGGGCGCGCGGTCGATCGCCGGCGTCGTGGCAAGAGACCGAGGGAGGCAGCGCTCTCAGGCGGCCGTGCTGGCAGTTGTATCTGGCGATGGGTCTGAATGAAGATTTTCAAGTAGTAAAAAAAAATTAAATAATATTAAAAATGTAAACAAAAAAATTATTTTTTAAAACCGTAACTGTAAAATACCGCGTTTAGTATTTATTATTTATTTTATTTTCATAAGTTGCTATTAAAGTTATAAATTTCAGTTAGTCTATTTAAATAATTAAGAAAAATTTATTGAAAAAAATGATGAAAAAAATTTAAAAAAAATAAAAAATGAAACAATAAAGAGAAAAAAATCACAAAATGATAAAGAAAAAAAATGGAGTGTAGCAATGAATTGTGCAAAGTATTAAAATAAGAAATAAATAAATATGTTCACATCCATGTTCCTGGGAGATTAAAATAGTTATTTTCACATTCTCAATTTCGATTTAAATTCTCTGTAAAGGTTATTATTTTTACATTTGAATTTTTTTATTCGGTTTATTTAATTACTTTGAAAGAAATAAATAATTTACATGAATTTGTAAGAACGACGAGTGTTTTTTTCGGAGAGGGGCGAAAGTTCTCCTTCGATTGGCCGAATCAGAGATGCTGTCGATAACACTGTAACACTCACGTCGGTAACACTTGTTAACGCCGTAATGGCCGAAGAGGTTTTTTCCTTTCTTGCCCCATTAAATGCATTACTTTAGCCATTTTCTCTATTTTTTCGGTTAACATTTGTCAACCGCCGGTCAAAATAACCCCTTCGGCCATTGCAGTGATTAATTAATCGATACAACAGCGCATCTGCAATGTTTTGGCCGTGATTTGGCCCCAGTAGGGGAACTTTGCCCGAGTGCGAAACTTCGAACGCGTTTGCCCGCGTGCGAACGGCGAATCACGGTCGTAAACGCGTTCGGAAAAGTCTGTAGCTTTTAGATTTTGTAGAGGAGCTTTGCCGAGTGCCAGCAGGACAAACCACAAACGCTGTCGCTTGTGCGAAATGAGTGTATCGAAAATGGCTTCGCGCGAGAAGTGCTTAATAAAACATGAAAACATGTCGGGGAACGTTATATAATATAAATTTACCCCATTTGAAGAGATTTTCGTTTTGATGAATTCGTCATCTGCGATTTGTCTTTTTTAAAAGCCGCTAACCTTCAAAATGGCATCCGAAAAATCAAAGTCAGTTTTAGAATGATTTATTTGGCGAAATACCGCATGGCCTCCTTAACAAAATGGTGCCTTCGAACATATTTTTCCTGTTATTGTTGCTTAGTTATTAACGGAAGAATTTGGGCAATTTTTGCTCCTTTTGCTGGAGTTAAAGCACCAGCATTTGCTGCTTGAGTTGGTCGAATAATAGCAATATCATTTCGCATCGTGAACGGCACATGTGCCCATAAATTGAGAGTAGGTTAGGTTAGTTTTAAGATTGATCCGATGGCGTTCAGATGTTCGCCTTCGGTGAAAAGATTATTTTAATAATCTTTGCTCGTGAAAAAGGGTTTTGCCGTTCGGGGAAATGGACTGGCATCGAATGTGGACTTTAGCTCATTTCCGGATCTAACGGCTTTTCAGCTTCCGGGCGAATGTTGAGAACAGCCATCGAAATGATGCATTGAAAATCCCTTTTATTTTATGTAATAATATATCTAATCCATCTCGATTCGAATTGTTAATCTCCCGAGCGTTTGTGTGTGACGAGAATGTCGAGCTTACATCTGTTGCTGCGCTTCTCGAAGGAGGCCGTCGAGATGGAGGACATTTTACTCACATTTTACTCGGCCTCCTTTGAACGGAGCAGATATCTGATATCATCACAATAAACTTACTGTCAGCAGAGGACCGTCTTTTCGTTTGTTCTGTCCTTCCTGCATGCCTTTCCTCTCGTCTTTTCCCTTTTTAAATAAATCCTTTTTTTAGTTCTTCCGTCCCCGATAAGGACAACACTAAAAATCCAGACTTCTTCTGTACAGTTATGTGCATTCACACACCAATTAGTTTTTGGGAGTAACTTTAAAATTTTTTCTTTTTCTATTAAATTTTAGGTGATAATTTCACTTTTATTTCATTTCTTTCTCTATTTTTTTCTTTTTTTCCTTTCTTATTTATTTTATTCTTTTATTATTTAATTTTATTCTTCTTTATTATTTCTTTTATTTTATTCTTTCTTTCCTATTTTCTCCTTTTCTCTTTTAATTTCTTTTCTTTCTTCTTTCCATTTTTTCTTTCTTTTCTTCATTTTATCCAAAAAAGCCATAATCAATGCGTTTGACTCAAAAGTCTCGCTCTAATACTCATCCCCGACAGAGTTAACATGATACTTTATTTTCTACTGTAAAATCTCAAATCTAAAACTAACACTATTTGAGAACGAAGACTTCCGAAAAATTACGAGACAAACCGAATTGCGGAGGACGGACGGAAGTAATCTGGGATTTTATATATATTATAGTCGTTTTCAAAATGAATGATGTTCTTCGGTTTTTTTAACCTGTTTTCACCTGAAAAGCTTCAAACTGGCTTGGGAAGGAATCAAAAACAGTATATTAATCAGTTCTGAGCAAATATCTATTGTTGAAATAATAAAAAACGTTCACCACTTAATCGGCCTGTTTATTGCACTTTGACTGTTGACCTTAAATAGTGCGCCGAATTCACTGAACTCAAAACAGGCTACTACTCTTAGTCCTTCATGCACCTCGCCAGAATGCGGGGCGATCGCCGCAACCCAATATGGGGGGTCCCTCCCGCCTCCAGCAGGGCTTTCATGGGGGTCGCCCTGCTCCTCTGACTGAGGGGGGTCCTCGCGAAGCTCCGCGGCGACCTCGTCACCAGGGCCTTCTTGATGCTGGGGGTGTCTCGCCTGCTCACGTGGCACCGCTGTCTCTGCTTGGGGGTGCACGCCGCCTCCTTCGGCTTGTCCCCCGAGGGGGCCTTCGGGTTCCTCTCGCTCCTCGTCCTGCTCCCCGTCGCGCCTCTTCTGTCCTCGCTCATCCGCCTCAGGCTCTCCAGCCGGACCGATTGTCGCTGTTTCGGTTCCGTCCCGCTCGACTCGAGGAGCGAATTGAACAGTTTGGCTTTCTCGAGCACCATTCCCGCGTTGTGGGAGCGTATCTCCGCCACTGAGGGTCTTCCCTGGGGAGTGGGCGTCAACTTGCGCAGGTTTTCCCTCGAGAAGAATACTTCCCCGCTTTTCCAGTCTTCTTTCTGCTCGCGGAAGGTCGCCGATCGAGTGAGCGGGCTTTTCTTCACGGAAGATATGTTCTCCTCGCTGAAGGTTCGGTGCCTGGGCGATGGCAGCCCCGTCTGAAGGGTGTTGGGCCGCCCCCTTTTCAGGTTGCTCTTAGGCTCGGAGTTCCTCTGGGCGGACTCCCTCGAGCGCCGTCGAATGGAGCCGATTTTCCTGGCGCTGGGGGACCTCACGACCCTGTTCTCCCCGCTCCTTCGGATGTTGAGCTCCCTGCTCAGTCTTTTGGCGAGGTGATCGGTGCAGCCGTCGCTGAGTTTGTCCGCCTCTTGGAGGGTCCTTTCGAAAGCACTCTGAACGGAGTGCGCCGTGCTGAGCTTCTCGAGGTCTTCCTCCAGGGCGGAGACTCTGTTTTTGATGTCCTCGTACTCGCTCTTGGGCACTGTGATGAATTCGCTGTCCTGTGGACTTACCTCGTTCTTTGCGGGCAGTAAACTGGCGAGGGAAGTGCGTTTGGGAGCCCAACTGATGAGACTTAGTTTTCTTTCTAGGGAAGGCTTCTCCGTTTCGACAGTGCATAGCGCTTCCATGCTGCTACTGCTGACCAGTTTACTTTTAGACTTCTAAAACACGAAAATGGACATTTGACTTGAATTTCTTTAAAAAAAAGTCCAATCATTTGGTTTTTATAGACAGGTTATTACCTACAGTAGTGTTCTAAACCATTGTGACAATACGAAATTATTAGTATTCCACCCGAAAGAGTTACAAAGTGAAATTTCATTGGGTTTCTTTAAAATACATTACAACAGTTAGAACATTTATAAATATAATATTAATTAAATAATAGAAGAAACAAAGAGTTTATTTTTGAAAATATGGAAAAGTAAAAGTAGAATTATAAAATAAGTACCGACTAATAATAGAATTAAACACAGAAAATTTGAAGAACAATACCGAATCACGATAAAAACAACAAAACATAAGTTATAAATCCAACGAAAAATAAAAACACGAAGAGAGGAAAGAGCATAGTTGGAGAATGAAGAAGGGAAAGGTGCTACTGAACTATCGCAGTCCGAAATTGGCCGAAAAAGAAAAAATCTAATTACAATTGCAATATTTATTTTTATTTATCTGATTTAAAATACTTAAAGTATGTGTACTCATGCAGAAGTTAAAGTAAGAAAAGAGACACTCATTGTGATAGAGAATAGATCTCAGAGAAGTTACAGAAAATAACAAGAAGAGGTAGAATGAGCAGGCAAGGAAAGACGCACGGCTCTTACTTGTCTTTTGGTTGCGCACTTGCGCATGAGGTTTAGACGAGAGTTTCTCATCTGGCACGTTTCTCTGAAAAGAGACAATATTTTCATTAATTAATTTTACACATGTCAAAGCACATAAATTCATATTTCATAGTCAATACACAAAAAATCAAAGCTAAGGCAAAGTATAAAACAATAGAAAAAATAACAGCATACAACCCATATAATCACCTTTCATTTGCCAATTTTTCCAATGAATCTCTTGCACAGACATTTAAAGGCATGGAACTGCAAAAAGAAACAAGAGTGTGAAAGTATACAGGGGATCAAAAACCAGGCATGGAACACTTCAAAAATAAATTACCTTGGAACTGTATGCAACACTGAAGCATAGCCTTGCATTCTACACCTTGAAGGTGTTGCAAGAGGAGAACAATCATTCAAGCACTTCCTACAACACAACATGCACTAAACTACTGACAACACAATACATAAACAATAAAAGCAAACACAAAATCAACACGGTCAACAAATTACAAAAAGAAAACAAATAAACAAGCTCTCAAAACTCACCTTTTGGGTGAGAAATTTATTTTACTGCTGGAATCAGTGGTTTTTCTCTTTCCAAGTGAAGTTGGCTTATCAGGAGTTGAAATGAGTGAATCATCTAAAACTGTTGAACCTTTACTGCTAACTATTTTTTTCAAGCCAGTAAACATTCTTGTGATGGAGCCACTGCGTCTTTTTTTCTTGAGCTTTTTATTATTGACTGAAATTAAACTCTCTAATATGGGGTCTGGAACCCTTCCTATTCTGACAGAATTTTCAATTAGCATCTGCAAAATGAAGTCTTTCTTTATATTTAACCATAAAGTCCAATCATTCAGAATAATCTAATAATAACAAGACCAACCTCAATTACTTTGAAATGACTTGCCATTTCCAAACTATTAGAAACTCTTGTCCCTTTACCTACAGGCATTAATGTTGGGGTTAAAATAATTGCCAAATTTTTTACATTCATCTTATTTTTGTCTGCATGCTGTGATACTTTCAATAAAAACTATAAAAAAAACAAAATTAGTACTTGAAGTTCTCCACGTAACCTTATCAAATACTCTCAAGGAAAATTTCTTTACCTCCATAAAGAATGCCAGAGTGGCTAAGTTATCCTCAGGCAAAAGCATAATCGCCAGTAACAAAGCATCCAATTCTTTTTCATATGTCGACAACAGCAAACACTTAAGGAGCACATCGTGATAAGGAAACGGAATTATAGGCTGAGGCAGTTCTCTAAAAAACAACTTAACTAAGCTACAGGCATCTAAAACATGATATTCACAACTGAACTTTTTCCCCTGGTTGAGTTCTAATTTTCTTTCTTTTTGTTTGCACGTTGATCCGGCTTTTCTGAAAATTCCCTCGACTTTTATATCTTTTTCGATAACACTGCAAGCATCCACGATGAATTCAGGCACTTCTAAAGTGGATCCGTCGAGTCTTTGCGTTACGCATTTTTTGAGCAAATGAAGAGGTTTCTGGAATATCTGGTACTCGAAATACACATTTTCTTTTTCACTTTCCTGAAAATAATCGGTGATCAGTCTTAAAACATTAAAAACCACTACTACAACACGGTTGTTTTGGTTCGAAAATCCAGCCATAAAATTACCTTTATTTTTTTTGGGAGTCTGCATCTCACTCCTGATATTTTTAAGTTTTCTAATATTACGTCTTTCAAGAGTGATTTATTTTCTATGTCAAATATGTACATTTTAAAGTCACTGGCATCTGTAAATTCGTTTTAAAATCTTAATAGATAAAAGCGACCGTTAAAAAACAAGAAGAGCAAGTGGCAAGATGCAACAATAAAAAGTCGGTTATTAACCAATGGAGTCGTTGAGCGATTTTTGTCGCCACTTCTCAAAGCAGAAGAAACACTGCCGCATTGGAAGTCGTAATTGGTTGTGATCAAATATTTCAGCAGAGGGTACGGCTATTTTTGTCTCATTTATCGTCAGAAATTTCTAATAATTCGTGGCAGCTCATTTTAAAAAATTAAATGCCCTTGTCGATTTTTTTCAAATTCAAATTAAAATTCAACCGAAGCTTATCAAAAAATGTTTTTTCATCTTCAATGTTAAACATCTTTTGCAATTTTCATAAATAATTTTTTATTCGATTTTTTGCAGTATTGTGTTTCTAAAAATGGCAAATAATTGGGAGTGTAGATGACCCTAAGTTATTTTCCAAAACTTTGTATTTATTTTATTCTTTCTCGTTAGACTTATTATAGAATTCACATCACCAGGATGAGGAGAAGAGCTGGAATAGCTGCCATTCAGAAAAAGAATTTGGAGCAGGAAAAGTACAGAGATAAGGGAACAGAAATTCAAGAAAATCAG
Source organism: Brueelia nebulosa (assembly GCA_028293925.1). Taxonomy (NCBI): domain Eukaryota; kingdom Metazoa; phylum Arthropoda; class Insecta; order Psocodea; family Philopteridae; genus Brueelia; species Brueelia nebulosa. Next base: position 148,007 of record JAQIBA010000031.1, on the reverse strand, counting down.
CTAGAACAAATGACCAAACAAGTGGAGGTGTTTAGAGTAAATTTAGAGGAATTTGCAAGGAAACACAAACATGACATCAAGTCAAACCCACAGTTTAGGAAGCAATTTCAAGACATGTGTGCTGCAATAGGGGTCGATCCTTTGACAAGTGTCAAAGGCTTTTGGTCTGTGTTAGGCATTGGAGACTTTTACTATGAACTGGCTGTTCAAATCATTGAGGTCTGCCTGGCAACCAGTTCAAGAAATGGTGGCTTGATTGGTTTGGAAGAGCTGAGAAGAAGGCTGATCAAGGCCAGAGGCCTGAGGAAGGAGCATCAGGAAATCACAGCAGATGATTTATTGAGAGCTGCTAAGAAACTGAAAGTGTTTGGAACTGGTTTTTCTGTCATACCAATTTCCAAAGGTCAATACTTAGTGCAATCTGTACCTGGAGAATTGTCTATGGATCACACTGCTGTTTTGCATGCAGCATCTAGGAATGATAAAGCTTATGTTACACTGAGTACTTTAAGGCATTCTTTGCAATGGGAGAGGGAAAGAGCTCAGAAAGCACTGGATTATATGATTAAATTAGGTTTGGCCTGGATAGATAGCCAAGATACTGAGCCTATGTATTGGTTTCCTAGCTTGTTTGAGGGTTGTATTAAATCTGTGTAAATGTACAATTGCAGAGCTTTCAGATATAATATGGCACACTTTTTCCAGTATAATCAATGCTTTCTGAATTTTTTAATATTCATCACAATTACCTCTTTGTATGTGGAATAAAATTTGATGCATTCTTACATTAAACAATTTCAAATGTATTTGCTAACCCTACATATTCTTAAAGTTAGCTCAAAGACTTAAAAGAGAAGTTTATTTTGTACTTTCTCATTTGCAGTCTCTTTATAGTGTTTTAATTTACATTTTTGCAATGTCAATAGTTTCTATTTCATATTCTGGTGTTTGAAATTGAATTCTGAATTGAAATTTTACCTTCAGGGCATTTCTTTATTCATTTTACCTTCAGAACCAAAAATAAGTTGTTGTTTTCTGTTTAGTCAACAAAAAAAGTTATTTTATAACAATTAATATTGAAAATTTTAGTTATTCAATATAATTTATACTTTATTATTAACACGTTGAGTGCCATGTCGGTCGCGCCGGTCATCTATGACTGACGCCGATTTTTACGTTCGGCCTGTATCGATCAGGTATCGATGACTGTCGATGTCGATGATAAAAAACAACGGCCCCCATACGATTTAAAATTCCTATCAAGTAAATTCTAATTTGCCGGTATTGCGCTTCGCATTTCTGTACTATTATACCTGCGCCTGGCCTGACGGTGAAGTCGCTTGAAAATCGCGTGGCACTCAACTTGTTAACAATAATTTAATTTGAAAAATGTTCTGTTTAGTTTTTTGTGAAATGTACTATTAATTCATTCCATTCAAACAGGAAACTAATCTCTTAAAATAAAGCTTTTTGAGTTAAAATCCTGTCATTAAGTCAAAATTAACTATTACATAAATAATATAACATTGAAATGTTTTTATTTAAGCAAAAATATTCATAAATTGTTGCTACTTGATAAGTGCAAAATGAGATAAATAATATAAAATGGTATAGTGTTTTATAAAAATTATAATCTGATATTTTTGTAACTTGCACATTTTATAAAAAAATAAAAATAAAGCTTTTTATTGTTCTTATTGCAGTCCTTTTCTTAACGATTTCATTTTTTATAAATTTGAAAAACTTTATTCATCGAAGCAAGGGTTTTAACGGTTGCCATATTGGGAATTTTTTTATACTAAAAAAAGTAGACGTAGGTTTATTTTTTAAATTTTACACTTATGCAGTCGTTCAGAAAAAAATCTTGGCAGTTTTTTGACCTAATTTTACTTCAGTTCTATACTTTATTGGATCTTCAATGCTTCATACAAAAAATTTTTATATTCGGTGGTCACCATAGAAAAATTCGAATTTGCTGACGGTGGCGCTTCCCGTGGTACCTTGGAGAGGTAGTAATTTATCCGGGTTTTTGAGCCAGAGAAGGCAGTGGTTTTTAAATTAACCGTCAATTTGTTTTTTCATAAACGGAGGGTTTAGTTTTTTTATGCCTTTTCAACACGTTCAGGCTGGATATCAATTTCAAAAGGCGGGAGAGGAATAAAAAACTAAAGAAAACCTAATGAATACATACAGTATAATTACATAAACGATATTTTGGGTGTTAAGACTAAATGAAAAGGTGAGATTGGTTACATACAAAAATATCATTAATATGTAACAATTATATACATCAAATCAAACGATAACAAAAAATGACAAAAACAATGAGATAGATAATTTTGACCGTTAACCACGTATATATACAAGCCTCAGCTGTTGTTAGTTTTCGACTACTTAATACTACTAATGTGTTCGAGTCTCGAAATTTTGTCTTATTCAGGACGTTACTGTAATGCCAATGACAATAGCAGATTGTGGTCACATTTTAGTGGAAAAGTTGAATATCGAGTGATTAAAGTTTACGTAAAAAAATATGAATATACCTCGCGAAAATTAATAAAAGTTCCCTAAATAAGTAAATGGCCAAAGGAATGAGGGAGATCCTTTTATGCACATTTTGTTAAAAAATTTGTTAATTTTTCGGCTAAAAAAGTTACCATGACAACATCGTTTATGTCTCATAACCGAAAAATCAATTTTTTACGTCGAGCGCCGATAGCTGCATCGCATTTTTCATTTTAGCACCCTGTTCAGCTTTGTATATATACAAAAAATAAACAAAAAGGAAATTCGCGATTTTCACTTTGTCGGACTTTGGTTTCGAACTTTATCCACTATTTTAATTTTATATGTGAAAGCGAAAAATACCGACCTTCCTCCGAATTTTTTTTTATAAATTTTAGTAAATTCGGATCTTCACCGTTGTGGAGATTGTCAACTTGAAACGAGGATATTCAGCAAATGTGAATGTTGACATTCACCAGTGAAAGTCGAACACTCTCCAAATCCGGGTGTTTCACTGTGACGTGTGTTAATTTTCCGACAAAATCAAAGAAAATCCTGATTTTAAAGCCTTTTGAATTTCCTTCAAATTAAGATCGAACACCCTTTGCACTCGTAAATGATGTTGATATTATATCAACAGCCATCCCTAATTACTTTACATTTCCAGAATTAAAAAAAATGTTTTGGTAGTAAATTTGTATAAAAATTTTATACTTAGCAAAAAACAGTGCATATTAATTTTTAAAATCTATAAAATTCCGCTTATTTATCTAAATTTATATTTATTAAATGAAGAAGGTATGTTATTTTAATATATTTATAGAAGGCTAAAAGCGATGCTTATTGTACAATTTTTAAAAATCTAAAAAAACTTATTTGTTTATATTTATAATTGCCAATGAAATAAAAATAAAAAATTTTATTGAATTTATAAGAATTTCGTTTAACGAAAGATTAATTAAACACTTAAAAATTAACATTTCTCTTTATTTGGAGAATTAATAATTTTAAATTTGGTCCATGTCGTTTATGGCGTACGAGTGCAAGGGTTAAACATTAGAATGTATAAAAGCAAAAAAAATGGCAGTGGCAAAATAATATTTGCCCTTTGCACTCCGATCCTTTTGGACGTCAACTCTGTGGCCAAACCATATTATTTTTCTAATATTCATTATATAATATTAAAATATGTACACTTCTTCAGACGTTCTCTTATTTATACCAGTAAGCTTGTTGTATTTTGATTTAAATTATCTTACTATTTCTTTAGGAAAATAGGTATTTTATGAAAATAAATCCATTAATTAATGAAAGAGGCACACCAGAGTGCAAAGGGTTAGAATAAGCACAGTAAGTTAAATTTAATCTTTAAACGCAGCAAAATTAATTTGGGAGTTCTAACAGGAAGACTTAAAACTTGGAAGCGATCCCTGTACACATCCCGTCGTCGTTTCCGGTTTCTCTGGCGGTTATTTCCGGGTTTAGATGCAGACAACAGAACTTTCTTTCCTTTCGTTGTGATTTCCTCAAGTTTAGAGCGAATAGTGCACTTCCTGCGGGTTTTTGAGGTCAGTCGGCGTTGGAATTCACGTTCTGAATCGTCATTCCTTGATGGGGATCTTGAGAGAAACGAAAACAGGCCGAAACCGAACGATGGCCCTCACAGAGCACTCGGCCACCACTCGGCCACCACTCGGCCACCATTGAACGGACGAAATGGGACTCGATGACTTGCAAATGGATCTCAGGATTCGATGGCTAACGGGAAATCGCACGATGAACACGATAAATCCGCTTTTTCGAGAGCCGGAAAGAATGGAAAGACAGAAAAACAAATTCGGTGTGGTCAAGAGTCTGGCCGACCGCCAGAGCATTCAATTTTGCTTTACTATTTTTGCGGTTATTAATAATTCTGACCGTGAATGCGCCAAAAGGGTTGAGTGCAGCCACCAAAGATCGGCGGTCTTCAGCTTCTACTGCACACTGCACCTCCACCGAACCACACACCGCGTCACTTCACACAATAACCACACTCCAGTGATCGGCACTCGAATCGCACCGAATTCTCGGGTCTTCCCTCGCTTTTTTGCTGCAATTAAGAAATCTGCAAAGAAATCGGAAACGAAACTAATTCTGACTAATGAATGCGATTAAATAGGTAAAATGAACACTGGCGGTGCTGTCGCTTCTGTCGTGGTTGCGGTGTTCAGCCAGAATGCCTGTTCCATCTGTGGAAGTAGAGGGAGTTGTTGTGGGGCTCCACGTAGAGGGGCCTTCCCGCGTGGAAGGCCTGGAACCTGGACACGCTGTCTTTGGAGGGCTCGTCGGACTCCGCCCAGGCGGCCAGGACGAACTCCTCGATTTCGCATTCGTTGGTGCCTCGCCTGATTTTGAAGAACCCGTTTTCTCCCCAGTGTGGTCCCCAGGAATTGGCTGCCAACTGCCATCAAGAAAAGCTTTAGTATAATGAATTGCTATTAGCAATTGTTATAATAAAGCCATAACTAACTTTTTAATAATAATATCACAGTCATAAATAATTGTTTTTTTGTTTTCCTATCTCATGTAACCCCATGAGAGAGGGCTTTTATTTTCGAATGAAATTTACATTTAAAAGGAAGGCTGCTCGCCTCTATAAAAGACATAACAACCGTTCCTGGCTATTGCCTTTTCTGTTTTTTTCCCCAAATGTTCTCCAATTTGGAGGAGATAATTTTTAAAGCCCTCTTTCTTCGGTCAATTTCTTATATATCAACAATGTTTTTTTGGGATAGTATAACATATTTGTTTGTTTTTAATGTATTTTTGTTTAGGGCCAGCGGTTTTTTGTAATTTGAATGTTTCTTTGATTTTTGTTTTTTTTCCAGTTCGTTATTATTGTTTTATATATGAATAGTTGTTGTACTGGTAGTATGTCTAGGTGTTTGTTTTTTTGTATTTATCTTGTTATCATTTTTTTTAATTATCTTGATGATTCGGTACTGTAGTTTCTGTATCATGTGAATTCTGTGTTTTTCTGCTGTTCGCCAACTTTCAATTCCATACTGCATTATTGCGTCCGCATGTGCATAATATAGGGACTTTAATGTCTATTTGTTCAAATATTTTTTTGCCTGGCGGAACTGGTATATTATGGCTTTCCTTAGTCTTTTTTTTATTCCTAAGTTTTTCTTATTATTGTTTTTTTTATTATTCTTACGTAATTAATATGACTAATTAATTAATATTTAATTAAAAGTTATTGAACTTTATTATATGAATAAACTTGCCGCCCTGGGTTTTTTGGACACGCATTACAATGAATATGTATTTTTCAAAGTTTAAAAAAAAACAATTTAAGTAACTCTTGGCCCAAAACCGTTGAAATACGAAATAAAAACAAAACTCGTTGTCTTGGCGACTCATAACGGTCAAACACGAACACTGCAACGAAAGCCACTTATGACTCTGGCCGTGATTGCTTTGTTTGATTGCGGGCAAACACCGAGAAGAAAAACAAGGCTGCCTTCTGGAAGTTCACCTTTGGCGGTCGAAACGATGGAAATTTCGATTAGAGCTTTTGTCCGAAGTGGGAGCGGTTTATGGGGGTCAATAAAGAGCAGACCCGAATGAGATCAGAGACAGAAGTGTGGTTTTATTCTCGACAGTGTTGGCACGCGGATATTGACACTTGTTAAAAGCGCTAAAAGAAAGTGTGAGCGAATTCCGAATGCAGTCGCGAAGAGACTGAGACTGTGGTCGATTGAATCTTTCTCTTTGCAGCAGAAGACGAAAAATTTTAATGCAGAAAATTATACTACATATACATCATATTTTAATCCTCTAGTCTTCATGCTAATATTTTATCCTCAAGATTATTTTCCCGAAATTTTGGCCTTTACATCTTTTAAAAAGTATTTTGACAATACAAAATTTAATAGTTCCTTAGTTAATTATGTTACTGTAAGATTGTATTGTATTATTTAGTTATCAATACTATTAATAATATATTTGTCGTTTAAAATAACAAAATATACAAAATATAATATTCTTCTTAGTCTTCTACTATTTCTTTAATACTCTTACTTAGTTATATTATTACTAATAAACTCTTCTGTTATTTAATAAAATTGCTTTCTAATTAACACCACATTTAAAAATACAGTAACTCTTAAGCAGAAAATAAAAAACTTTGTGTTGTCAAAATACTCTGTATGATTTTCAATTAAAGTATAGCAGAACTCATTTATTTTTCTATCCTGTAGGTGTTTCACATACCCAGTATTTGACAGGCTGGTTGTATATGTCGAGTTCTTCACCCCATCCGATGATCTTCACCGAATGATATCCGAACGACTTGGAGTCCCTATCGAAATTCGATTTCGTGTACACTCCGGACTTGTACGAGAAGAAGTCCTGGTACACCTTCATAGTGGCTGAAACGGAAAGGAACTCCTTACACCCCTGCTCGGTAAGGCAAAGCTCGAGGGATGGTTACCTTGCACCGGCCCTGACGTCATTATTTCGTCCATAATGTCGGCTTCGTTCTTTATTTTGTATGCGGGCCCCACCTTGAAGAGATCGGTCCGGAGGGTGTTCAGGCTGGGAATGGGGGGACATCCTGCCGAGACGAGTGTTGCCTTCTTGGGAATCTTGCATCTGCCCGGGGTGCCCGTCCACGGGTAGCAGGTCTCGTCCACCAACCTAGCGCAGAAACGAAATGGATCAAATGGGAATGGTTTTCCTGGAGCGAATACTTTGGGATTATTTTATAATAAATTCTAAAGATAAAAACGTATGAGTGGATTTAATAACATAAAAAAACTAGTTACTTAATAAGCGGAAGTTATTTATGAGTCAATCTTATATTTTGATGGGGAATCCAATGTGGCGGAGAAGAACCGGAGCAACAGTTTTTCGCTGGCACTCACCCGAATTTTCGAATGAACGTCCACGCCCGGGACAAATGTCCTCCCTGACAGCCTCTCTGTCCCTTGTTGCACGAGAGAAGGTGCTGTGGGGACAGCTCCACTTTGGTGAGACCTGAAATTCCAAAGCAAACAGAATGACGAGGCCAGGAACGAGCAGAAGGTCGGAGCCATTTTGTGAGCGAACCCATTGTGCAACGGCCTGAGGACGTGCCAAGAAATGAGTCCAGTTTTTATTTTATTGATTCAATTGGCGCACCCGCCTTTTTCCATTACCATGCTCTTATTATGTGAGACAGTGAACTGCTCTGCCTTCCGACCGCCACTCCCCGAACACGAGGAGCTCAGTTCTTTGGAAAAAATTTTCACTTTTGCCTCAAGTCGATGTATTGTTGAAAAATGTCATGAATTGCCGGTAACATATATAATTATTTAATTACTCTATGTTGAGGGTCAGAGGTGCTCTTTCCAAATAAGAATATTTCATCTTTTCTTATACTCCCTCTCCTTCAGGGGAGAAAAAATGAGTGACATCTGCAACCATAACTCCGCCTTCTTTGCACGTAAAAACCACACTCACCTTTGGACATTATCGCGTATCTATCGCTCGCCACCGACGCCGTGCTCACTGCCCAAGAAGCACCGCACCAACCCTGCAAGACAAAAGCCCTCAGTATTGCATCCCCAACCAGAGCACACCCCCACAGCAGGCCCCCACCTGATCGGAGGGCCCCGTGATCCACCCCGGCCATTTGCTCCTCGCGTCGAAGGAAAGCGGCAGTTTTCCTATGTTCTTCACTTTGACAGGCATCATCCTCTTGACCTGTTAATACACAAATGGCGGCGTTAGGGGTAATTGCGGGCAAGGGTTCGATCAAGGGCTCGATGCAGGGGAGAACAATTCACCGTTCTGTGGGGCAGCAGCGTGCCGGTCTTGTAGGTGATGCCCTCGTCCAGTGTCTTCCCCCAGAACATGGAGTAGTTGGAGGCCGCCCATCCGAGCTGCCTGTTGGCGTTCACGGCGGAAATGACGTCAGGGTCGACGAGGCAGACGTTGTGCTCGCAGAGGAACTCCACCTTGGAAGGGCTGATAGAGTCGCATTTGCTGGAACGAGAGAGTTGAGGCCTCAGTGAACAGAGTTCTGTCGCCATGTTGACTGTTGAATGTTTGTGCAGTTGCAGGTTCGGGCGACTTCCGTTTGGTTAGGTTTGGAGTAGACAGATGGGACTCAATTAATCCTTCCTCGGGGCCTTGAACGTATTCGAAATGCGATTGTCACGAAAAGTATTCGCCACTTTATAGTCATCGTTAATTGCTTTTTGATTTTTCTTTTGTTATTTTGTTTTGCTCATTTTTTAACTTTTAACTCTGTTTCTTAAAGGTTTCTCCTTTATAGGTGAATGAAAAAGTAAATTAATGGGAAAAGAGAAAAAATATAATTAATTCTAAAAAGAAAAAGGCCGAACAGTATACATGAGTATAAGTATGGCGGTGCGCTGGCTCGTACGAGCACTACTCACCATTTATTGCAGTTCATTTGTATCTCATCTCCATAGCCGTAGTATCTGCCCCCGTGGTAACATCCTGAAAGCACAATAATTAAGGCTCACTATCGATATGAAAAATGGCTCGGCCTCTCCCCATTATTTTTCCATGGCGGCCCCTCCCCGAAAAACTTCACTTTTCCAATTCCTTTTTTTCCACCAGGATTTATTTGCCTCCGCTCGCAAAAAATAAGGCGTTCGCGTCCAAAAACATTCCTCGATAATTGCGGCTCCCCTGCCCCCCTCTCGGCCCCTCGGCCCCCCTCCGCGTGCGTATTCACTATTCGTTTTTTACATAATTCATCAGTTTGACCTTCTCGAGAGGCGATACCGTTCCGACCGGGTTGTAGTATTCGAGCATTAATTCAGGTATGACATCAGATGAGATGATGTCACGGTGAATCGAAAGGAGACAACGGTTTTGCAGGTGGGGGCAAGGGGGCAAAGGGGCAAAGGCTGACAAAGGCAGATAACGAAGGCTCGCAATGGAAAGAAATGATACGTGCTTGCTTTTAAGGGGGTCATTGTCACTCATATGAGGTCGAGTCAAAAGTAACTTCCCATTCGGATCTGTTGTTTGCATCTCCCAGTTATGGGTCGCCATGACACTGACAGCTTCTTTGTAAATATTATATCTGAACGAGTAATTTAACCATGAGTTGTTATTAAATTTTAGATGATAAATTCACTCACCTATCGCAATAAATTGATCATTGTTTTGTTTTTTCTCTTCTTTCTCTCTTTCTTCTCCACTTGTTTTCTTATCGAAAAAAGCCAAATTGAGTGCGCCAAGCACACCTGAATTCTGCTTAAAATGGACGGTAAGAAAGGAAATTTTAAAATACATTTTATAGTTGAACACTGCATGAAACCAAGTAAATAAACGGTGAGCGAGCGATAAGAAAAGGGAAGTTACTTATGGCTCAACCTGATAATTGAAATCCACTAAAAGAGGGCGGTGGGCAAAGAGAAGGAGGTGGAGGACACTTGATATCTACTGTTTCGCTCTCGAAACCTTCTGGAAACTTTATCCTTTAACCAAAATAAATCATCGAATTAATCGGTCGCTAATCCGGAGTTTATCGGAAGATTACAAAACCCGCAGCACCTCCGTCAAAAACAGAATTATTAATGCACAACGCCGAATAAGATTTAATGAGTCATTACTCAGGAATTTAGGAAATTTAATTTTAGAAGACCCTTGAACAATGATGTATGAACTTCTTGATTAGATCTGTTAATTATAGTTCTCTCGAGAGGGCCGCGCTGCTGCCGATGCGGCAACAGCAGCGCCCGGTCACCCCCAGCAGAAGACAGCCTTCCCCGCCGCCATGTTGTCGCTCGTGCGACGAATCCGGGGTGAAGGTGACAGGAAAAGAACAGGATAAGGATGTTTACGAGCTCTTGGAGGTTTTGTCAACAGTGAGCTTATCTTTGCATTGTTACCTAAGTGAAGCTTTTAAAGTTTTAAACTTTGAATTAGGTTTTGAGTGGGAAAATGCTGGCGGGGAATTATTTGTGGGGGCCGGAGATGGGGAGGAATTTGGTACAACAAACGGCGGTTCTCAGTTTGTTTCGTCCGCCCCACAACGGCTACAAGTCGTACAAGTGGTACACGAACGGCTATTTCGTCAGAATTGAAAACTACAATAATATGTACTGTAAATTGAAAAAAATTTTCATTTCTTTTTCTTCAGAATACTTATATTTTTTTACAAAATACTTATACATTTATTTTTTTTATAGAGTGCACAGTTTATTTTAAATATTAACTTATTTTTCATTTTTATTTCCTAATGAAGGCCTACTTCTACTTTTTAAGAACAAATTATACTTCTGTTTTACTATAAAATACAAGTATTTTGTTTTTTAGTTGGACACTTATGGTTTTATTTTAATGCAACAAACTTCAATTTAACTAAAAAATTATTTTTTACTTGTATTTTCTCTTGGAGTGTATGTACTTTTATTTTTTTTCACGCAAATTGCACAAACTTAGAGTGTGAAAGTAAAGTCGGTTTTTTAACAATGAGGGAAAGGGGTCAGTGCGATTTCGTTACCGAAAAAGGCAAAGGAGGAGACTTCGATCAAATTCTGATTCTAATCACACCCGAAATCACGATACGGCCAAAATGGGGCCGAAAAGAGAAAGCAAGTTCTTTTAGGAACTGGATAACTATTAGATTGTTGCTAATTCCCTAAATTGACGAGTGGAAGTTGCTAAAAATATGCACTGCACATATGCAAAACTTATAATGCTCCAAGCCTGGAACACCTCTTTAAAGCAAGGAAAATTCTAAATGAATAACAAATTAACGTAATGAAAATTGTTTTCGGCTAATATAGGATGACCGATAATATAATAAAAAAAGGAAAAATTGAATAAATAACATAATTAACAAGGCAAAGTTTTACAAAATAGAACTCACCCTTGATGAGAGCGGGCGGCGGGGGCGGCGCGGGCTGACCTTTGCAGAAGCTCCAGTAATCGGGGCAGCAGTCCTCCGACCTGGTCCTGTTGCAGAATTCATCGCAGTAGCAGAGGGTGCCTGAAAGCAAAACGGCCCTCTCACTCAAAGGGGAACGCCCCCGATTAACTTATAAATTACTTCCATAAACCTAAACTAAGATTAACGTGTGTTGTTAATTATTGGACGACTTCCGCACAACTGGCTTTTGTTAAAGAGATTTATAAGCGGAAGGAACGACTTCCTCTGCTCACCCAGTATGGGGAAGGAGCACTCGTCCATCCTCCCGGGGCAGCACCCCCCGGGCCTCCTTTCGCAGTAGGGCCCCCTCAGGTCGCTGTAGTCGGCGGCTTCGGCAGCGCAGAAGCAGACGCTCGCCACAAAGCACAACTGCAACAGAAAGTTCCGGGGTTGATGCACCGTCGGGGTGTATTTTGTGTATTAACCGCCACCAAGGCCGGTGGCGGTTCGGGAATAAACCACCTGTGAGGGCTGTGGCGGGAGGGGCGGTCGAAAAGAAAATTCAGCGGGTGCTGAGAGCGAGGGATTGCGGAGGCGTATCGTTGCATTTAATTAGCATAATGCAGCGTAAATCACCGAATGACCTAATAAAACGTTATCTCAGCTTTCCTTCGGTTGTTTTTGTTTGTCTGCTGAAAGTGTTTTCTTTATCTAGGAATGCTCACTCCCGGCGGCAATGAGTTATCGTTTTGCAAGGGCACCAACCTCTGAGTTTGAATTATGACGAACGAGTCGCTAACGCCATCGACCGCGAATATACTGTATATATTTTCCTTTTCGACCTCTAATTATTCTTTCTCTCCCAATAAAAGTCGCATTCACTCTCGAAATACTCATCAATATTATATTAGATAAAGCTTTGTTTATATAAACATACAATTATGATATTTATTTATTTCCTTATTATTAATATAATAGTCTATTTTCTTTGTGTTGATATTTCATCAAAGATATGATGCGGTGAAAACTTTTGATAAATTTTTGTGCAATAAAAAGTCGAATAACTTCATATCATTATTTTTATATAAACATGGAGTTTTGAATTAATGCGCGAGACGGAAAAAACTATAGAATGGAATGACTCATATTCCTAATATAACACAATAAATCAACCTTAAATAACAAATGTCCTCCTATCATTTCGCATCAGAAAATGAAATGGGACGATCTATTATATATTATAAATCGCTCCTTTTCCAAAACATTCTGGCGGGAATTAAACTGAATATGAATTATGTATGTATTAATAATTAAATTTGAGTAATATAATTAAGTTTGAGTTGCTTTCCTTACTTTTTTTACGCCAGGAACACTTCTCGGCTCCCTTCACGCGGGAAAAGGAAATATACAGTGAATATGAATGAATAAAAAATAAATGGACACCTATGGATACTTTTCAGTATAAATAACGATAATGACATTATCACGGCGGTCAGTTCAAAGACCCGGAGTCGTCGGATTTTGTGATGCCCGAATAAATAATTGGCGAGATCAGTGACTGCGCTGAGCGACAGATAGCCCGCCTCGATAGGGTCTAACCCTTAGACCCGCCAAGGTCTGCTTTCACTCACATTTTGAATAACACAGAGGGTTCCACTTTGTGTTTCCGAGAGGGCAAAGATGCTCTTGGAGACACAGTGGACAGCCATTGTCTCACTTTTATGACCAAAGGAGAACTATATTATACTGAACAATTAAGATTCCTCAATTAGGCAGAAAAAATTCTTTGTATTTAAACAGCGAAAACAAATGTTTGATACTTTTTTTATAATTTTAAATGGAGTCATAGATAAATAATTTTCCTCTGATCGGAGTGGCCCTTTGAAAATGAAAAATTACAATATAAAGAGCCGTCGACTGATTCCATTCAGAATCAGCAGCCATGCGGATACAATGAATGGCACGTTGTGACATAATTCTCCCCACGAAGCTCTCATAGTTCTCATTAAAGTTATTGTTTTACTTCAATGGAATTCGTTGCTTTATATGATAAATCGTGAATTTGAGCTCGGCGAGAGTTAATTAAGCTTCCCTTGAGAACCTTAATTTGATTCCGTATCGGATTTCCTTCCAACCCCTTCACCGATTAAGACCCGTCAAATCCCTCCCCGACACATAAATCGTTGCGTTATGTGTTAATCGTTTATTTTTATTTTAAGAGAATTTTCCAGAAATTGTTGGTGTTTCGGTTGGAGTATAAAGGAGAAAAATTTTTGAGAGTTGGCAGCACTACATCGGTGACCTTTCGCTTCCTGTTGGGGTAGTTTGCACGTGGAGGAAGTATTTCACCCCCGCGAAACCGCAAATTTCTTTTTCACACTTGAATTGAAGTGTTCTTAAGGACCGTTGTAATCATTTTTCATATTTGCTTTACTCTCGCAGATTAATGTAACTATTTGCGATGGAATCGACAGGGATTTATTATCCCTGTCGATTCCCCAAATCCCAGAAGCGATAGCTGATGTGGGCAAACGTCAATTAGCCCAAAAGCATTGAAGTAGTTAAAAGGTTTCGTAATTGGGAATATACTTTTATTGAGCAGAATCAAAAATTACAGAAAGTGTTGCCCTCGTTTTCTGTAATTGCATTCCCTCGGAGTTACGATCATTTCCATTAACGCCGAAACGACCGGGGTGGGGTCAAAATGACCGCTGCATCTTATCTCCTTTTCTTTTTTTAACTCAGATGTTAATTTAATCGCTCTGTTAGAGTAATTATGACTCCCATTTTCTCTTTTTCATTCTCACTTTTTTCCTCTTTCTTTTTCCATTTTATCTTTTCTCTTTTTTCTTTCTCCTCCATTCTGTCTTTCCCCTTTTCTTCTGCCTCTCCCTTTTTCTCTTTCTCTTTATTCAATTTCTTCTTCTTTTTTTCTTTCTCTTTTCACAAAACTCCAAATAAACGTTCCATAAAAGTCTCGCGCTTTGGGCGTTTTACTTTAAGGGACTTCGGGAAAACAGTTCTCGTCATTCTGGCAAACAAAACCAATACTCCACTTCCTGGAGACGTCATGCCCAACTCCAGATAATTATTTACAAAAAGGAACAATTAAATATTAGTATAAATAATGGATGACATTATTTTGTCTCGTTGTGAACAAATGGCAAACACTGACCGCCATTGCTCACTTCCTCCCGCCGATGAGAACAATTCAAATGAAAAAATATGTCAGCCGCCAATCACGATGAGAATACGCTATTCAATGCGCGAATAAAATGGAGGAGAGGTCCTCGTAAAACACAAATATAAATAAATTACTCGTGCGAAATGCAGTAAAAGAGTGGGGAGATTTAGCCAAGTTGAGCATTTCTTGCGAAAGGGTTGAAAGGGGGTTAATCATTGGCTCTCCGCCCCTCGAAGAGATCGTCCATTTCGGTTCGAGACTGACCGAATACGGTTTCTGTATTCCATAAGATTTCGAATGGTTTGAGTGAAAGAGCTTTTCTATTTCAGGCACAGCTTTTGAGCTGAAGGATTAGATAAAGAAGAAGGCCGATAAAGAAAGCGACAGCGAAGATGATTCCGACCACAACGAAAATAGAACTCATTAATCTGAAGAAGAAAAACAAAAAATTGTTGGCGCGAAGCGTCGCCCCCGAAATTCGAGGCCAATGCTGTCGAGGTTGGTCTTCTGCGGTCTTCGGAGGAGATGAAAGACGTCACCTGGTCATGGCCGATCTACTCCGAATTCTTCTCTTTCCAGAAGTCAGTTTTACTTTGTTTCTCGGGCCTTCTTTTTGTCTTTTATGTTCTTTTCACTTTTCTGTTAATCTCTAATCCTCTTTTCTATTTTTTTCAGTCCCTTTTTCATACTTATGACTCTATCTTATGTTTAGAAATGGTTTGATTTTTGAATGTCTCTCTGTCTTTTTTATTCCATTTACTCTCTCTTCAGTTTATCTTCCTTTTCATCTGATTTCTCTTTTGCATCCTGTTTCCTTCCTCTTTGATAGCTTCATCGCTTGTTCATCGCAATTCGTCTTTTCTACTCTTGGAATCCCTCTTCGGTTTTCTGCTTTGTTTTCTCATCGTGTCTCCCCGTCTCTTCTACTCTTTCGGCCTCTCTTTTTTGCCAACTCCGAATGTTTTTCTTCCTAAGAGGCCTTAAAACCACAAATTGTTCTCTTTCGACCGCCGGCAGTTCTTCGGGAATCCCCACTGTTTCAATCCACAACAATACCATAAATAATAATATCAATTTCAATTTGAAAACGGGTTTATCATCCGAAGGGGCCGACTTTTATAATCCTCTCTCCGGCAAAATGGCCGTCGAATTTATTTTAATTATCAGAAACATCGGTCGCAACATTGTAAAGATTACCCGTTTACCTTTGAGTAGATTTCGACGACCGCAAATAAAAAACGTTTATTACGCAACTGTTATTTTTGGCCGTCCATTGAGAAGATGACGAGGAGGAGGAGTGACGGATCTAAGCTCTTCGGACGTCCTCGTGGGTGACGTCCTCTGGAGAAGGCAGGGCAGCCTCTCCCAGTGTTGGTGTTAACACTGCAGCGCTCCTTCTTTGCGAAAAGGAGACTATTTTTATTTCAAAAAATATTCTCCAATACAACTGTTTGCTTTAATGAAGCTCATTTTGACCCCTATCACAGTTTAAGACATAACTTTAAATTATGGAAAAGTATAAAAATAGACAAGCCTCAATTAAAGTTAAAATTGAGGTGTCAAAATGACCCTTTTTCATTCTATTCTTAAAATTAAAAATTTAATAATATGAGGATGCCATTTTTAAGTTATCTGAAAATCTGGCGAAAAAACTGAAGAAAATGTGCAATTAATATCTGAAATTAATACTGTAATTAATGTGAAATTAATTATCACATAATTAATATCAAGTTATATTCTTTTTCTTCCTTTTTTAATAATATTTCAATGGGCCTTCAACACCGACCAGGTTCCCTCACCGCCCCCCAGGTCCCCCTTCTCAAAATAAAGCTCCACCTGTGCAAGAGCACCTGTGCACGTGCCAAATTTCGCCGCACAAAATTAACATTTCTGCCAACTTCGGGCCGTCACCGAACCTGAAATTCCGTGACCTTTGAGAGCCGCCAAACAAAAGACAAACATTCAGGCACCGCTTTCCTCTCTCTCCGTCGGGGACGCGAATTGGCATCCCGTCAAACTCGGCACCGATCACCTCTCCCGTCCCGTTTGAGCTGTGACTGGACGATGACGGCGGCGGTGACGTCCCGAAGGAATTTTCCTTCCCTGCGACAACTGCTCTTCTCATGCGCCCCCGAGAGATGGACCCTTTGTTCGAATGCCAAATTTACATGAAAATTTCCAATTAAACTCTCGTTTGGTCGTGACAGGATGTGGGCGTTGAATTTTAATCTGTGGTATGCACCCCGTTGGCAGAGCGTTGCTGTTGGACGCTGAAGGAATGGTTCCTCGTGTTGTACCAACCCCCCTTTGGTGTTCCACACTGTGTGCTCTCTCTGCTTTCGGTGGCGAAGGAATTTCCACTCGGAAATGAGGAAGGAAAAACGAAGCGTTCGGTGCCATCTTGGTTTCGAGCACGAATGTGAGGAGATCAGATAACGTCATTCTGCTTTTTCAGAACATTATCTTTCATAATTGAAACCAACAGAAACAGCTGAAGGAAAACCTGACAAGTGTTTTTTTGTTTTTTTCTTTTTAGGAAGAAATGTCGGCGGGAATGATTACTTTTCTAAAAGGAGAGTATTGGTCATTTGATTTAAACAGGATGTGCCCAAAAAGGAGAAAAGGTATGGCATTTTTGTAATTTAAATACACAATTCAATTGTATTCCCTATGAAAATACGGCGTAAAAAGGGTGTGAATGTCTCTTGGGTCAACTATCACAGTTTTGGCACATTAAACAAGCAGAAATGGGTCATTTAAACCCCTGAATTTTAACTTAAATTTTGCTCGAGCACCCTTGTTTTAAGATATTATTTCCCGGAAATTTCATTTTTGTTATAAATTTTATTTTGTTCATTTTGTTTTTTTTTTTAATTTTAACTTCATAAAAATTACACAGACATTAAATTTTTGTTTTTAGTTTTGTTAATCTTAATTTTTTAATGTCAATTTTAATTCTGATAATATTAATTTCATAAAAATTTTCATAAAAATTCATAAAAATTCAAAAAATTTCATAAATTTTCATAAAAATTTTCATAATTTCATAAAAATATTAATTTCAGGGATTTATTGTTCATCTTTTTTTCATTTTGTTAATTTTTTTAAATTTTGGTTTTGTGTATTTTAATGTTTTGATAACAGACTTATTTTTTGTTGTCAATTATGTCATTTATTTTTTTTAAAATTTCGTTTATGTCAATTTTAATTTTTTGACTTTAATTTAATAAAAAATAAAAGAAAATTGAAAAAAACTACAGTGAAATGTGAGTGCGAGATTCATAGCTAAGAAGATGGGGCTCTTCGTAAGCGAAGTATGAGCGATTTAAGTGTATTTTTAATGTATTTGTAATGGGGGTTAAAATGACCCGTACTTTAGATACGATGAAATCTTCGCCGTTTTAGTGTGAACCCACGAATCTTAACAACAGCGAAACCTTCGTCTTTCTTTACTACTGCTGTTTCGCAACCCAAAATCTCTTCTCCCGTCTTCGTTTTCATCACAGAATGGCGGCTCCCAACTCAAATATTTACTCTTTCGACCAAACAAATGCCGAATACTGAACGGGTCGGTTATGCAACCACTGCGCCTTGACCTACGAAAACAAATCGAAAGCGCCCACATGACTTTCTTTCAAGGATTACCATGTCACTTGCCTTTGTGCTCGATTAGCATAATCAATTACCGGACTAGGCCGCATTCCTTCGCGCGCAGGAAACACATCTTCCCTAACGGCGCTCACGTTGAGGCGCACGTGGCCCCAGGGGACACTCGCGACACTCTCGCACTCGCAGCCTGCCCCTCGAATCATCCCTAATTTGGCCCGCCTATTAAAATGTTTTGCCGCGCTCCGATCAGATGCGTTGCCCTCTATTTCCGTCGAGTGTTTTATACTCTTGTAACCGTGTTACGTTAACGACTGGCGCTTAAACAAAGATTTCGGTAAACAAACAAACAAACAGAACAGTTACTTTAACAGCCGGTCAGGGCGACTCTCTTCGCTCATTCGCACGGGAGATGAGTCTGCCAACGGGGACAAGAAAGGAGGCATCCCGTGATCTATGACCTTTGACCCCGATTATAAAATTCGCTTTTACGATGGTTTGATTGATGGACGGCGAATTGTTCGGCGGAGGCGGATCGATTCAACGGAGCGGAGCTGTTCTTTGAATTTCGAAATTAGCTTTTTGTTCGAAAATAAATAAATAAATATAGTAACGTGATCCGGTGCGTGTGACCGAGTTTTGAAATATCCTAAAATTTATCATATTTTGTAATTTGCAAAATTCATTAATAGGGTCGGGAGGACCGGAAATAGAGGTGCAAAGGATTGCTTAGGCACAGCCAAGTGCACACCCCACTCCGAGAGAGAGAGAGAGAGAGAGAGAGTCAGTCTTCTCGGGTCACCGAACGGGCAAAGATCTGTGGAACAGGACAAAGCTGTGCTTAGATTGTCCCGGGAAGGGACACGCGTGTGGAGCGTAACTCGAGCCCCGGTGCCCCTCGAACTGGCGAGGAATTTCCAAGATTTGCTCGAAATCTCAGCCAACTGTCTCGGGCTTCGGTTTCATCCGTCAGATGCTAATTGTAACCTAATGCGAATTAACGAAGAGTTGCCTAATTGTGATTTGGGTTGGCCGCCTCGTGAACGTGAATTATCCTCGGGATCCTCGATAATTAGTTTAACTCCTTTTCGCCACGATGTTTTTCTGGTGCCACGATAATCCCCAGCTCTCGTTTTCACACGGTTTCGTTTAACCCGTTCGTCCCGCCATCAGTTTCTGTTAGAAACTGCTTTTCTTTGCCTCTACATTTATTTTCCTTATTCTATTCTTCTCTTTCCTTCTTTTTTTATTTCTTGTTTCTTTTCTTTCTCCTCTTTTTCGTTCTCACTCATATTTTTTGTTTTTCTTTTTAATTCCTCTACTTTTTTCCTTTTTTGTAGTTCTTAATTTGATGTTTTCCTTTTCCAAATATTTTTCCGGTTTTTACTTCTTTAATTTATCTCCTCATTGTCTTCTGTTTTTCTCCCTTTTCAATTTTTTCTGCTTTCCTCTTCTTTTTTTCAATCAATTTGTCTTTATATTTTGTTCTCTTTTCCTCTCTTTTCCAGCACTTCTTTTTCTTTTGTTGCCTTCTTTCCCCTTTTTATATTATTTTT
Organism: Brueelia nebulosa; assembly: GCA_028293925.1. Taxonomy (NCBI): domain Eukaryota; kingdom Metazoa; phylum Arthropoda; class Insecta; order Psocodea; family Philopteridae; genus Brueelia; species Brueelia nebulosa. The sequence continues at coordinate 128,275 of JAQIBA010000031.1, read as the reverse complement.
TCTTCTTTTTACTTCTCTTTTATTTCTACCTTTTTTCTTCTTCTTTTTCTTATTTTTTTCATTTCATTTTCCTTCATCTTTATTCCTTTTTAATTTCAATGTTGATGAATTTTCTTCTTCGGGGAAAGGCAGCGCATGAGTTGGTCGTCTTGCACTGCACCCAAATGGAAAAGGGCAGCGGTAAAAGTAACGAAACCCCAGAGAAAACGGCCTCGTCTGCAATGGAACGGTTATCTAAAATTAGAAAACTGGAGCAGAACAGAAATGGCTTCGCGTGGTTTTGGACTCATTCCCGACTGGTTCTGTTTTCATCGTAAACCTCAAAGATTAGGTTCGATTCTGGCGTCTTCAGGTCCTGCTCCAACCAAGATGGCAAACTTTCTCGTGTCCACGTCAGAAAAAGACCGCTTTCCCATATTGTTCCTCGAGAAATTCTTCTTTCGCTTCGACAGAAGAATCCCGACAGTTCTTCGGGCAAAACGTTTTCCACTGACCTCATTCTGCCAGCCGACATCTAAATAATTATGTAAACGTCATTCTTTTTCGGGCGTCGCCGAAGGAAACCGGAAACCCGTACCGGACCCGACATTGCACCTCCCTTCAATGAAGTAACCACCGAGTTCCACCCTGATTTTCAGGGTGGAATTCTCAGGTTAAAGTCCCTCTCTTAGCACTCGTCATTAACTGCATTAGACAAACAATGCATGTGACGTCATGACCGCCTAATGAATGCACTCTAATTACGAAAAGGCATTGGGCTTTTGTAAACAGAGGACGATCGGGCGCCTCTCCGCCATTGAGAGTGCTCTGTTGCGTCCGGCCACGGCCACAACCAAGGGCAGTTGTCGACCCAATTCCTGTCGCTCACCTGCAGTCGCGACATTTCCGTTGGGGCCCGAAATAACGGTGGAGAGACGAAGGCCGATCGAGGCGAATGTTCGGAATTTTCGCGGGACAAACGGTTGTAAATGTATGTAAATGAGTGCGATTTGTAGTCTTTTTTGGTCGGAATTAGAATACAACGGTTTGCCAGAAAAAGGTGGCTTATTCATAATCAGAACTGGGATTACTTATTTGAATAAAATTGAAAATCTCGTGGAATGACCAGCGTTTACATCAAAAATGGCTCCTTTCTGATTTGAAACTCCTTAAAGGGAGTCAGAATGAGCCCTCATATAATAAAAGGTAAAAGGAAGTGCCATCAAAAAAGGGGAAGTAAAACAGTATTAGAATTGTACAGTGTCAATATTTAAATCTAAAACAGATTTATTATGAAAAAAACAATTTTAAGAGGAAAAAATAACCGCCACTTTACGTTGTCATTGAATGAACTCCGCCTATAAAATCATAAGTCTTTCGAACTTTAGCCTAACCTAACCTGACCATAAGGCTCTTCATTTGGCAGAACCTTCCGCGGCCATATGCTAAGTATAGCGCACGCGTTCTCTAAGGTTTTCCGCTTCGCTCGGCGTTTTGTTTTGCTGTCGTGAGATGTCTCTCCGATTATAGGGGTTTAAAGAAAAAAACGGTTACAAAGTTTGTTTGCAGATGCGACGAACCGAGAAGGATAATCGGAATAAAACAAAGATGACAGAGATGAAGCTCGGAGAAAGTAAACATGGTGAGCCCATTCACTCCGATTCAACGAAAATAAACAGATAAAAGAGGTCTGAAAGCTCTTCAGTGCACCAATGCCGGCCTAAACAAAGCTCGTAAATTGCTATCAGATCAGGGAACCAAAAGAAAACTCATTTTATCAGCTAAGCTTTATGGACTGACCACAGCCTTAAACAGGTTTCACCTGCACTCGTTTCCCTTTTGCGCAGTCAAAGATCCACATTCCATCCGCCATTGTTTTATTTGTCATCCCTTTCAGAGCTTCTTTTACTTCTTCTTGGTTTTGTCTCTTCGTTAAAGTACCACTCACAAGTACTTTGACAATACAAAATTTAATAGTTTCTTTGTTAATTATTTTCCCATAAGATGTTTAATGTTATGTATTATTTAGTTATGAATATAATTATTATATTCTAATAAGTAATAAAAGAAAGGGTCGTTTGTGCAGTAAAGAAGTGCATTATGCAAATCCTGCAAGGACACCGTTCACTTATTGACCCTGTTAAGACCTGTTCCATTGAGCATTAAACGATCAATTAGTGCGTCGTCTGCTACGGGTTGGCGCCTCGCTCAAAACTTTCTTTGGACTTTGGTTGGATTTCATATGAAATGAACTTTCTTTGCGAAATGCTCTTGGAAGAGGGAGCTCGTGGGTATTAAGTCACGATTTCATTTTGTAAAGCAATCATTTGGGAGAAGAGAAGATAAAAAGAATGAAAAAGTAAAAAGACATTAAAAAAGAATGAAGGCAGAAAACAATGATGAAAAAGAAGCAAAAGAGAAAAGGTCAAAATAAAGGAAAAAGAAGAAACGGATAAATAAAAAATTGGACATTCAAATGCAAAGAGTACATATCTAAACAAGCTGGAGTCTTTTTGTATTATTGTTGTATTGAACGGATTCAATTTGTATAAGACGACCGGAGATGAACCCAAACAGAAATGGAACAAAAGAAAGAAAAGCACTGCAGAATAAAATGTGAGAGCGAGTGAAAACCCCACTAAAAATAATAAACTCCAATGTTTAATTAAGAAATAGTAATCAAATAAGAATGGCGCCAAAATTTTTCATCCAAGAAATAACTTTAATTTTTATCCGTCGTCAGGAAATTCTCCACAAGAATTATTACGAGTTTCGGCGATTGCGAAACAAATTATTAAAAAAAACGCAATAAAACGCTGAATGAAGACAATAATTTTACGGGTTTAAATTTTGGCGCCATTTTTTTATTGGCACTCCAACGGACGATGTTCCAATATTAATTATAAAACTCATCATTCACACAATTTCAGAAATTAATTTTACAATATTTAATATTTGGCAAAGGCCGAAAATTGATTTTTGCCGTTTCTGAGTTAATGTCCGATTCCGTCTGTTCACTAATTAATAATAAAAATAAAACCCTAATTACTTTGATTTAATTTTTATTTTTAATTCCGGTTTGGTCGTTAAAAAATCCAGCTTAAAATTTAAAATTTCCATGGGAATTTTGCTTAATTACCCTTCTAATGATATTTAATTCTATTACGGTGTTTAATAAAAGTCAGGAATATTTCATAATGAAATTCGCAGAAATGAGAATAATTATTTTAATTTAAATATTATTTGTTTAAAATATTGTTTTGATCTTTAAATATTATTTTGTTTAAATGTTAAACATTAAAATATAAATTTTTAAACAGACTTCAGTTAAATTCTTAATTTAAATGTTACATGAACTTTTTCATACGAAAAATTTATTTTTTCAAAACGACAAACCAAAAAGGAGAAAAAACAAAATTAAAAAAATTTAAAATGATAAGACTGCCATTTAAAAAGAAACCTCCAACAAGAAAACACCTACAGTTTCTCTGATTAGTTTTAAAACAAAAAGTGAGTAAGATTTCACCCTCCGGACGCCGTCAGAGGGTTAAATAAATTTTTGGATTTTACACTCGAAATTTCGCCCTTAAAATCATGGGAATTTGCGCGCGGGTTTTTGAGACGCGACAAAATTCCCTTTTGAAATTTCGAAACGGTTCGTAACGGAAAATTCGAAACGTCAGATTTCGGTCAAAACTGACTGTTCGAAACCGAATAAGCCTTTTCGATTTTATTTTTTTTCTTATTTTACAACTTTTATTTTCGGTCTTATCAATCTAAAAATTAATTTCGGTAATTCGAAAATGAAAATGAACATCCGAAAGTCATTTCCATAGTTTTTGACTTATTAAATAGGGATGTTATTTTCGCGCCAATTTTGAATTTTCAGGTTTTGGATTTTGCCAAGAATAAAGTATATTAAACTTACCTTTAATATCGTGACTAGACTCGGTTTGAATTCTCCCATTTTTATGTTAAAAACTCAATTAATTAAAAAGCGATCGGATTTATTAAAAAAAAAACAATTTGTCGAAAACCGCTAAAATTTCGTTTTTATACGAAAGGTTCTCGGCGATAACATTCGGCTGGTGTAAACTTGGGAAAAAACAATCGTCTCTCGTCGCTGAAAAAAAACTAAAAACCGTCCGACATACTCCGCGTTTGCTATGTAGATGTGAACTGATATGAATGTCAACGTGCATATTACACAAACAGAGCAAACTCAACGCGACGCGGCCGCCATTCGCGATCGCGGCTCACTACTCCCCATTCGCGGTTGCCAACATGCGGCGAGAGTCTGCGAGGGGCCCCGTTCACCTTGCGCCCCGTCGCCCCCGTCGCCCCCGTCGCCCCCGTCGCCCCCGTCCCCCTCGGGGCCCCCGGGGCCCCACAATATAATTAGTGATCATGCCAGATAACAATGTTTAATTTTATATTTACATTTAAATATTCATTCTATTTGTGTCTGCGTATATATATTTCTATTTGGTTATTTATATATGTAAAAGATTTGACTTCTTTATACGCATATTTTATGAAAAACTATTTATACTTTATATTAATCAGAGTTCATCCGTTTGTAAAAAGCGAAAACTGAAAGTTAGAAATCGGCCCCAATATATTACTCCTTTTAACGGTTTTTAACGGTTTTTAAACCATTTTTAACATTTAAATTTTCTTTTTCAGATCACCGGATGTAGTTTTAATAAAACAGTTGAAAATAAGAGTAGCAAAAGTTAATTTCAAAACTAATGGCTTATTCGATTCTTATAGAAATTTGACGAATTTTTCCTTAAAAAAAAAGGCTTCGAAATTTCAAAGGGAATTTTGTCGCCTCTGATTTTACGGACGGAATTTCATGGGAAAAAACTCGTTAAAAAGTCGCATTTCAAATCGATTATGAATTCTCAACTCCATACAATCGATATAACAGCTTTTCAGCTTTCAATAACAAAAGCTAAATGTTACACGACCAATAGTTGCAATTTACTTGGCCAACTGTTCCGCGCACAGAACGCCGCAATCCTATAAAGAATGACAATCACTCATCTAAACAACAGCGCCCCATTATCTAAAACCCTTTGAGGATAGATTGAACGCTGGCAGCGCTTCTGCCCATGTCTAACCGCACCCCAACACCCCAAAGGTTAACCACCCACTGGGGACCCACAAACACCCACTCGGGGTGCTCTCACTCTCTGCCTAAAGGTCACCGCTCGGCCCTAATTCATGCCGTCAGCATTATTGTCCGGGGTTTCACAACTCATAACTCCTTACTCAGCTCACATTCCATCAGCCGTCGCCATTCCCTTCTCTCGCGACTGTCCATCTCCGGCGACAGGTCCTTGCTCCCGTCGCCATGGCGCACGAAGCCCGCAAAGTGGAGTTGGGATGCCCCAACATAAAGTTGGGGCATCCCCGAGTGTTTGCTGCTTTCGTGGGGGGACACCTTTCCGTCGGCGACAGAGAAGTGCTTTTTAATGGGGCGATCGTGTTGAGGATGTTTAGTGGCCGTTTTAGTGGCCGTTTTAGTGGCCGTTCATCCGTTCATTGATTTTCATGGCCGGGATTCATTGATAAATTGTGTGGGGTTTACATTGTAAACTTTGTAAGTTTCTGGGCGGTTTTATGGAGTTTCGGTTGCCTCTGCTCGTCTCTTTTGGTGCCTTTATTTTCTCTTCATTTCTTCTTTTTATTTTTGTTTTTATAATTTATTTTTTCGTAATTTTTGTGTTTTCCTTCTCTTCATTTTTTTTCGTTTCGGCCCATCTATGGACCACGGTCATTTCAACAGCCTTTCTTCTTTTTTCTCTTTCTCCTCTTTCTTCTCCGCCTTCCTCTTTGCCCAATATTCCTCCATTCTTTTACTATGTTCTTCTTTTCGCTCTGTGGTCCACTTTTTCCCTGTTTTTCTCTTTACTATTTCTGTGAACTTGTGGTCTTTGATTTTATTTCTTAATTCTTTTCTATCCTGAATTTCATTTTCGGCCACCTGTAGTTCTGCTAGATCTCTTTCTACTTGTTTCCACCAGTCCCCTTTGGTTTTCTTCTTGCTGAATTAGGAGAAGATCTGGTTGGTAATTCTCTCCGGGTGCATTCTTCTTAGATGGGCATAGAAGGCGATTCGTCTTTTTCTCATGATATCTGTCACCTTGTGTGTTTTGGTGTACAGCTCATGGTTGTGTCGCCGGAGATACTCATTGTTCTCTATTTTTGGACCCATTATTTTGAAAGAGTATCTTTCTTTCCTGTATTTCTAATCTTTCAACCAGAGCTTTCCTATTCAGCTTCAGGCATTCAGATGCATATGTGGCTTCCGGGAGGATGACAGATCAGACAGTGCTGTAGTGTCTGAGCTTAGCGTTGTGAGAGAGTGCTTTCTTCTTGTATACGTCCTTAGTGAGGTGGTAGGCTGTTTCTATCTTCCTTCCCTTGTGTATCATTGATGCTTTTTCGGAGTTGTTCGGTGTCATCCATTCCCCTAGGTATTTGAACGCGTTCACTTTCTCGATGCTACTGTTGTCGTTCATGTGGATTTCTGGGGGGGCTATTTTGAAGTTTGTCTTGAATTTTGTTTTTTCGTAGGAAATATGAAGCCCCAATTTTTTTGCTCAATTCTCCAGGTGTGTTATTTGGATTTTTGGAGATTCAATGTTGTGGCAGAAGAGTACTAAGTCGTCCGCAAAGGCCAGGCAGTCGATGGCCAATCCCGTAGTTTTGTATCCCATTCTTATTCCTTGTATTTTTTGTGCCTTCATGTCCTTTCGCCACTCCCGGATGATTTTTTCGAGGGCGCAGTTGAACAGTAGTGGGGATATTCCGTCTCCCTGTCTTACCCCTGTCTTAATTTCGAGTTCTTCGGATAATTCCCCTCCGAAGTTCACTCTGGACTTTGTCTTTGTTGTAAGTGCTTGAGTTTGTGAGTGCCCGTGTTTTGCTGTCCAGTCCTAATTCGTCCAAGATTCTTGTCAAAGTGTTCCTGTCGATGCAGTCATACGCTTTCCGAAAGTCTATGAATGTCACTTCTCTTCATTTAATTTAATTTTTGTCCCTTTTTTCTTCTAATTTCCTTTTTTCCTTTAATTCTTTCATTTTATAATTTCTTATTTTTTCCTTTTTTGTAATTTCCATTCTTTGTTTTACTTTAGTATTAATAACTTTTTTCTTACAACTCTATTTATCTTTTATCTTTTTTACTAATTTCTTCTTTTTTTATTTTTTATTTTTTTAAACTCCTTTTCTTTTCTTTTTCTTTTATTTCTTCTTTTTCTTTCAATCGAATTATTTCTTAATTTCAGCGGTTTTTCAAAATTTTATTTTCCATCTTTGTCTTCCTTTTTCTTTCTTTTTCTCTTTATATTCTGTCCTTTTTTCTCCTTCTTCTCCATTAATTTTCTCCTAAATCTTCACCCGCTTTCAACAGCGTCTAAACAAACATACAGAATGAATGCCTGACACACCAAACAGGCGGCGATTCTTCACTCCTTTCCTCTCACAGTGCTCTCATTGAACGACTCCATCTCGACAAATAACCCACAGAAAGACTCTTTCACGCCCTCCTTCCCCCGGACAGCCACTTCGTGGACACAGAGTTCCGCCCAATCCCGCATAACGAACTGCATTCACTCAATCAGTCCTTTCAATCCCCCGTCCTTCTGTGCGTGTCTGACTCAGTTATGGCCGCCACAAGTGAATTCTTTCAAATGACACAATTAACGCGCGAATTCACATGGCGGGGGGTGTTTGTTTTGCGCAACCTCGCATGGCACACTCGGAGGTGACCTCCTCGCCGAAAGAGATGCCCTTGCGCTCCCCTCTGAGGGGCGAGGGAGGGACAGGTGCTGTCGCTTCCGGAGATCGACTTCCTTCCTTTCCTTTCAGTTTACGCACACAAAATCCTAGACGCCTTCGGTTCAGTTCGGCCCCGCTCAGCTAAAAGTGAAGTAAGCCGTTGCTTTCCCAGGCTTTAGACAGTTCTGAATGCGGCCCTGATCAAATCACATTTCCTTTCCCACAAGGAATTATCACGGCTAATGCATCTGATGTCAAGTGTCTGATGTCAGCTGCATACCGAAATGCAGTTTGCGTTGTCGGCGCAGACAATGCCGTTCCCTCCTCGCCACTTTAAGGAGAGAACCTGCATGACCAACGCTTATAAATAAACGAAATGGCGACCGAACGCAATCAGCGGCCTTCCAATCAAAGAGCTTAACTCGAATCGGTGGCGTCGATCCGATCCGTTTTTCTTTAGCCAATTAAAGCCGAGTCTTTATGTTCTGCTGTTGTCGTATCCTTTCAGTGTCTAATGGCGCACCGCTTAACTTCGACAGTGAAGAGTAGATTACTCCCTTCGGTGGCCATGATTTTGGCCAATGAAGTGCCTCGCGAACTTCCAGTTAACCCCATTTCGTCTTGGTTCTCTGTTGACCCCGTGACAAAGAAGGCGGTGATTCTTTGTGCCCTAAAGAAATTCCTTCGCCAAACAGTGGTGCGAAACCTTTTAATGAACGGGCCAACTTTAATTTGGAAATTTTTTTGCCAATAACGAATAAAAATCACATCTTACTGAATTATAAAAGCAAATAATTGTTGTATTTAACGACTTAGAATTATTATTTCTCTCTGGAGAAAACGAAAAAGTGGAGGAGACAATCATTGCCATTGAGTTACGTATTTTAGAAAGAATCTCATCCACTCATTTCCACGTGTTTAGTGTTCTTAAATTTCTTCTTCTCGGATTGCTTTTATTACTCGTAACTAATTTAGAATTTCTGTGAATGTTCCGCTGATCTGGTTTGTTTTCTCATCCGTTCGAAGGAGGAGGGAAACCGCGCCGGCATTGCGCCCATGACAATGCATAAATATTCAAATGCCCACCACCTCTGCCCACCATCGCCATTGTTGTACTTCTGTGACTGCTACCGCCGCTCTAATTGTCATTTCTTTTTTTTGGGGATCCTTTGAAAGCTTTGTTTTATTTCATACAGCGAATGACTGAAAGTTACTTTGTAAAACTGCTCTTTTCAATAATAAATGTTGACTAATAAAATGTTGCACTACAATACATATATATAATAGTACAATACAATATACAATAATACAATATAAAATGCACATTTGTACATTGTACAATATAAATGTACAATATTGTACATTGTATATACAACATATAACAATATTATAATATGTAACACAATACAATAATAAATGTTGTAATACAATAAAACAATGCAACGCATATACAATACAATGCAATAAACTTTGAATTCATAAATTAATACAAAATTTTTATAGTAAATTTTTAATTTATATTATTATTAATAACTTTAGAAATATAATACGAACACCAGAAACAAATATAATGTTCTTTTCAGTAACTAATGACGACAATAAAAATGTTCGGACTCATCAGTGGGAAACACAAAAGCCAGAAAAAAGGTTTTCTGTTGTGTCCGACAGAAGCTGTCGCCCTCATTCGGGACAGAATGAGCCCGATGAGTCACGGCCGAGGGGAAAAGTGTCGCGGGGGCGCGGAGAGCGACAAGAAAACAGTTCGCGATAGCGTAGGCGATTAACGAGAATGAAAATAACAATTAGGGCACGGATTTTCTGCGGAAAAATCATCAGCAATACCTTCAGTGATGTCACCGTGGAAATCGCATTTCCGCTCTGAATTTTCCCGAGAAAACGATGAATGAGGGAATACCTTATTAGGTTGAGTCATAAGTAACTTCCTTTTGCTGTTCGCTAATTAAAATCGTTCTGTACACCAGTTTATATATTAAAGGCAATAATAGTGTTCAATACTTGGAATTTAATGAAAGGAAAAAGTTTCGAAAAAAGAAAGCGGAAGTTACTTCTGACTCGAGCTTATGAAATGCAAAAAGAGCTAGCTAAAGTGCTGGAAAGTGTCATAAAACAAATCTACTCGTCTTTTTTAAATTTAAATAGTGAAACTCAATTAAAATTCTTGTTAATCAGCCGCCATTAACATTTATAATTAATTCGAATGCATTAATATGAGAAATATAGGTTCCGAGAGAGACTTTCTCAGCCTTTCCCAACAGCAGACATTAATCGTCGCCCATACAGCGACAGATGCGCCCATTAATAAATCAAGCGGCCTTCGTTGCTTTTGTCCTGCCGCTGATCGCTGCCGTCGCTGCTGACGAAGCGGTTGACCTTTCGGTTCCCACACGAGCATGACGGATCTAGGTACGGCCTTTCCGTGATTCAGCGGGGAAGGAATTTAATTATCCCTTCGCTGAATCAGACTCCCAATTACATCACATCCGAAGCCGTAAGCACTCGACAATGATTCAGGAGAGTTTCATTGATTCTCTCAGTCTGTGAGGTAATAAATCCAATCATGACAAAGACGATGATCGAGAAGGCGGTAGGAGTCGCCGAGCCGCCATGATAAATTACACTAACTGTGAACAACCCTAAAACCGAGGAAAATTCAGTAGAAAATGAAAAATCATATATACATGCATTTGTGTATTTACGAGTCAAACTGACCGGTGACGGTGGTTTCTTATTTGGGTCGATTCATTGGCGGTTACACTGTTACACGGGTTAACGTTGACTTATTATTAATTTTTAATTACGAATTTATTTATCTTTTGTTTTATTTATTTCTCTCTTCTTTTCTTTCTCATCTTTCTTCTTATACAAAAAAGCCAAAATTAGTGCAAAAAGCTTTGGACCCAAAAGTCTTTCTCTGCTGACAGAGTAGACTTTCTTTTTTCTTTTATAAATCTAAAATATCTAAAATTAACACCAACTGTAGCCTCAGATTAGCAGGTTAATTGGAAAAAAGGAAAAAAAGGAAAAAAGGAAAAAAGGACTTATACTGTATTATTATCTTTTATAATTGTATTTTGTTTTTGTATAAAATCTTCTTCTCACATAATATATTTTCCTAAACACTCTTTGATTTTCGAATAGAATACTTTACCTTACTTTTCTTTAACCCGCTTCTCCGTTAGGGTCGCGGGGTTTTTGCGAAACATTTTGTTCGCTTGCACAGCGCCTGAATGAACGTGTCAGGTACATGTAGCGGGTACAGTAGCGAGTCCACTGACAGTACTTCACCGAGGTGTTCGCAGGTGTTCGCAGGTGAAGGACTTTCCAGGCGCAACGCGACGCCATTCCGTCCTCCCAGCAGTGGTCTCAGTACCAATCGTACTCAGAAAAATACCCACTGTCGCTGGGATTAGAACTCCGTCCGACTTCTCACCGAGCAGGCGGTTTAACAGACTAAGCTAAGCCCGTCCTCGGCCTTTTCGAACAGAATAATAAATTCAATAATAATTCGCACAGAAGGAGGTATCATTTCTCTTTACCTCTTCAGAGCGCTTTTATGCTTTTCCTCAGCAAAATTTGCCGGTGTTTGATGTAGCCAAGTCAAAGGAGTGTCTTTTTGCTTCAAAATGCTTACTCAACTCGAATACGAGAGGAGGAGCTTTGAACCCGACCGCCGAATGAAAACCGCATTCGGAGCTCCACAAAGAGAAACCAAAAGAGAAAAAAATATGGGAAATACCCTTCCATCAATTCAATTCCCTTTTAATTGTCTTTACACTAATGATGAATTAATTGTCTGAATTTAAACGAGGCGAGAAAATCTCTCGTCATTGCGCCGCCCTTTTAGGAGGGTTCCTTTCGGGGATTTCACCAGGGGTCAATTCGACCCCTTTTCGTCTTTGATTTCATTCGAATCCTTACGAAGGTTCAACAGAAATGTTACCTCTTCTAGCCGGAAGTGTATGAGACAGCTGTGCCTTTTGTGCGTTTGCTTCCTCCTTTTGAAGAAGTCTCACCTTGGAAAAGGACGAATTTTTTAGGGCTCTGCGGAAAACGAGAAGCGGAATTTCATCGAATGCCTCTAATTGCATTTCAAGAATTTCTACTCATTTCGGAGCGAAATTATTATAATGAAAGGCGGCTTGCTGCCGATGGCTGAATCGTCGCCTGTTCAGAAGAATTTTCCACAGGTTTCTCGGATACCTTACTTTCGGTGTTTTTTGTTCATTTTCCACTTCGTTTGCGTTCATTTAGGCAAAAAATCGTCTGTCTCTTCGTTTTTCGATGGCTTTTCTGACGGTTTTATCAGACGAGAGAGTGTAATCACTTTCCCAAATAAATTAGAAGCCTCTTCGGAGCTTCCAATTAAACGAAGAACTTTAATGAATTTGCAATCGATGTGCTCTCATGTGTTAATTATTAATTATCGGAGGCAATACAACTCCCACTCGAGTGAAGACTTCAACCGAATGTTGATTTTGTTGATAATTTCGAGTGGCGATTACCACTTTATTATCACTTATTCACTTTAACCGCTTCTCCTTTTTTTCTTATGAATAATTTCAATTCCCTATCATCGTTAATCTCTAAATAAATACAAAAGTCAAATATTAGCCTTAATACAAGTATCAATACTAACCAAAAACTAATTAAACTTATTTAATATTTAATAGCCTTGATTATTAAATTATTATTAAAAACGATGAAGTTGGCAATCCTGTGCCCTCTTTTTTTGTTTTTGTTGACCAATCAGCGACTGTCTTTTTTACGATGATTCCCGAAGAATTCCGAGTTTAATCGAAATCGCGGACGTACGGACGTAGCTTGGGATTTTACAAATAACATACAAAAAAAACATTTAATATTTACGATAAAAAATTAATTTACGTTTCATTATGATAACTAATTCCGAGTTCAGAATTAGACAGATAAGTAGGCGGAAAGAAAAATAATAATCAAAATATTCAGTAAAAAAATTTATTAGGAGAAAAAAAAAATAAAATTTCATCATTTAGGTTTTCCTCTTCCTCTTCCGGAGCCAGTTTTTGCTTTCTTATTGGGCTTGCCTTTATCTTCAACCTGCAAACATTCCCAACCAATTAAAGGAAATTAACGTCCATCAAATGTTGAGCCAAATCAAAGCTCCCAATCAAAGCTCGTTCGGCAATTGAAAACTATTCGCAAACGAGCCATTCCTCCAGGGTGGGCGACGCTCGCGTGGGCGCCAACGCCAAATCCTCTAATTGAAGGCGAAACAATTGTCGCCTTCGATTTGTGGGGTACTCATGGACTCGCGCCAAACTCCACATCGGGACTTACTTTGCGCTTCTCCTTGGGCGCGGTGGGCAACACTTTGAAGAAGGTGTCGAGGCGGCCTTGGGTCTGCCCCGTTTTGGCTTTGGAGAGCTTTTTCGCTCCCGTCCGGACCCGGTCCTCGTTGAACAGCTTCTCTTCGCAGAGGTACTTGACTAGGCCCTCCACATCGGGCTCGGTCCATTTCAGCTGAAATCAGGACAAATTCTGTCTTCATGTAAAGTAATTTTTCTAAAAAATTAATTTTAAAAGTATATTTTTAAGATATTTTGGTAAAAAAACTTAAAAAGCCGCGTAAAAATTCTTGCAAAAAAATCAAGTAAAAAAATGGCGTAAAAAAATTTGTTTAAATTTTTTTTTGTGAATAAAAGAGAATTGGATGTATACTTTTAATTTTATCCTTCTGTCTTCTATTAAAGCTTAACGAAACATACATATAGTGAAATATAAATGAAAAAGTTTAACACAAAAAATTACAACCATATACACTGAAAATGGCCAACAAAGTGTGCCAAAAACATCTAAACTTTAATAAAATTGGCTTTTTTTGTAGAGGGGTTCAAGGATTCATAACTGAAAATGTACCTCAATGGTTTCTGGATCTGCTACTTCTGGATTAATAAATAATTCCCTGGCATCTTTAAATATCCAGTTTTCAGGAAGTGTGTATTTGTTTGTGTCTATGTTTTTTAATACTTCCTCCAATGTTCTGTGCTTTTTGATTAGGTCTATGGCTCTTTTGGGGCCAATCCCTCGTATGGAGTCACAATAGTCACATCCAAGAAGGATACACAAGTCAATGAACTGCAATACAACAACAGATTACTTTTGTGTTTCTGCTACCACTGGCATCTTACACACCTCAGCCTGAGTCATTTCCAGTTCTGCCAAAACCTTGTCCAGGTAGATTTCCTGAATGGGCATTTTCCTGGCCTCACTGAATGTCAAGTGCCTGAGCACAATGTTTGAGCCAAAAGTCAGAGCATCCATATCCTCAGTTGCTGTTGCATACACTTTTCCTGCTTTCACCTGAAATTTCACACCTGTCACACAAGTCGAGCAGAGTGAAATACAAATAGAAAATTATGCAAACCAAAGCTGCACACTGAGCCTCTGCTTCACATGGGGCATCAACATATGGTATTCCCATTAACTTCAACAGTTGCTTGCATTCCTCTGCATGTTCTTTTGTCACCTTGACCAATCTGCGATTGAACTTATCAATTTGCTCAGCATCACCTTAAACCAATGGGAGAAACACACTTCAAAATGTCAGTTCATGCTTGATAGGAATTATCAGCTTCTTGTGCTTTCACCTGCTTCCTCTGCTTTCTCTAACTCTTTTTGAGCCTCTTCTCTTCTCTCCGTTCTTTTACTCAGTTCACCAGATTTTAAATCAGGGGGTTTCCCATCGAATACATAAACTGGTTTGATTCCATTTTCCACTAGACGAATGGTGCGGTAGAATGTCCCCATCAAATGAGAAGTAACTTCTCCAGCGGAGTTAGTTAACTGCGATCCATCACTTCTGACTGCCACTAGAAACTGATACAAGCTCATCGAAGCATCGATGGCTATTTTCCTACCTGGAAGAAAATAGTGTGAGCGATTTGCAAGAACACCACTTGTTCAATTAGACAAACTGCTCACCAAAATAATTTTTTATCTCGTTTGTTTTCGTGGCGTTGGGAGCCACATCTGCCAAGAGTTTGTTTAAACCCAAAATCCCCATTGCTGAACGGAATTCAAGTTCAAGCTCAAGCGCAGGTTATGTCGCAACCGTTCCCGCCATAATTGAAGCGCTTTAAAAACCGGAACTTGAATTCAAATTAAATTAAATTAGAATGTAATGTGGAGTTTCGTTTAAATAACATTGCGCTTAGAACGTTTATGAAAGGTTATGCACAAAAAAACCAGTTTGCATTCAGTAAAAGAAAAATATTTTTCCTGTTATTAAAAGTTACGTTTTGTACCTCTATGACATTCTTTGCGGTCATTAACACGTCTGACAGTTACACTGTCATAAACTTAAAATGTTCACTGTGCCGTGAAAATGGGGGTTTTAAATTGAATAGTTTTACAAATAAATAAAAGCTTTTAAAAAGCTTCACTGTGACGCTTGTGTCTACTGCCGCACGAAATAATTCGTGTGCCTTTTTCTCCAGGGCATTTTTGGCATTTCAACCGTCGACGTGTTACTTCCTCCAGAGATTGGGAGATGGCCATCAAAGAATGAATGACGAAGTGATCGCAGTAATTACCGTTGATATTATCATTGACTGATATTACACTCAGTTCAGATCTGGAAAAAATAGAAATTACAATGATTCCTCAGTTATAGTCCTTCAAGTAAGTCGTTGCAGTATTTTTAGCCTGAAATACATAAGTGAAATTTAATTCGTTTAACTTTTACCTTATTTTTCAGATTTCGTGCGTAGAATGAAAAATCAAATGGCGAAAACGGAAAAAAAGTGAGTCACTGCGAAGTGAAATGGTTTTCCAGCTGCCAGTTACAACGGTTTCCCTTTCTTCTTTTCAGCGATGCGGACTGGTGGTGGTTTTTCACCGCAGTGCTTGTCCTGACCGCCGTGACCAGATTTTATAAAGTGACAGAGCCGGATCATGTGTGCTGGGATGAAACCCATTTTGGAAAGATGGGAAGCTGGTACATAAACAGAACATTCTTTTTTGATGTTCACCCACCACTTGGCAAAATGCTCATTGCTCTCTCTGGTTATCTCACTGGTTATGATGGCACATTTCCTTTTGATAAGCCGGGAGACAAATATGAAAATGTTAGTTATGTAGGAATGAGATTGGTAAGTCTGTTGATCAGCTGACACAGCTCAAAGTTTGATCTTTAATTCAAGATTTCTAGAATAAATACTGCATTAGCAAATTAAAATTAATGTTTTAGTTAGGCATAAGTAACTTCTGATTCTTATGGATTCTTTTTTTTTTCATTAAATTAGATAAAATAGTTGTCATATAAAAACTGCATTGAAATGACAACAGAAATGTTAAGTCAGCAGTTTCAAACCTTTTTTACTGGCACCCCCCTTTATTAAAAAAAAATTGGTGCGCCCCCCTTTAAAAAACAAATTGTTGCATCCCATTAATTTATCTAAAAATCAAATTTCATAAATACACAATTGATATTACAATTTATTTAACAGGTTACAAAATAATATACAATACTATGTAAAAATATTGATATAATATATTTATTATAAGAAATATAATAACAGAACAAAAAAAGAATATATATTTTGAAATTGGTGCCCAGGTAAATATAAAAAAAATAAGGAAAATTCAAAAAGCCTAATAAATTGGTCAACTTAGGAGTCCTTAAACGAGATATAGCCTTATCTCAGGACGATGAATGACTGCATTGTAAAATATATTCTGCTATCACTTTACAACTCAGATAAAAATAAAAATATAATAATAACATTCTGGATATTGCCACCCTCAACAGTTTTTGTCTGGAGATTGGACTCCATACATAGTCCTTTTTTAGTTTTTTAGTTTTATGTTTTTTTCAAACATAAAACTAAAAAGTATAAAATAAAAAAAAAATTAAAAAAATTAAAAAAATATTTTTTAGTGCACTTGAAATAAAACCGTTTAACTTTAAAAATACTTTTTAAATTTTTTTTTATTGGTTTGTATTTGAAAATGAAAATTTGGAAACAGCTACACGCCCCCTTTGCAATAGTCTCGCGCACCCCCAGGGGGGCGCGCCACACAGGTTGGAAACCACTGGGTTAAGTATTTCGTAATAAATAGGTGGGAAAAATTGACATAAAGAGTAATGAATGCTCTTTTTAAAGGTGAATTGTATTGTTTCAGTTCTGCACATTCATGGGTGCTGCCACTGTGCCTTTTGCATTCATCACAGTTTGGGAGCTGACAAAATCAAAAATGAGCGCATTTCTCTCCGCCACGTTCATTTTATGCGGTAAGCTTGCTCTTTCTTCTTTTCATTCTCCTGTGTGGACAAGGAGTTAAGGAGACGTTTGTCTGGCTTTCAGATGTCGGCATGATAACACTCAACCAGTACATTCTGCTCGACCCGATCCTCTTGTTTTTCGTGAGCGGATCTGCTGCGGGAATGGTCAAGGTCAAGCAGAACAGGGACCACTCCTTTTCCCTCGCCTGGTGGTCCTGGCTCGCCTTCACGGGCTTCATGCTCGCCGGCGCCGTCAGCGTCAAATTCGTAGGACTCTTCGTCGTCTTCCTCGTCGGCCTGTACACCGTCGTCGAGCTGTGGGAAATACTGGGAGACTTATCGCAGCCGGTGGTGGGTGCTCGCATGCAATGTGTCCCACAACAGACGATGCGTTAACTCCGATTCCGTTTCAGATGGTCACAGTGAAGCACTTCGTGGCCAGAGCCATATGCCTCATATTGCTGCCGGCGATGCTCTACGTCCTCTACTTCTACATTCACTTATCCGTTCTGAACAAAAGCGGGAACGGGGACGGGTTCTACTCGTCCGCTTTCCAGTCGAAGTTAATCGGGAACTCCCTGCACAACACGAGCATGCCCGTCGAGGTCGCTTATGGTGCCATAATCACACTGAAGAATCACAAAACCGGGGGCGGTTACCTCCACTCTCACTGGCATTTGTACCCGGAGGGCGTCGGGGCGAGACAGCAGCAGGTACGACCCTCGCTTCCCTCCCTCTGGGTGCACCCCCAGTCGTTCAACTGTGCTTTTTCCAGATAACCACCTACACCCACAAAGACGACAATAATAAGTGGGTGATCAAACCGTTTAACGCGGACAAAGTCGAGGAAGATGTGAAACTCGTCAAGAGCGGGGATCTGATTCGACTGGAGCACGTGACCACGAAGAGGAACCTGCACTCGCACAAGGAACCCGCTCCCATGACGAAGAAGCACTTGCAGGTCACCGGCTATGGAGAGGTGAGAGAATGGTCACTTGTGTTTGAGAGTCGAGAGTGAAATGTGGATTGTGTTGCCCTCAGAACGGGACAGGGGACGCGAACGACGTGTGGAAGGTAATCGTCGAGGGCTCCTCGGGGGTGTCCATCAAAACGGTGCGGAGCAAAATAAAATTTGTCCACTACCTGCAGCACTGCGCGCTGACGACGACGTCGAAGCAGCTCCCCAAATGGGCGTACGAGCAACAGGAGGTCACGTGCAATCCGAACATAAGAGACCCGAATGCTCTGTGGAACGTCGAAGACAACTTCTTTCCAAAATGTGGGTTATGAAACAACTTGTGATACCAATTTAAGTTGAATTAAAAGTGTGGCCACTTGGATGCACGACTTTTTGTCAACTGCAGCAACTTTAAGTCCCAAAAAAGTAATTAACAGCAGAATTAAGATTGGAAAATAATTGTCTGTTTGTTCCCACAGTACCGAATGTGAGCTTCGAGGTGTACGCCCCTGGATTTTTGGAAAGATTTCTGGAATCCCACGCCGTCATGCTCCAGGGGAATGCTGGCCTGAAGCCGAAAGAAGGGGAGGTCACCTCTCGCCCCTGGCAGTGGCCTTTGAACTACAGAGTAATCCCCTCATCAGTTCATGCAAACCCATTTTCCACATTCCACTTTGACCCCACCATTTGCTTTTCAAATTCCAGGGCCAGTTTTTCTCCGGCAACAACTACAGGATTTATCTGCTGGGAAATCCCGTCGTTTGGTGGGGGAATCTTCTGCTCCTGCCATTTTCAATGCTCTTGTTTCTCTATGACATCATCAGAGAAAAAAGAGGTCATTCAGACAGTAAAGGAGTCGCAGGTGGGACGTTGTTTTTTAAATCGTTGTAATGTGGAATCGCATCAAGGGATGATGGAGGGAAATTCTGTTGCAGAGCACAGGAAAAGGGCGGCGGACGCCTGCATCTGGTTATTCATCGGGTGGCTGCTGCACTACCTCCCCTTCTGGGCCATGGGGAGGGTTCTCTACTTCCACCACTACTTCCCCGCCGCCTACTTTTCCTCCATGCTGTCCGGCGTCGTCGTCGAGTACTTGATCGAGGCCGCGCTCAACGTGTTCCCGGACAAATGGGCGAACACTTTGTACCACTGGCTCGCGGGATTGTTTTTCTCCGCCGCTTATTACAGGTGAGTCTGAGACGAAGGCGAGTTGTCGAACTGTGTGCGACTTCGATTTCGATTTCGATTTCAGTTTTTACTTGTTTTCCCCTCTGGCGTACGGGATGGTGTCGCCGCAGGGGAACGGGACGTCGAGTGAACTGAAACACCTTCGATGGTTGGATTCTTGGGAGTTTTGATTTATTTATTGCAGTAATCGCGACCAAAGACTGAATTTATTTTTTTATACATTTCTACTTAAATATACATATTTTATTATGAATTTTTTAGATTGATTATTATGTAATCCAGTAAATTGGTTAACAACCTTTTCAATCAATGGGCCAATTTAAATTTGGAAATGGCCACTAATGGTATAATTTATGTTGTAAAGAAACACCAAAACCATATATATTAAAACATGAAAATATATTATACAATTAAATACACATATATATAAATAAAAAAAATTATCAACTAATTGTCAATACTTTGAGTGAATTTTTCTTTTGCATCAGGTTTTAATGCCTTCCACCAAGGCAAATGTGTGGCGATTACAAATATTGGTATGATAAGAAGAAACATTTTTTTCTTTGAGAACAATTTTGAGTTTGCCATTTTCAATTAACGTGACTTACTCTGAATAATTGAGTTCACCTGAAAAATGACAGGTTTGCAACGTTTAAAATAAGGGCGGTTAGAGGGCAAAATAAATTTTTAATATTTGATTTAATTTAAGAATTTGAATATGTGATACAATTATTATATAAACCAGTATAAATTTAAAGCAGAAACACTTGCAGAATCGATGATAAATCAACAAGTGAAACATTTTAAATGCTTTTGGAGTTAATAAATGTATCTTTCTTTTAAATGAATAATACCTCATTATATTTTAAACCCAAAACTTTTAAACTATTCCTCATAATTACCGTGTCAAATCCCTCAGGCAAAGAACTGAAAACTTTTAAATAACCATAATTGCTAATCCCAGATGTGAATTTGATAGAAGAAACCACTGCCTCCTAGATCGCAGTCACATATTTGTCTCTTTGAGGTTGGCACTACTGAAAACAACATTCCTGAATGGATTCTTATGGTGCAGAGATACATTCCTCATAGACATTCGAAGTACTTGTTCAATAACTTGTGATTAAGTTATGTAAAATTTTTTAACAGTGACTCAGAAAAGGAATCAAAGAAAAAATTTCCGCGACAGTAGTTGGATAACGAGAGATCGGGGGGTTAATATGCCAGACGATGGTTATATTCAGCCAACGTATGGTGATAATACTAAGCCAGGAGGAGGAAGAGTTTATTTAGATAAGGTGGATCCAAGCATGGTTGATGACTTTAGTGAAAAATGGAAAAAGCTGGAGGAGGAAAGGAAAAAGCAAAGTCAAGGTAGTAGTAAAGGTTACAAACAATAGAGTGTTTATGGTAGTTTAAAATAAGGGGGTTTGCGAAGGTTGTCAAGTAAATTTTGCATTTAATCCGTTCCATAGCTACTTGGATGACAGGACTGGTCTTGTTGATTACTTAAACAAACAATTATTGAAATAAACTCCTGATTTGTTTTTTAAGCCTTAAAAGGCTTAAATTCCTTAGGTGAGGATTTTGTCATATAATTCACGGAGGAGAAATAATTTCCATTAAGAGTTGGTTTATGACAAGTGTACTGGAATTTTCAAACGGAGATCAGTCTTTGCTTTGAGGGCTAATTGCTTTGTGTTTGCTTAACGTTTCACTGCAGGACCGGTTCGACACTTCATTGAATTTTGTCCCCTAATTGATAAATATACTCTCGGTGAGGATCCCACCGCGAGGTACCGTTTTTCACAAACTTACGGTACATTAAGGATGTTGTGGTTTGATGATTTCTTTCACGAGTTGCTCATCCCTCGATACGTGCATTTTATTTTTATGACAGAACCTGGATTTCTTTCGCGAAGATTCGAACGTAGTTTTAATTGAATTTTTCGATTGGCTCGGATTTATCCGTCGCTTTATTTTTTATGCAAAATTCCAGCGGTTTGATAAAATCTGAATGTGTATTTTCATTGTAAACCAGTTCTTATCAGCTTTTCTTCTGCTTGATAGACTTTCAGTTTAAAAAAATCCAGCAGATTATATGTTCTTACAAAATCATATGTTCTATTTTAGGGTAAATTTTTTGCATTTGTAAAATTTTGGAAAATAATTTTGCATTTTTTAAGCATAATCTTTATCCTGTATTTAAAAAATTTTGTACTTGTTTGAATTTTTAGAACAGCAGCTCTTTAAACTTCACACAAAACTCTATAATTATTACATAAAACATATTTATATTTATATGTGTTACATGAAGTAAATTTGCTTAATTTTAATTTATTCATTTACTCCCATTTTTTATATAATTTGAAAGATTTTAAAATTAAAGAAATTCATTGGAATCTTATATAAACTGTCAGCAAAATCAGAATGAGTAATAATTTTGACTTTTTTCTGGTTTAAATAAACTTCAAAGAATATTTATGATATAATGTGCCCTGTGCTTCTTGAATTCATAAAACTGCTAAACTGCCATTGTTGTCTTTCATACTAATTTTTAATGCAGCAAAAAAAGCTCTCTGTAATTACCTTTATAAGAATGGGAATAATTAAACTGGAGTTGGAAATGTTATCTGATTTAATTTATAAAAAGCTTTCATTTAATTAATGCACACTTTACCTAATTCTCAGAGATATTCTGAAGAAAGAAGAATTTTAAATTCACCCTTTCACCCATTAATTGAGATAAATTCCGGAGTTTTTTTAAATTTTTAATTCATCTGATGTAATGTGATGAAAATGGAAGCAGAAACTTTAAAACATATATTACTGAATGAAGTCAAGTAACTTTGATCCAAAGCTTAAGCAGATTCTGTTGCTCGTATCTGACCGTTACGGGTTGTCATGACAACGGGTTTTTAGACGAGGCTTCCGTTAATCTTTTGTCAACGGTTTTCTCTGACACGCGTTTCGTTAAAACAATTTTTTTAATTTCGAAATGGAAACTATGTTTTGTTCAACCGTTTATTTTTTAGAATTCTCAAATGGAAAGCCTGATACTTTAAATTGTTTTTTTAAATCCAAGAATTACATATTGGTCATGTATTGTTTAGTGTGTACAGTAAATGACTGACATATGAGCCGCTCAGTGCACACATCGATTTGAAAAATCTTAAATTTAAGTCTCAAAGCCCTTGGTATAGTCATAACTTTTTATATTAATACTTATAATAACATTCTTGAATAATAAAATTTAGCACCGTTAAATGGCAAATTTTTTGGCCATTCAATAATGAGTAATACGACAATATACATTACATCACCGCGTTTCTCAACTTTTCGTTTTATGGAGTTAATGGATGTGTGCATTGAACGGCTCATATATAGACTGGAAAACTACATTAAACAATTGTATTTGGGAATATTTGTATTTTTAACGGTCGTTTTTACATTGTTGATAAAAAGCGTGTGCACTTAGTGCAGCGAGTAGTTCTGAACGATGGGGATTGTTTTCCAGGTCCAGAAGAGACCCTGGAACAATGGAAGAACCGGAAGTAACTTTTCTTTTCCAGTTCGGTCTGCTGAGAGACACTGTGAGTGTCGCCCTGGGCACTCTCACCCTGAAAACACTGAAGGAATTGGCCTGCGATTTCATCAACAAAAAGGTAAGTGTACTCCGGTGTAAAACAGTTACTGCTTCCCCTTGCCTAACTTTCCCTTTCCCAGATAAGCAGAGATTCAGGTTTAAATTTCATAATTAGGTCATACCTAAATTCCATTATTTTATTTATTTGCGTTTGTCTCTGTACTTCTCTATCTTTGTTCTTCTTCGGCTACTTTCTTTGATTCTATGAAGGTTGGTCACAGTGGATTTAGTCCAATCAGCATAAGCAACATTTAAGATGGCTTTTCCTCCTTCCCATGGAAAAAGACCCCTTTTGGGCGGAAATACCCTCGATCTGCGCCCCCAACCCTCATCAGCTTCGGTCCCTCGCAATTTCACCCTCATCCGCCATTTTCGAATGAGTGGCTCCACTCGAATCTGTACCTCCACCCCTCGAGACCTTCTGCGCCCTTTCACCTTTTTTAAATTAAATTCTTTCCCCAGAAACGGAGAGGGGGAGAGAGGAGGGCTGAAAATCGAGTCGTAAAATAAATGAAATAAGTGAGGGAGAAATGCGGGGCTAAAGGGTTGAACAAATACGGGGGGAAAGGGCGAGTGCCAACAGTCAAACAGAGCGAACGGTTTTTGAGAAATGGGCCAGGGGTGGGAAAAGCGTCGCACCGCGTGCCGCCTAAATAAATAAATAAATAAATAAAACCTAATGAGAGCGGCTTTGGATTTTATCGAATGAATTAAGGGAACGCTTTGGATTCCCTTTTCGGCTTGGAAAGATGGAAAGCCAACGCGTTTCGATGGGAGCAATCGGAGTAGGTTTTAGAGCACCTTTGAATTCCGATAAAAGCTAATCACATGACGGGTTATTGGATTTTTTATTTAATTCCCGCGTAACCAACCCCTTTGGCGAGTCTTTCTAGGAGTAGAATTCAGTATATGTTTATTAAAACCGTGTAAAATGATGCAAATACAGATATTCTCTGCTCCTGTTTCCATTCAGCAGGTCAAGGTTCCTCTGTATTTTGTTGAGCGCACCATTTCGAGCACTGATTTAACTCTTTTTGTCCGACTCCATCAATCGAGTTTGTTAAACGCCCTTTGTTTTGCCACCCCCTCAATGGCCGCGGGCATTATTTGTCCGGGTCAGACATTGTTTTCATGTCTCGTCCTCAATCTCGCCTTCAGTTGGAAGTGTATTTCGCCTCATCGGCCAAATTTCCTCTAGTTTTTTCCCCTGAGCAGCAGACGACACTACGCGAGTTTCATTGTGTTCAGATAGCAAACGCGGGAAGAAGAAGCGAAAGTGTTTTGTGTGTCGAAGGAAAGAGGTATTGTGTTGGAGTGTTCGGTATTCACTGATTCAATCTCTTCACGTTCGATAAGGAGATGTTTAATAAAAAAGTAAATAAACGAAGATTTATTATTTATACATAATTATCAGTTCGCAATGACGATGAAAATTTGTACATTTTATTCTCTCCTCAATATTTGACAACGTTTCAAAGGATATTAAATTATATAAAAACACAGAACGCAGTATTTGATACTAAAATTTCACAATTATCAAAATACATAATATTATTTATCAACTGCTATAAAGTACATTTAAATAAATTTTTAAAACCTATTTATTATATTTGTAAATTGAAAATATTTATCATAATCATAAGAAAAAAAATCATGTACAGTATAAAATGTCGTGCGCGCTCATCCCTCTCCCTCACAACCTTCCCCCCCCCCCCCCCCCCCCAAGGAACCCTCACTCGATGAGAACCTTTCACCACCACAAAGACGCCATCAGACAATCCAACAGAGCTGCTCGCCTGCAAATCCTCCCACTCCCAGATGGGAAGCCTTCAGTCCCATAATTTCTCCCCTCGGCCCATAAATATTTCGTCGCGGCGTTTCCCTTTGAGGCCATCGACAGGAGATGCTCATCTCCTCTCAAGGTGATTTTCTTTGACGTCGAGGACTGTCTCACGTTGCCCCATTAGCCGATCTCCCATCGAGTGTGACCACCCGCTTGTTGGGTGTCCTTGCCTAGCCCCAACATGTTTTTCTTCTCGGCCACTCTCGGAATATCCCGTTAATTGCCAATTCTCATAATTAATTATAATTATTCATTAACACTAATGAAATGGGTGGTCTGGGGGGCCTTTCCTGCAGAGACCCGAAGGGCTTTGAGGGGAAATGGGGCCCAAAGTGAATGGGCGATGCGATGGAACGAGAAAGGTCAGAGTTGAGTAAACTTGGGTCGGTGCCTTCGTGCCAACTAGGTATGTCAAGCAGGTGCCCTCCCCCGCCCGTGCAATTTTTTGCGCGGATATAAATTTAAGGCTTAACCGTTACATTTAATAGATGATTTCCGGTTTGGATTTAATTCGTCTCTTCACGAAACGAAATCTGTTCTCTGCTTTCATCTCGTTGTTCCTTTTTCTCATTTTCTCATTGCATCGCTTCTCTTTTTTTTACTTTTAGAGTTACGTTTATTATATAGGTCGAGTCATAAATGACTTCCATGTTTGTCAGACTTTTTCGGTTTATTTATTTTTTTCGTCTTTCGGCGTATATCGACAGAAGTTTTTCTCTCCTTCTCGTCTTTTCCATTATCTTTTCGTTATCTGTGTACAGTTCATTATTGTATGTATGCTATACTCGTTGTTTTCTACTATTTCATAGTTTATTTACTTTTGATGCGAAGTATTCAAATCTTTATGCTATAATGTTATTTCTGCCTTTCGATTGCGATATTTTTTTATCAGACGTTTTGAGGTTATTTATTTATTTAGTTTTCATGCGAAGCAATCGAGCTTTTCGTTATTATTATCAATACAATAATACCTTCGAATGGTTGTGGTCGGGTAATCTTCTTCATGTCGTGCCGTTGTACTAATTTCTAACGGCCCGATCACTTATTAGACAAATGTTATTTTGGGATGGCAGTGAAGAGACAAAGTTGTTAGTTCAATTTGGGGAGAAATTATGCCCACGGCCGTAAAAAAATAAAACATATTTTTATTTTGTCTATATACAACTGTATAATACGATTTTGTAGTTTTCACTGTGTAAAAGAAGCTTAGATTGTGTAGGGAAAATAAAATCCCGTCGTCGCACATACAAACAACAAGGAAGTTACTTTTGACTCGACCTGGTAGTTTTCGTTTCCTTTATCGCATTAAAATTGATCTTAATCGCAACATCTCTCGAGATGATCGATGGGGAAATCCTGCAATTTGTGACGCAATTAGTGCGTAAAAACCTATTAAAGTGGAACGGCCATTCTTCAATATTCTTTTATATTTTACAATTTGGTTGGTTTACCTAATATTTAATGAGTTTTTTCGACATTCCGTGTTGGGATATCCGTCGCCCTCTCAGCGTACAAATCCCCTGTGATCTCATTTGACATCCCCGCCGACGATAGAACAGTTCACTGCTGCAGATGTCTCACCTGCATGTCATCACCCTTCCCCGTACTGGAAATAGTAATTACTTCTCCTGCTGTCGCTGGTATGTTCGTTCCCGACACTTTCGCTGCTGTCGTAAGTGTAATAGTAATCGCATTTGTCCTCCGACGACGACGACGTCCTGCAGGATTCGATGTACGGCCGCTGCACCGGCGGGATCGTCTTCGCTTTCTGCCTTTCTCTGCACGGGGGCCTCTCCTCCAGGACGATGAGCTTCTCGAAGGAGTCGTCGATGGGCCTCGTCAAGTCGACGACCCTGAATTTGTCTTCCCGGTGTCCTCGAAGGCCGTAGAGGTAGTTGGCGATCGTGGGGTGAACGCAGGAGCTGTCCCGCTTTGTCTGAACACCTTTGTCCTTGTCCGGGGCGGCGAGGAGCCCGATCGACGCCCGGAAGTGGGAGTGGGGACTCACTGTCTGGACGGATTTGGTCACGCATTTGACGAGGCGGGACAGCGCCAAGGCCCGCTTTTTCAGCTCCCAAAGACTGAAGGTGTAGTCCTTGTCGAAGTGCCTTTCGATGGGGTGGACAACAGTTTGGGTGGCCTCCACTCGAACGGGGATTTTCCTCTCGACCTCCTTGGTCCTGCCAAAGGATACAATGTTAAGTTGTCGACGTTTTCACACCCCGTCACCCCCCGAACACTTACAGTTGCACGTCTTTGGATCTGTACAAGGCGTCGTACAGATTGAGCAGGCCGACCAACTCGGTGTTGTTCCTGACATAGGCGTAGATCTGCATGAGGTAGTACTCGGTTTCCTTCATCCACAACTCGCGGGCGTTCTCGGTGGTGAAGGAGTAGTACAGATCGCGGTGTTTGCACACGTCCACGTGAGGGTTTCCCGGGACGAGGAGTCCGTTTGTGTAGTACAACGTCCACGCGCAGAACCCGTTGAACTGTAACAGAAGAAAAACTGGTGTACCACTTTGAAATCCACCCTCTAAAAAGATGCGTGTCATCCTTTTCAAAACGGGCGCCAATCAAACTCGCTTAATTTGAGATCCTCGTCTAGTGAGCATTCTCTGCTGGAGAGATACAAAAGGATTTTGACAATACAAAATTTTAGATTTTATTATGTTTTACGTTGTCAATGTTGTAAAGCATTTTAATGAAAGCCAATGAAATTTCACTTTGTAACTCATGCAGGGGTGGAAAAGGGAAAATTTTGTATTATCAAAATACTTGACTACCTTCCACGACAGTGGAAACTGACCGATTCCCAAATGAAAAATTCAAAGAGGCGGAGAGCAGACGGAATGAGGGAATAACGCAGAAAAGCGACATTTTGTAATAACGGAATAATGAGACTCTTAAGTACAATGTCAACATTTTTATAAGGTGTTATTTAAATGTGCAATCGTCGTCGGTTAATGCGTCTGTTTGGGTGAAATCTTGAAAGGATTTTTCACCCGCCTCCCCCTAATCGATTTCCCTCCACATCCGCACAAACGTCGAGGAAATACAATATGCGATGTCAGATCGTAGCCGAAACATTAGGCCGTGTATAGAACCCTGTGACGTCATTCGCGCACCGGTTAACCCTTTCAATTTTCAGGTATTTTATTTGAAATGATGTCGACTTTGTCAGAAGAAAAACATTTTACATCTCTTTCCTTTGACGAATTTTTACGGAATTTTTCACACTTCCGATTCACAAAATTAAGTTTCAGACTTGATTAGTTTCTCAAATGTAGGCGAATTTCGTTTCTCGAATCCCCCGCCTCTTTGTCTAGGATTCTAATATGTTCTCCCCGCAATCCGGGATTCTCGCTCTCTTGATTTCCTCTGGGGCCTTGTTTTTTTCCTCTTTCCACCCACATTTCTTCTTCTCGACGCCATATTCTTTTGTGTGCCACATTCTCTGTCTCTTTTCTTTTTTCTTTTCTTTCTTCTTTACTTTTTTTATCCTTTTCTCTTTTATTTTCTTTTTCTATCTTTTTTCTTTCTTTCTTTCTTTTCTCATTTCTTTCATTCTTTCTTCATTTTCATCAAAAAATGCTATTATTAGTGCCTTTGACTCAAAAGCCATTTATCTGGTACTCACTTTATGTTCTAAAATCTAAAATGTCTAAAACTAACACTGACTGTATCCATAAAATCTAAAAAAAAAAGGAATTCGAACTCCGCCCCTTCTACGTCTTTCACATTCAGACATTTATTATTTTAGTACGAAGACTTCCGGAAAATTCCCAGTTGAACGGAAGTAGTCTGGGATTATTATACTGTATATGATGATATAATTCACTTGAGAAAATTGAGCAGAGCTTTAGCGGCACAATACGGCACTGGAGAAAGCCGAGCTTCGTTACGTAAATTCCCCCCTCAAAAGAATTTATTATGTGAGAGATTTAATATGATTCTCCTTAAGGGAAGAAAAATGAACGCCTCACTGTATACTTGACATTTGATGGATCAGCCGTTTTCGCACATCTTCGAGTTACAATGGAAAGCCCGAAGGGGTTGAAACTCCGCTTTCGCCCCCGAACTGTACCTCACTGGATAAGGGACCGTTCGAGGTTTACCTCAAGAGTGTATTCTTCGTCGTCCAGCAGAAGCACACTCGACACGAGAGGGCTTTTCGCGCTCTCTGCAGACTTCCTTCGATGGTCCTGGATGTGCTTCATCGGGGTGAGAATAGCTTTTTCCAGCTCGGTCGCCACGAAGTATTCCTCCTGTCAAAGAAAATGGCGAGGGATGATTGCCGGGTGGAGCTCCCTGGATATCACCCTGAATCCATCCCCACCTTGTTGAAGTTTTCAAAATTCTTCATCACCTCTTCCACTCCATCGAGGCAGTAAAAGTAGCTTTGCAGTTCCGACCAAAGCTCTCCCAATCTGTCGAAATGGCCGTACACCTCAAACGTCGGCACCGTTTCCCTGCCTTTCAGCACTCCGTGGAGGGTGTTGAGAATGTCCTCGAGCTCGCACAGATAAAAATGGGCGTTCCCATCGATCTCCTCCAATATGCTCTGCAAGTCACTGAAAAGAGCAAATTCACGGAATGTGATTCATGGAAAAATTTGAGCAAATTACGTAATGGCCGATACAATAATCCGTGATTGAAGTTTGTGTCCGAGCCACAGAAATGGAAGGTTTCCCTGGGGCTTCGGTTACCTCATGTAGAAATGCTCTTGGAGCATGATGGCGAGGATTTTCTTGCAGTGGTCCAGGTCGTCGATGTCGTGGCCGGTGGGCAGGAAAATGTCCGCCGTTTGGAAAGGGTCCATCAGGAAATAGTCCATCGAAATGACATTGGCGATCGTCTCTCGAATATCGTCGATTCTCGACTCGATTTTCTTGGTCACGTTGAAGATCTCTTCCTTGAACTCTTCTATCTTTTGCGACAGCCTTTTCACTGTTTGGGAGAAAATTTATTTCAGTTTGATCCCATCGAATCCCCGTAAAAGAATTCCTGCAGGTTTATGTGACTCCCTGAAAATCCCTTAAATTCCACAGCAGTTTTATTCACTTTGGTTACTCTTTTTTATGAAAGTAAACAAGTTTGGTTTGTTTTAAATACATTTTTAATTATATCGCATTATTATAATGTATTGTATAATATATGGCACTTTATAAAATTTTTAAATTAAAAATTAAACAATTTTTGAATATAAAAAATTTTTAAAATATATAGTCATTAATGAATTATTATTTATGACTAGGGGGCTTCGCCCCCTGAGCGCTTCGCGCTCCAACCCCCCCCTTATAGCTCGGGCTTCGCCCTCGCTGGGACTTGGGACTGTATATCTATATCTATACTGCAATATCAGATACAATAATTATTTTCTGAAAAACTGAATGCACCTTGATAATCCCATTGCACCTGAATTTCGACCTCCACCTCTTCTTCCCTAGCTCTTTTCAATCTGGCACTCAAACGCGACAGAGTGGACTTTCTTCTCGGCATTTTGTTATATTTTATTTTTTATTCTGAACTCTAAACTCTAACACTAACTTCAACTATCAATTCTACAACAAATTCTGTGAAAATCTAAAAACCACTTTGAAAAACCACTACCACTAAATCCTCACAAACTAATTACTATCAAATCTAAAACCAATTGGCTGAAAATTAAGTGAAAATAAATACACAAAGAATATAACTATGAGCAACGTGAATGCATTGAGAATTTCAGGCAAATAATATCCACTTGGCAATCGAATGTGGAACCCCGAATTCATAGTTCCCAAATCCCAAATTCCATTAATTCCCTTTGCCACTGAACTCAAAGTGGCAAAAAAAAAGGACATCGACCCTTTAGCATGAGAAAGGAATGCATAAAGTTATCTGGTTTTTCCCCGAAACCTAAACAGGTTTTCTGCAGATTTCTCGGCTGTTGCTGATTTTCCAGAAATGAGACATAGCGCAGCTGGTGCTCTGGAAAAATGCACGTCTTTTGGAAAAAGTCCGGTCGAAATCGGTTTGGTGGTTGCTGAGATCTTAGGTAACAAAGAACGAAGTGCACACACACACACACACACACACACACACACGCATTCCTTTAACAGATTTATATATTAGTATATGATTACATTAAATCTTAAAATAAAGATTATTATTATTAAAAATTTCTCATTAAAAAATATGAACTTATTAATAAACTATTAATGAGAAATTCGCCACTGTTTTTCTCGGTGGAATCGGGAGGATTTAATTTCCTATGTATTTTTTTTTATTAATATAATTAGTGTTATAACAATATATTGATGCGAGATAATCGATAACATAATTTCAGTTTCGGAAATACTCTTCGGGTCGCGTTTTGCTCATCCCTGATTTAAACGAACGTCAGCGATTTCGTTTCGCTCATTTCCATTGTCATTTTTTTGTTTGACGTCAAAGCAGCCGATGGGATTCTTAAATATATTTTTTTCAATTGGAATGCCTATTTCTTTTTTTTTTATATTCGCCGGTAATTATAAAAATTCCGTGAGGAACAAAAAAATTATTACGCCTATGGGAAGCGGAAACGGTTTTTTCCAAATTTCTCGTCTTCTGCGTATCGCAACCAATCGAAAAATGGCGCGTATGAAACTATCTTCTGAAAGAAGTCGGGAAACACCCTCAAAGGAAGAACACAACCCCTTTGGCAACGGATTTATTGCATGATGTGATTATCCGTTGGGGAAAAGTGCAGAATTAATTCTGTGCCGGGAAGTAAAAGGAAATGCCCGAGAGAGGAAATTCCCAGCGAAAAGGAATTAAAAATTAAAATTGGAAAAATTAATTTCCGCACTTAACGTGCTCAACATTAACGATTTCAGTGCTTTATGGGGGTAAAATGAAGGATGCGCTCGAGTGCCTTTTTTAATGATGACATGAATTCAATTATGTTTTTTTCTCCGTTTTGCATGACACTTAATTAAATCGCGGTCGCCTTCGGAGGTGTCTTGAATTAATTTAAATATAAAAAAAACTCAATGAAAACTAAAAATAAATGAATTATGCGTACTATGGGTTTGGAAACGGTATGCAATCAGTATTGGTTTTTTGAAAAAATTCGGCTCGAAAGGGTTTCACACAAAGCTGGAATCGCTTTGAACTTTTCCACGGGAATAATCCCAAGAACAAACAGCGCAACAGCTTACTGCAGGATAGTGCGAATGGAAACCACAGGAAACCCTCCCTCGCTCCCCTTCAGCCCCCTCGTAATACCCTCTTTGTAGTGGTAATGCCTCTCTCTTGTCTAATGTTCTTCAGCCATTGCAATCGAAATAATTGCCCCCCTCGGCCCGAAACAATTTACTTTTTATTGCCCGCTTTTATTAATTCCTGATTCCAGTATGGCTGTCCGTTCCTACGGGATTCCCTCGAAACGCTCATGAAAATCATTTTCCCAGATGACTTTCCGACATCCCTCAATCACATTAATCGTCGTCAAATTGAATTAAACGAAGGAATTTCATTCGCTCCCATCGCGTATAAAAAAGAATACACCGTTTGAATTAAGACAAGTGAAAGTCGAGTGCATAAAAAAGTTATGCTTTTCTTGGTTGATTGAAATAGGTTCAGACAGCCAAGAAAGTTGTGCACCTACCGTCTCCCATTCCTTCTCCGGCTTTCCCGATGAATTTCAGGTACTGTCGAATTCCCGTGGTTTTATAAGCGAGGTTTTTGGCGGCCTCCACTTTCTGCTCTTCGCTCA
This sequence comes from Brueelia nebulosa, assembly GCA_028293925.1. NCBI lineage: Eukaryota > Metazoa > Arthropoda > Insecta > Psocodea > Philopteridae > Brueelia > Brueelia nebulosa. The sequence continues at coordinate 95,846 of JAQIBA010000031.1, read as the reverse complement.
GCTGAAAGAACTCAGACATTTCTTTGTGTCTGAAAACGCTGAGGGCGGCGGCTGCAACGCGATAGAGACATATTTCAGAATCCGTTGACAAGGTGCGAGGAAGAGTTGGCGAGGCTCAACCTCACCCATTGTTTCCCTGAGGTGGTTCGCATTGCCGGGGCTCCCGAGGTTCATAGATATCAAAATGTAAATGGCCATCAGCTTCGCTAACTTCTTGGCTTCCTCCCTCTCCATCGCGAGGATTTCGCTCAAATATGGCTCCGCTTTCTCGGCCATCACCGACAGGTATTCCTTCTTCATTTCGGCTGTCAACGAGTGGGCTCGTCATGAGAGGGTCGGCGTCACCGGTGACCGTCACCGCGGCACTCACCCACGTTCAGCCTCACCGAGTCCCAGTAGACCTGCATGCGGATGCAGTTCATGGCGGGGGTGTCCTTCTGGAGCTCCTCCACCATGAGGAGCACCAATTGGACGGTCCGGCTCCGGGGCATGACCTCCGAGGCGGAGAAGCCGTTTTCTGGGTTGAGGAGCGTGAGCTTGACGACGTAATTGGCGAGTTCTTGGGTGACATCCAACCCTTTCTGCGTGCACTCGAAGACGATTTCCTTGGCGATGTTTTTAATTATGTTGTTTTCCCTTTCGACGTTGAAATCCATCGCAGCTGGACAATGAAAGCGAAAGTGTTTATTCGGAAAACTCACTTACTTGGACTTGTTTGCCGGAAAAGGGCGTGCGAAGTTTGTTTTCTTTAGTGGGGGGGAGTGAGAACTGAATCGATGCTCTTAATTATCTGCGTCGAAAATTAATTAACGGGAAAATTGGGAAATGATAATTTTGAAAAATAAGTTTTGTTTATTTTAAAGTAGCGCTCCCAGCGGCGACGGTTATAACCATAACTTGCGACATATTGCGACTTTCTGTTTACCTTTGTCGGTCTGTGGTATTTTGTTATTTTGTTTTTCTAAGTTTTTTTGTTTATTTTGTTTTGCTGCCTTTATTTGTCTTTTGTGTTGTATTGTTTCTCTGAAACCCTATTTTCTTTTTTGTATTCATTTCCCTTTCAGTTTTGTTCTTAGATTACTTTTCTTCTCGTTTTAGTGGTTTATTTTCTATTTTATTCGTGTCTTCTCTATATACTCATGTGTAGTGAGGTATTGCCCATTTCCCTTTTGATTTTTTTCCCCTTTTGCATTCTCTGTTCTGTTTTCTGCTTTCTTTATTTTCTCTCTCGGGCTTTCCAATTTCGATTATTATCACGCCCTTTCCTCCTTTCTGCCTTCAAAAAAAAACCAATTTCTAACGGAAAGAAAAATAATTAGCCATTAATCAAATCCATCTTTTACAACTTCACTTCGAAAGGAGCGAGCGCTTCTCGAATTCCGGCCACACTTCAACGTTTTGCGTCATAAAGCTTTTATTGGACAATTTCCAATAGAAGCGATAATTTTCAGGGAAACACCCCTTTCCCTCCCCGAAGCTAAACACCGGTCGCCCTCTCATAACTCACCCCCCTGAGAGGGCGAAAACCTCCGAAGCCTAGCGGGAACAGCATTGCCGGAATTGTTCGCTTCATCAAAGGAGAGGAAAAGGATTTACGAGTCGACGATATTTGCCATCGGAGTTTGCTCTTCTGTCAAAAGCTTAATTAATTGGATTTTTTTACGTTTAAGTGTCCCGATCACGGATTGTCCAGAGTCAATGACCGCCTCCTTCTCTTCCGCCACGACTATTCCTCCTCGAACATTCTCCAGCACGTCAACTCCGTCTCCAACATCGTCGACGAGTCCCTCGTTGAAATCGTCATCACGGGACAGCTCCTCTCCGAAGAAGCCACCATTCGCCCCCACGCCGTCGTCGTCCACTCCTACAAGGCCCCCACATTCTGCGACTTCTGCGGGGAGATGCTCTTCGGCCTCGTTCGCCAGGGCCTGAAGTGCGAGGGTAACTGTCTCTCCCAGAGCGACCCCCTCCGGGTTGTCCTTCTCCCCAACGACCTCCTCCTCTTCCAGGGTGCGGACTCAACTTCCACAAGCGATGCGTGATCAAGGTGCCGAACAACTGCTCGGGGAACAGTCTCCAGAACGGGAGGCGGAGGAGGTCCTCCACGCTGAACGTGCCCAGAAGTCCTTCGGAAACGGGTTCCATGTCTTCCTTAACGTCCGCCTCGGAGGAGTCGGCTGCGCCTATGTCAGGGTCGCTGGCGGTGCCCAAGCAGAGCCGGTCCCCCTCCCTCGGGGGGGGCCACTCCGCCTGGGGGGACAGGGAGTCCGCCACCCGGATCAAGATCCCCCACACGTTCGTGCTCCACTCGTACACCCGGCCGACGATCTGCGGCTACTGCAAGAAGCTGCTCAAGGGGTTGTTCAAGCAGGGGGTGCAGTGCAAGGATTGCCAGTACAACGCGCACAAGAAGTGCATAGAGAACATCCCGAAAGATTGCCCTGGGGAGAGTTTGAAAGATCAAGCCAGTGAGTTTTTCATTTTTAATTTTAATTTGCTATTTTTTATTAATATTTTAATTAATATTAATAGTACGCTTTTATTTTTTCCTTTTATGTACACTTTATATATTTATAATAATTAGACTTCATCTCTTCTTCTGCTTTTCTTTTCTTCATCTTCTTTTTTATCTCCGTTTTCTCTTTTTCTTTTCCCATACTTTTTCTTGTTTTCTTCTTTATCTCTTTCTCTTTCTTTTCCTTCTTCCTCTTTTTCGTCCCTTTATTTTTCCTGTTTTTTGGAACCATTCTTTTGAAGTTAGACGAAAGCCTTTCCCGTCCAGTTTTTTAATTAAACCTAACCCATGTGCCTGGGGTTGTGTTGCAGGCGAATATCCCGACAGCGGTCTGGGAAGCGAACCCGAGAGGGAGGGCAGTCGGGACGAGGTAGGGGAGGAGGATTCAGACAACGAGTCCAATTCGCCTCCCGATGCCAGGAAACCCGCCATCGTCGAGCCCAGCCAAGTGTTCAACGGCAGTAAATTCGCAGTAAGTGGAACAAGATATTGTCGTGGCCGCAGAAAGGCATTTCCGCCAAACCAAAATATAATTTGAAGTTGGAACCGCAGTTTGACTATTAATTTGAATAAAAGAGAAAAACTTGTGAGCATCAGACGACGACTTAAATCGGTTTCATTCTGTTTATGTTTAAAATGCCCATATGTTACATTTACTTGCGGATAAATTTGAGAAAAGTCCATTGTTTACATTATAAAAATAAAGAATTTTACAAAATGTCCGTCCGAAGTCACAATAATATCTTTATTACTCTAATCTTTGCTACTCCAATACTCTTCTTACAGTGTTCTATCTTTTATATGGTTTTTAATTAGTTGCTTGTGTTGCAGGATATGATCCCAGGCAGAGACGAAGACGACTCCGGAAAAATCAGAACCACCGCGTAAGTTTCTTGTAACGGTTTCCGTACCATTGAATGCTGGAGTGCAAAGGTTCCATTTAACATGGGCGTTGTCTTTCCAGAGCATCTCCAAGCAATAACATTCCACTCATGAGAATAGTGCAATCCGTGAAACACACCAAGAGACGAGGCTCGAAGGTCCTCAAGGAGGGTTGGATGGTCCACTTCACCAACAAGGACAAAACCATCAAGCGCCATTACTGGAGGCTCGACACGAAAGCCGTAACTCTCTTCCAGAGCGACACGGGATCCAAATACTACAAGGAAATACCCCTCGCGGAGATCCTCGCCGTCGACACCGCCCGCAACCTAATCGGAGGTACACCAACGCGAGAAGGGGGCGTGAGCAGGCAGCCTTTTCCAAACCTAACCGCGTACTCCCTCTTTCAGATGCAATGCACTGCTTTGAGCTGCGCACAGCCAATGTCGATTACTACGTCGGCGAAGACCCCAACTTCGGGCAGCAAGGGAACATGGGAGTGGTGCCCTCCCCGGAAACAGGCGTCGGCGCTCATTTGGCCAAAACCTGGGAGAACACCATCAGGCAGGCGTTGATGCCCGTCCAGGCGACCGGAAGTGAGCATCGCTCCCGAGGGATCGCCCCCTCCTGCGTCATCGATGACGAACTGGTTTTGCTTTCAGGGACGGAGAGCAGCGGGGAGCCGGAGGACCGCGTCACGGACATAAGTCAGATCTACCAGATATTCCCAGACGAAGTGTTGGGTTCGGGGCAGTTCGGGATCGTGTATGGAGGCACTCACCGGAAGTCGGGGCGGGCGGTGGCGATCAAAGTGATCGACAAGCTCCGGTTCCCGACGAAGCAGGAGGCGCAGTTGAAGAACGAGGTGGCCATCTTGCAGAACCTGAGTCACCAGGGAGTGGTCAACTTGGAGAGGATGTTCGAGACGTCCGAGAGGATCTTCGTCGTGATGGAAAAACTCAAGGGAGACATGTTGGAAATGATTTTGTCTTCAGAGAAAGGGAGATTGAGCGAGAGAATCACGAAATTTCTAATCACTCAGGTGAATATCGGAGACACAGACCATTCATCCCACCACTCGACTAACACTTCTTTTTTCTTGCAGATCCTAGTGGCGCTCAAGCACCTGCACAGTAAAAACATCGTCCACTGCGATCTCAAACCCGAGAACGTGTTGCTCTCTTCCGATAGCGATTTCCCTCAAGTCAAGCTCTGTGATTTCGGTTTCGCCAGGATCATCGGAGAAAAGTCTTTCAGGAGATCCGTCGTCGGAACCCCCGCCTATTTGGGTTAGGCGAGAGCCTCCTTTCCCTCCCACCCAACCCCCGAGCAGATTGACAGTCCTCCATTTCCTTTCAGCCCCGGAAGTACTGAGGAACAAAGGCTACAACAGGTCGCTCGACATGTGGAGCGTCGGGGTCATTGTGTATGTGTCTCTGAGCGGAACGTTTCCCTTCAATGAAGACGAGGACATCAACGATCAAATCCAAAACGCTGCCTTTATGTATCCCCCAAATCCCTGGAGGGAAATCTCAAATGACGGTGCGCGGAGTTCCATAAAGTAAAAAACAAAAACACTCGCACAGATGAAATAATCTTTCTATCTTTTCAGCCATCGACCTGATTAACAATTTGCTTCAGGTGAAGCAGCGGAAGAGGTACACCGTAGATAAAACATTGGCTCATGTTTGGCTGCAGGTAAGTTCGCCGTTTAAAAAGCAGAAGACGTAATTTAGACATAACCTTTGCGAACTCTTCCAGGATTATCAGACGTGGTGCGACCTTCGGGAACTGGAAAAGCAAATCGGGGTGAGGTACCTCACCCACGAGTCCGACGATGCCCGGTGGGAGTCCTTCCCGAGGGAGAGGATTTGACCGCCTCCATCGGACTCTTCTTCTGCTAAACAGGACTGGCTCTGCGTGGCGAGGACCCGACTCAGGAGGTTGATGAGGGTTTGAAAGTGCTCCTTTTCTTCCCTTTTCCCTCTGCGCAGCCGGGAAGTATCAGTATTCTCTTTATGAGTGGTTCACTTATCGGTTCTTCGAAGGCTTTTTATGAAAAATCAATTTTGGGTAATCAATTGGGGGTGCGTTGCAACAAGCGAAAGAGGTTGCATTATCGAGTAGTATTGATAGGAATTATATTATGTAATTGGGAAGCGATCGGATCTCATAAAAGATAAAAATTACAAGAAACAATAAAAGAAAATGTAAATAGGGAGAAATATTTTCGAATACGCATTGAAAAAAAGAAGAGCCTTTACAATACATTTTGATTACCTCAACACTGAGTGGAGCAGAGAAAGGGATGAAATTAAAAATCATCCCCATGGAAAGACAACTTGCCTTTAGCCACCCCTTCTCTAAAACAAACGTGCCAATTTTGCCAGCAAATCTTCATCAGCAGGGAGTCGTTGGAATTTCGGGCAGAAGTGGTTCGCACCCCTCCCCAACCCCGAAGAGCCTCCATCGGCGGATGAAGGCTGTGCCTGTGCCTGGCTTTTCCCGAGTCTCGCCCCCTCGGCCCCCAAGGGTTCGGGAAGACTCCGTACACTAACTCAGGACTGCATCCGGGTTTTTTCTCTCGGGAACGAAGGGGTTGACTGCTGTGCACCCCCTTCCTTCGCAATATGGCTTCCTCCGGTTTTGGTTGTGCTTAGTTAGTTTTTTTATTGTATTCGCATAAAATCCCACAATATGAGAGAAAAAACTCAGGCGCAGATTATATTAGTTTTAGTCGTTGACGAATTTTATTTAGCTTTAATTTAACATCACCCAACGATTTTTCATTGCTTATTATATATATAAATATATTGTTATAATTTATTCGGATGGAGTGGGATTTGTGACAACAGGGGAGGCAACATCCCCCCGAAGGTTTGCGGGAAGTAAAACCCCCCACGTTTTGATTTTAGTTGCTGACTCATTAGTTCCCGCCGGCGATGGCCAACTTTTTTTAGTTTCATTTTTTTGGGAATTTCCTCGATTGAACAAAGAGAAAAGAGTCGGATGTTTCAAAATAACAAAGTGCCAAATGACATGAGAAAAGGGGAGCTATATTTTGTTTGAAAATTTCTTTTTCCCTGACTTTTCCTCATAATTTTTTTCTGCTTTTTCCTCATATTTTCCCCCCTCATTTTTCCCGTCTTTTCCCCCATTTATTTTCCTCACAATTTTTTTAATGATTTTTCTCTGTTTTTTTCTCCGCATTTTTTCTATCATTTTTTCTTCAGTAATGCTTTTTAATAAAAGTTTCAAAATGCGTAAAAAATTAATTAACTGTCGGGTCTTTCATTCGGAAGTCAAAATAACCGCTTTGGCCGTTATAGTATTTTAAGTATTATAATTTGTTAATTCTCGTTTATCCGGAGTCAGAGCGTGCCTTCAGCAGTGCTGTCAGGATAAGAAAGTGCTGACGCTGTCCTGTCGAGGGTACACTCGAGGAACTGGTGGATCAAGCCGTTGCTTGCCTCCGTCGAGGGTAATTTTGTCGAAACTTTGCAGACAAAGTGTATTAGTATTAGTCGCAGTTGCGAAAGGACGTCACATTCCAGTTTATATTTGTTTTTACGATTTTATTCCGCGTTGATGTTGATTTTTTATGAGAATAAGAGGAAAGCTTTGACGCTTTATGTAATGGGACTGTCCCGGGACGTCGGGTGAGGACATTTCATGAGATCGAAAGTTAATGCAATACCATGGAAGTACATGTAAGATATATTATACGTTCATTATCATGTCGTCGTTCTTACGAACGAAACGGCTCTTTGTTATACTTTTAATAAAATTAAATTTATATTTGTTACAACAGATAAACCCATTAATTGACGATTTATATAAATTAATTTGCATAAATAACTGTGGTTAAGAGTTAGTTTTCTGTTTTCGCATCTGTTTATACGATATAATAAATTTCAGTATTATCCCCGGGACAGTTCTCATTTCTAAAGGATTCCCTCATCGATGATCTTACAATTGTTTGTTGGTTTTCGAGAGCCTAATCGATTCTAATTTGTTGGAAATTTTTTATATTTTATATTTTTTTAGATTTAAAATATTATTTTAGATTTAAAGTGGGCCACGTTCATGTTAAACGTGAGGAATAATCACGAGGAGAATTTAATTCCATTTGAAATTTAAAAAAAAGTGGGTGCGGATTGTTTCGATTCACGTTGTGATTTTGTAATACACTTTTTTTTCTTTGCTGAGAGACGCTTGTTTTTGTGTACTTCGAAAAGAGATAACCTTTCGCAATAATGGATAAATAAACTTTTCATTTGCGAATTGATTTTTCAGTCGCCAAATTGAAATAAAATTTCGGTTGTTCGTCGTAGAATATAAATAAAGATATATTGTAATTTTCACGCCAACTCCATAACATCTCGTTTAAAAATACAAAAAATTTTTGTCAAACTCGAAAGGTTTTAAAGTCATCTACTTTTTGATTTCACTATTGATGATTATTTGTAAATATATTTGGTTATTAAATGTTTCAAATAATGTTTTAATATGGTTTATTATTATTAATGACTATTGTTTATTATACTAAATAAATTTTATATATAAAAGTTTGTTTTAATTTTTTAATCACCGGGCGACATTTTGTCTTATATTTTATTATAAAGCGATTGAGAATTACAAATAATGAACTGAATAATAATTAAGAGAAATTAAATGAAGAATTCATAAAGTTTACATTGAAAACCTATATTTGAATCAATGCGTAACGGATTTTTATGTCGTTGCATATGGTATTGTCTTTGTATGTTTCAAACGTCCCCACTTCCTCGTGTTGTTTTTATTTATTTATCGGAATGCCACTTTTCAACTTTCCAAATTATATGGGAGGGGTTTTATCCTCATTTTTTCATTCCGAGTTCGCTTCCATCAAAGCGTTGAACTTGAACTTGATCCGCACTCGAAATTAAGGAGGCATTGTTTGTTTAGTTCGGGAGGTTGGCAGATTTGAAACGAGACGTAAAAACGGAGTCGAAGCGTAAATAACTTTCTTTTGTGATTGACTCATTTGAATTTAAACTGCAACGGTTATTTATCTACCACGATAAGATCGTAAAACTACGGACGATGTCAGTGAACCATAAATTATTCAGGTTTTTAAAGTAAGGCCATTTTTTTTTATTTGGGTTTTGGAAATAATCAAAATCGGAATCGTAACGGAAACCAAATCTCCATAAATGTGAATAAATTGGAAATTAATAGCGTTTGAACTCGGGACTTGATGTCCCTTGTTTAATAAAACTAACGTTTCGCAGAGTTGTTGACATCTCACAGCTGAATTGAAAAAAGACGTTAATTTTATCAGAAAACATGCACCCTGAAATTTCCAAGTGTTTTTTATTTTTCATCTCAAAAAACTGATACTTGTTGCGATTAATCGTTTATGAATTATATCAGTAGAAGTAAATTCGATTATATGATATAATCAAATCTTATATAATATAGGGAAATAACTGCGTGATAATTTTGTTCTATCGGATCTTTTTGACAGTGAATACCCAATGGAGACCTTACGACGATCACTCATTGACCGGTAGGTTTTCATAAAATCATTACGCACAAGTCAAACAATAATATTTTTATTTGCTTTCAGATTAAGTCATTGTACGAGACATAAAACGCCCTTGAATTTACATCCGAATCCCAAAAAACAGTTATTAAAGCCACAGTACGCGTTTTTGTTAACGACTTCCCAATCACGACACACTCACCCCGATGACAACAATCACGGCAGAGGCTCCATAGCCTTGGGTCTCTTAACATCGTCTGCTGTGGCCTATTATCTCTTCAAAAGCAAAACAGCCTTTGCTGAGAAAAGCGAGTCTATAACTGCCGGTCAGTTCGTGAATCATTTGCCCTCGTTCACCGAAAGCGATGTGGCAAAGCACACATCAAAGGAAACCAGGATCTGGGTCACATACAAAAACGGTGTCTACGATGTGACTGACTTTGTTGAAATGCACCCAGGGGGAAGCAAAATTCTCCTGGCTGCTGGCTCATCTGTTGAGCCCTTCTGGGCCCTGTATGGAGTGCATCACACAAGTGAAGTGTATAACATGTTGGAGGAGTATCGCATTGGGAATCTGCTTGGGGAGAAGAAGGCCACTGGGGCAGTGAGCCCTTCTGATCCATATGCATCTGAGCCTGTGAGGCACCCAGTGCTGAAACCTGCTTCTGTGAAGCCTTTTAATGCTGAGCCTCCACCTTCTTTGCTGGTGGACAACTTTTACACTCCAAAGTAAGTGTTTCTTCTGCTGGGAATTGCATTGTGACCTTATTGTATATTAATATTTATTTTATTTGTGAGTCACTTCAAAATGTCATTCCAATTTTTAAGCTTGGCTTTCATGTTTGTTTTACACATTGAAGCATCATTGGAATTTATAAATAATACAATTATTTTATGTATCTTATTTTGCAGTTTGTTTCATTACTTTTTTATTTTTATTTATATTTATATTAATTTGTGCATTTATGTATCTTATTATTTTTGTATTTGTTATTTTATTACTTTTTTTGGCTGTTTTGGTCAATTATTTTTTGAATATATTTTATAGTGGAAGAATAAAATATATTTTATTTATTAATATATATTATTTCTATTAAAGTCTATTAATATTTCTATATTTCTGTTATTTTTTTTTTAATCGTTTAGGCCAACCGTGGACCACGATAATTCCAACACTTTTGAAACATGTTGAAACATTTCTATTAGTGATGGCAGATTCATTAACTGCCAAGGCAGACAAGGCAGACATTTCCGTTCTGCCTTATCATTCTTACTGCCAGGGTTGTGAGCCCTGGAGGGATAATTTGTGAAAAAGGAGGGGGGTAAGAGTTGAAAGGATGATTTTAAGGTAGGGAGAGCGCAGGAAAAACACCTGGAGAAATTACCCGGGCGGGGATCGAACCCGCTACCTCTTGACCACCCGGGGCCCAAATATTTCTGTTATGCTATATATTCCTAAAATATTTTATTATGCTTGTCATTGTTGTTTTTATTAATGTTTTTTATTATTTTTTATATTTATGTAATTTATGTATTTACATATTTTAATACATTAGCCATACTTTAGAAAATGCATAAATGATTTGTGGTGATGCAGAGGCTGATTTACTAAGAAAAATTAATTAGGGCTCTTAATTAAATTAAAAAAAGCTCCAAATAATTTCAGATGCTTTGAAATATTGGTATTTTTTATGCATGTAAAAGTAAAAATTCACAATTAATTATATTGAGAATTATCAATAGATAAAACTGCATTGAGCTGACAGCTGCAATTTTATAAAAATTTTTCCAAAACTCCGGGAAATAAATCTAAAAAAAGCAGAAAAACAGGGAAAGAGTAATAAAAGAAAATGTCCAAAAACAGAAAAAATAACAGAAATAAGTTAATGGGCACTGAAAAGGCGTTAAGAGTACCGAAGAAAGCAGAATAGAAAAACAAGAGTCGTCGCTGTCATCCAGGAAAAAATGCCAAATAATAGACGAAAGATAAAAATTTATCCGGAAGTCTGGCGGAAATATTTACACGGTTCCGTATCTGCAAAGAGTGTTGAGAACTTATCACGGGAGAGAGATTTCTGATCGCGACGAAGATAACAATTGTCAAAGGCAGTGCGTCTCGAGTGAGCCTCGAGTGGAGTTATCTGATGGCGTTCGAAGGGAAATAATTGGTCCTAAATGGCATTGTTTGCACTAGAATGCATCGACAAGGCAAAAGACGCGTTGCAACTCATTAATCCCCTGCCCTCGTGTGTCGACATGCAGGCGACACTTCTCCTCCTCAGGGAGGGGAACCTTAATTTTTATATATAATTTTTATACTTATTTTTTTACTTTATTACATTAGACCATGTATTTTAGAAAAAGTATAAGTGAGTTGAAATTTTTTTAATATTAATTTAAGCCTTTTACATAAATAGTTATAAATGTAAATAAAGTGAACTTATATTTATTATATCATAATAAGTATAATTCAATATATAGGAATACATTTATATAAATAATTTTAAGTTTATTTTAAATACATAAACAAATTATAAGAAATTATTGAAGACATTTCTGAAATCATTCCGATTTGGCTTTCAAATCCATTCGCATCAATTAGAAGTGCAAAGGGTTAAACATCAATATTGATTCAATATTTGGCATAAACGCACTTACGCTATCTGTTTGTAGGATAATTTTTTGCCGAAAATGTTGTCAATCTCGTTTGCAAAGCTCTTCAACTACTGCAAATCACATCGTTTTCAGCTCCATTTTCTACGTCCGGAATCACCTACCCGTGCCCGATGTGGACGTCTCCAAATTCAGGCTCCAAGTCAAAGGAATCGGAGTCAAAGAGAAATCCTTCACCCTCGAAGACATCAAGAAATTCCCAAAGACCACCATCTCGGCCGCCGTGCAGTGCGCGGGCAACCGCAGGTCGGAAATGTCCAAAGTAAAGCCCGTCAAGGGCCTCGGGTGGGGCCACGCGGCCATCGGCAACGCCACCTGGTCGGGGGCCAGGCTCACGGACGTCCTCGCCTCCTGCGGGCTGGACCCCAAGAGGACGGACATAGAGCACGTCCAGTTCGAGGGCCTCGACAAGGGCCCCGAGAACGTCCCCTACGGGGCGTCGATCCCCGCGGAGAAGGCGCTGGACCCGAATGGCGACGTGATCCTCGCGTACGAGATGAACGGGGAGCCGCTGGCGAGGGATCATGGCTACCCCCTGAGGGTGATAGTGCCGGGGATGGTGGGGGCGAGGAACGTGAAGTGGGTGTCCAAGATAGAGCTGTCGAAGGAGGAGAGCGACTCTCACTGGCAGAAGAACGACTATAAGGGGTTTTCGCCGAGCACGGATTGGGACACTGTGGACTTCGAGAGTGCGCCGGCCATTCAGGAACTTCCGGTTATTTCGGCCATTTGTGTACCTGAAGAAGGGGAGAAAGTGAAGGCTAATAATGGCGTTATACCCGTTAAAGGTATGAGATTTTTCTTAGTTGGGCAGAACTCGTAACGGTTAAACTAGCAGCTGAAGGCAGAGCTTCAAGATGTTCTGGTTTTCTTAGCTCAAAAATTATTATGTACTCAAATTCCCTACCCTTTCGGGTAGGATTTCTTTCGAAGTCTCACACATGTTTATTTGAACAGGTTATGCGTGGTCGGGCGGCGGAAAGAATATCGTTAGAGTGGACGTGTCGACAGACAAAGGAAAAACCTGGCACGTTGCCCAACTGGAGCAGACGAAGGATAAGACTTCCAGACACTGGAGTTGGACTCTGTGGTGGGTGGACGTCCCGATTCCAGAAAAGGAGCAAAAGGTACTTTTAATTCCTAGTATTTAAGTACTTTATCTTTACTCTTTATTTTTTTATTCTTTATTCTTTATTCCTTATTTTATCTTTTTATTATTTACTAATTTTTAACTTTTTTCATATATACAATATTTCTCATTTCATATCATTTGTATCATTTATTTTATTTCATTTCAATTTATTTTCAATCCCTTGCATCACTTTAAGGTGGAGATTTGGGCTAAAGCCGTCGATTCCTCTTACAACACCCAACCTGAGAATTTCGAGAACATTTGGAATCTGAGAGGAGTTTTGGCGAACGCCTATCACAAAGTAACAGTGAACGTTTCTCGCTGAACGTTCCTGACTGCTTTGGAGAACGACAGGGTGAGTTGCATCCCTCTCCGCTCTTTATCTTCCGATCTCGGAGGGAACTTTGCATCTGCAACACAACACGGTGACAGGAGTTCGGGAAACTTACACTACCCCTCCGCTTTTGGAACTTACTGCCTTCTTCGTGTCTCTTCCATCGGTGGACGGTCATCTAGGGAGTCTCTGTCCCGTTTTGCGGCCCCCTCTTCTCGACGTCAATTTGTTTTTCGAGCTGGTACAGTTTCTTCTGCGGAGGATAACTTTCATAAATATTTGTGCATCGCTGTCGATTCTCTGGGAGAGTTTTCAAGTAGCATTTAATAGTGCAATTTATATTTATATTGTGCAATTTTGTTATCATTGGCTGTGATTGAATGATTCTTTGAGTGGCTCGGCCCTCAAAGTGAGGGAACATCGTGCGGCACTAAAAGAGTTAACGTTTTCATACAAATCGTTTAGTTTTGTATCTCTTTTTTGTCTTTCGTTATGCCTGGAATCAAGGCCAGGGCGGTGGGGGAAATCAATGTTGGCCGAGGCATCCGCACCTGACAGAAGAACCGAAAAAGTTGTTTTTCTTTCAAAAAGAACGAGCGGATACCGAAGCCACCTGAGGATGCAAAATACCCCCGGAGAAAGCAAAGGCACCCACTTTCTCCTCGGGTTGCTCCGCCGAAATTTTGTTACTTGTGACGAAAATAAAGATGAGTGTTAATTTTGAAAGTTTGAATTGCTGTTGAGAGCCTTTCCTTGCTTTATCCCTCAATACTTCCTTTCCTTAAGTTTCCAATTATTGTGATTCAAATATTACGTTGAATCGTAAGTAAGTATTTTCAGTCACAAGTTACAGGTTCATAATGCGAATTTAATTTTCTTTCTCATCAGATCCCTCGAAGTACAAGAAGAAATCAAGCTATAAAATCGACCGAAACGAATGGGTCGCAAAGTAGAACCTGTGCACGTACCTTAACGATCCGAAAGGTGGCGATCACCGGCAGATCCCTCAGTCTCGGGTAGTAGAATGAATTGGCTGGGTGCTTCGGCCACCTCGAAGTTATCTCCGAAATCCTCTCCTGCGGCTCTGTCACCCAGTTGGGAGCTGTGAACGTGTACCCGCTGTCAGTGCCCGCATCCATGGGCGTCGCCTGCGGACATCAACAGCTGCAGCATCGCCCCTCGACCCCCAGTGCTCGCACTCACCTCTATGGTGACGCTGTCCAGCCAGTTGCCCTCCACGCACAACGCCAGGCTGTCGACTCCGACGAACCAGTCCGGGGAGGGAATGATCTTGACGGCCAATGACACCTGGTGAGGATAAAGCCGTAGCCGATTTGAAACTCATAAAAAAGATTGGGGGAAAGTTGGCAAAAGTTTCTGGCAGAAACACGCGGGAAGTGTCAGCTCTTCCGCTCCCTCCCCAAGGTTTTCCACTCTCCCCCCGAAATAAGGCCCATCGCAAGGTCATTGATTAAGAACTGTCAAGAAAGAAAGAAAAAGTCAAAACATTGGAGCGCGTGAAAGAGCAGAAGTAATTTTCCAACGCCAGTCTGATCCGTGGAGGTATTTGACGTGTTTCAAATTTTTATTGTTTTCATTCTTGGGAAATTTCGCGGTTGATTGCGACTTTCCATTTTGAAACCGACATTCGGCGCAATCGTTTTGAAAAGTTTCCCCTCCACCCAAAAAATTGCGACACAATTCGTCGGCTTTGAACTGACGCTCACGAACCCAGTGTATACTGTCTTAGATCAATTAACTCTTCTCTCAGTCAAATGCTTTCACTCTTCCCATAAATATTATTAATCATGAAATATTAGCTAATTATTACATTATTTATATATTTACACGTGCACCCTTCAACAATTAGAGTTCAGTGCGTTAACACTCGCATACATCATTACAATCTTATATACTACATGGCGGAATAGTTACCATAGAGTGATTTCCGTCCGCGAAGAAATTCACCCGAGTTTTCCCGGCGCCGGTTTTTATCGACGACGTGGAAAACTCGTCCAAAACATGTGTGAGACCGTCTCGTCTCTGCCCGGACAGCACTTCCGTCTTCCCCGTCTCCGCGAACGCCTTGAACGGCTTATCCGCCACCTCTCCCACCCGGAACAGAACGTACTTATCGTCGTGAGTCCTCCCTGCAATCAGCCCTCTTCTTCATCCCCAGGACGGCACCCACTACCACCGAGAGGTACCCACCGATCATCTTCGACCAGTGCGCCGGGGGCCTGTTCTCCGGGTACTGCTTCGGGAACAGCTGCCGAGTCCAGTGGGTTTCGAACACCAAGTTGTAGAGGACGAGCTCGGTGTCCTTGCAGAGGAGGCCATTGGTGGTGCGACACCCCGCGAAGAGCATCAGGCAGAAGAAGGTTTCCCAGGGGATGGCAGCCCTGGGCCTCGTGGGGGGTTCGCTGTCCTTTGTAACCATAGTTCTCGAGGTAACCAAAAGGAGGAGACTGCCAAAGGTATATTTTTTATAAGCTAAGGGATGATTTCATTGACTATTTTTATTTCGGGGATGAAACTTCACCCCCTTTCCCAAAGATATCACGTGAAAAAGGTATAAGAAACCCAGGAAATGATTTATATATGTTGCAGGCAAAGTGAAATATCAAAGATTTTTCACACTTTGCCTAGGCCCTAGACATTGTGTAGAATGACGAGTATCGTTTAGGCAAAGTGTAGAATAACACAACAGAAACCTTTATTGATAGTTATTTATTAAATCAATTAATAGATAATTATTTAAACGTATTTTAAAGCGGAAAGAATATGAAATAAAGCATATCATGTTCATACAGACAGAAGAACTGGGACTATAATCACACTTAGAATTGTACCGTTCTTACACACAAAAAGCACATGATATTTTGGGTTATTCACCACTGCTTTGATTTCCATCATCTTGAATTGCATTCTCATGCATGCCTTGTGCACAAAGCGCTGTTTCTTGCATTCATTTATCTCTTTCGTCCTCCCCTTGCGTTATTTGTACGCTTTGTATTATTTTTTCGAGCTCTTCCTCTGTTTCTACACCTTTTAACAACTTCTTCAATATCTGCTATATAGAAAGCGAAAAGGGTAGGGTAAATTAGACGTGAAGTGTATTTAACTTTCAACATAAAATTTAGAAGAAATAACAACAACAAATGTTTCCGAATCGAAGTTTTAATTTTTGACTGAAATCTTTTCACTCACAAATTTTTCCATGTTCGTTTTTCAGATCAGAATGTTTGCAATGGACAGGATGATATATGGTACCGCTACATACCTTTGGAAATATTTAGTTAAATAGCGTTAAACTAGGTAAAGATTAGATAACTTCTAATTTTACATCTTATGTTTCTAATTTTAAACTGTAAATTTAGTTTCTTAGTGGTTAGGTTTAGCGTTTTAATTGCCCCCTTCCTAACCACCATTACTTCTGTTTTCCCACTATTAACCTTCAACCCCTTCCCAATCCCACCCTAGATCTTGACACTAAGACTCTATCGTCCGCGTATAATAACAATTTGATCTCTCTTAAATAAATAAAATTATACTTTTGAGAGGCGGACTAACTATGTAATGCGATTTTTTATAGTTTTATATAAGAGTAGAAGACATTTTATTAGGTCTAGTCATGAGTAACTTTTGGTTCTCATCCATTAACAGCAGAAGACATTTCAAGTTAGCGAATAAACATTGGTTTACATAATGAATACAACGGTGTAAACGGTTGTACTTAGATACAAACAAAGGATCGGAAATTAGTTATGACTCGACTTGATTTTATCCATTAAGAGCAGAAGTAATTTGAAGTCAATGAATAAGTGTTGGCAGTGGCTATGCTCTTTGGGCGATTGATCCGCCGCTCAAAGGGTTGACCGAAAGTCAGTTGACCTTAATTAGAAGGTACATAATGTGCGAAATGCCCGGATCCAAAAATAATTGCGCTTAATTAATAAATCAGAACTTATTAGTGCGCTATTGCGAAAATTGTTACCGGTGGGACACAAACAAAACCTCATTTTATCCGCATTTCAAATCGGTCAGTCGTCAAAGCTTTTTCCCTGCTTTTTAAAGTCCCCGCCTTCCCCTCCTCACCATTCACTTTTCCACATTCACCAAACCCAAAGGAGATCGCGAGTCCCCCTCACCGCCCCCCAATCTTCCCCCTTCAGTCACATTCAAATCTCCCAATAAAATTTTATGGGGACCGTGACTCATTTGGAAAACTTTTAACTCACACGAAGCCGCGCAAATCCACGAAATTCACTTGCGGTTGCTCACTTCGCTGACAGATGACTGCGGGGAAAGGCCTCCTTCTCCTCGCATCCCGAGGACCACTACGGCCCTGACTCCTCGGATGCGTTTGTGTGTTCGGTGGTGTGACGGTGGCGAGAAAGGCGCACATCGAGGCCTTGTAACGTTTAAAAGTTTATAACTTTGGCAATGAACTAGTCCACATTCGTCGGGAGATTTATGGAGGGCCAAAAATAAAATGGGAGAGATGGGGATTATTTATTGATCGTTTCGAAAGCCTCGAGGGGGATGTGGAGACTCTCCTCGCGATACAGGAAGACCCGGGACGAGTTCCCGTGGGAACTTTGACGAGTTCTTTCCCTTTCCTTTGTTTGGGTTGGATTTAAACTCTCCGTGCATATGTTAAAGGTAGAATGCTTCGAACTAAAAAAATGGGGATTCTCATAAAATAAGTTATTTATTTTAACTCACCTTAATATTTCGGAAGTTACCGACGGCTCGAAAAAACAAAAGGAAGTTACTAGGACTTAAAAAAGGAACTTAGGACTCCAAAAAAACAGAAGTTACTTTTGACTCGACCTAATAGTGCGTTAGTTCCAAAACCGTCCGCGAGATTGCGCAATCTTATTTCAACGTTGATTGCCTATCAGTTATGGATGTATTAATATTATTAAGTCGACTTTTCAGATGAAACAGGAGGAGTTCTCCGTCGCTTCGGGGAATCATTCAGAATTATTCTAGAAAATCAGGACGAATTAATCAAATTATTCAGTCTGAATTTGGAAGTGACGCAGAGTTGGGATTTTAAGGAAAACTGAATAAAATTCTTGGTGATACTGAGTTTAGTTTTATATAATTCCAAACAGATAATCAGTTCCTGAGAGCGAATAAATCACATTCACTCTTTCCACCATCCACCACCAGTCGCGCGCGCATCGCCCCCAAACACTTTTCAATTTCCCTCAGCAAACGGAAGTGAACAAACTCGATTGCTGACGGGAACCAAAGGCAATTTCCTCCCTACGACTCCAGGTACACCGTCAGCTTGATGACGAGGGCGTCGTTCCTGATGTACTCCCGCTGTCGGAGGACGTCGTGTGGGAACGAGATTTCCACGCACTCGTGGTTGTCCCCCGAGATGGGCTTCTGCCAGTTGAAGTCGCTGCAGAGCAGGTTGGGGTCCCAGATCCTGGAGGCGATGTCCTCGAACAGCCTGCCCTCCTTGGTCTGGTCGAGGATGTGGATCTTGTGCTTGAGGGGGAAGGGCCACTTGAGGCTGTCGTCGAACTCCCCCTTCGTCAGCCCCACCTTCACGTTGAAGTTGTCCTCGTTCTTGCGGGGAAAGACCCGCATGTACATCCGGTACCCGCTCGGGAAGATGTAGAAGCTCTGGCTCCTGAGGGACTTGCGAGGGTTCCAGCCTGGAACATCAGGGCATTTGTTGCTGACCGGGGGACTGTATGTACCCTCGGTCCTCGATTTACGCGCTAGATTGGTTACAGGAGAAACCGTTTAAATCGAGGGCCAATTATACTTATAATTTAGTGCTACATTAATAATTTATTGCTTTATTTTATGTGTATATATTTTATAATTATTTGTAATGCTATAATATTCTAGTTTATTCCCTGTTTTTAAGTACATTTTGGAAATTATTATTTAATCGAAAAAAAATTTTTATTTAAATTATAGTTTCTATTATTTCCTGTTTTTATATTAACAATTTATTGACTGTTTTTTTATATATTTTTCCAATTATGTTTTATTAAATGAAACTTTAAAACAATGTGCGGCTTTTGGAAAAAATCCAGTTGGAATCGGTTATAAGCTTTTGTTGAAGTAAAACAACTGATTTATTGTATTAGTATGATAAGGCTTAAGGGATAGATGAATTCCTTACCCGTCAGTTTGAACATCATATCCTTTATTTTCCAGTAGTATGTGAACACCTTCTTAGGGGCCCCGTTCACGCTGCTCTCTACGTGAATGCTGCTGTTGAATTTCAGGATTTCCGGGTCCCTCGTCCCGCTCACGTCGTCCTGCTCCTCAGAAGAGTCCTCCTCGTCCCCATTATTACCGTTCCCGGTCCCCTTCTCGTGAGCCGTCTTCTGGTTCTTGTTGTTGTAGTCGCTGAAACAAAGCTCAGTTGCGGCACCCGAGGAGCGGGCAGCCCTCTTCGGGCGATACTCACTTGTTGGGGGCCGAGGGGCCCCCGTTCCCGTTGAGTGGACCCGTGAGGCCCTTGGATATGGCCGCGGAGAGCTGCTTCTGTCCGTAGAGGACGGTGTCTCCGTGGTCGGAGAGCTTCTCTTCGAGGTTGAGGATCATCTGCTTGATGGTGTTGAGGTGGTTGGCGATGGAGTCCTCGAGGTACTCCAACCGCTCGTCCATTTCTTCTGTAAGTGGCAGAGGTTGTTGAAGAAGAGAAAGCAGAAGAAGGAAAGTTCGGTCTCCTACAATGGGGTGCGTCAAGAGGGATGAAGGAGCAAGTGTGAATGAACACGAAGAGGGGCAAATATAGAAAAATGATTGAAACAAAAAGGAAAGAATGTAAACGTGAATTCATAAAGAAGGGAAAAGATAATAAGAGAGGAAAAAAATACAAAAATATGAGATAAATGAAAGTAAAGAGGCAAAATGTTCAAATACCTAAAAAGGAGAGGCAGAATAAGAGAAAAAAATAAGATCAACAATTAAAAGATACGAGGGCAAGGTTTGTACAAGAATTGAGAAACAAATGAAAAAGACATAAAAAAACAAATGAAGTGAAAAAAAACAAATAGAAGATCTTAACAAAGAAAGGAGAAAGAAACAAAAAGACAAAAAAGGCGGAACAAAAGAATGAAAAAACCGAAATCGGAATGAAAAAAGGAAGAAAAACTGAGAGATCGAAACAAAGAGGGAAAATGTGAACCAAATAGGAGAGAGATAGAAAGACTTAGAAAAATACGAATAAACGAATAGATAAAACAAATAGAACATCAAAAATAAGCCGAGAAAGATTTTAATTAGAATGACAAAGACAAAAAATAGAAAGTAACTGGAGGTAAAAACTATAAATAACCTTTACAACCCCTACAATGGGGGTGCATTCTGCACTTACTTGAACTGCACAGTCCCTTGAGGGCCCTCGTGACCGTGGCCTGGGCGGTCGCCACCAGCTCCTCCGTCGTCACCTGACACGTCTTTATCACCTCCTTTCCCAGGTCCAGCGTCTTCTCCTTCTTCTCCACGTTCCACGTCCCGTTCTCCTTCCCCGCCTCCGCCCTCACGGTGGTCGCCTGGAAGTGGCCGTGAGCGGTCCTCCCGTTGGGGAACTTGCGTCGCTTGTCGCCGGTGGGCGGGTCCTCGAGGGCGGGGGCCGGGGGCTCCTTGGGGGGCTTGGGGTGGTCCGCGTGGCCGAGGTGGTCCAGGAGGTTCTTGTTCGGGGCCCCCTGGAGGGCCTTGTCGGGGAGGTCGTCCTGCAGGGCGAAGTGGTCTTTGTCGGTGCGGGCGCCCCTGGAGGAGGCGGCGGCGATCAGGGCGACGAGCACGAAGAGTTGGAGGAGCATATTCGCGGCTGTTGGGAGCTTGCGACTAAGCTTTCTCTTCAGAATATGGTATGTTGTGCTTGTCATATTTTTGGCAGGCTTTCAAAACTCTGACTTTTATCACCCCGACGGTTTTATGGCCGACAAATGATTTTAATTTAAACACATAAATAATGTTTTTTTAGTTTTCTGAGTAAAGTAAAGCGTGCAGATTTGAGGGCAGTAACTTTTCTGCTCCGCTCTTTGTTTTCCTCTCCTCTGGTTTGTTTTTAAAGAAGATGTTCTCCAAATGACGCCAATGCAGCTGACGAAAAATGTTTTAGGAAATGTCCATCGCTTCTCATTTTTGTTAAGCTCTGTCGGTCTGATGTAAAAGGCCAAATATTCTATAGGAGCCCTAGAAGTTAAAAGAAAAAGTCTCAGAAAAAAATTTCGAGGGCTTTGAAAAAGAGTTGTAAAGAAAGAACAAAAATAGAGAGAGGTCGAAACGGAGCTGTTGAAAAATATGAATGCAATAGTAGAAAAAGAAAAACACAAAACAAAAAGAAAAAGCAAAGATAAAGAAAAAAGATGGAATCAAAGAAGAAAAATATGCCTAAAAGTAAACGGAGAGAGGAGACAAAAAATATAAGAAAAATTTAAACGAAAAAGAGAAGAAACATGAATAAAAGAGAGAGAAAAAGAAAGTCAACTCGAAGGACGGTGCCCGAATGAAAAACAAACAATAGGGAATTAAAAAGAGAAAACTTCAAAAAAAAACAAAAAATATTTCAAAATTTTCAATTTAATTTAATACGCATATCGAAGTCTCATTCAAACATTTAAATCTTACGCCCGAAAAAACTCGTTTAGACTCTCCTTCTTTGAATGCATAGAAATTTATACACCTTTTTTCAGGCGCATTTTAAGAAATTCATCACACTTATACATACTCTGTACAATACAGCTGTTCCAGTGGAATGTGGGTAACTGAAGTCTGTTACCCTTTTACTAAAGAACCCTAAACTGATTCCGAACGGACTCATTTTTTTCAAGGTTTTACAAGCGCCATGTCTCATTTCCCTGTGACAATCAAAAGCCGAGAAACTTGGGTAAAAACAATTTCGTTAAAGATGAAAACCATATAGTTTAAAAATTATTCTTTTAAGGATTTATTCAGCTAAACAGACTTCCAAAAATAAATACATTTTATTCAGTTAGAAAATATATTTTTATGTACTGTGCCTTGTGGTTAAAACAATCTTGGGCTTTATAAATACAAATTGAATCAACGAGTGATTAATAATAAAACGTTTCAATTAATAAAACTTAGAAGGAAAAAGGAAAAAATATGCCAATTTTAACTGTGATGCTCAAATTGTAATGAAATTTTTGAAGTCAATTTCCGTTTCCGTTGCTTTGAGTACTTCAAGCAGGAAATAGATGTCGGGATCAGTTTACGAGAGTTTTCTAATGCCACGAACGAATTCATGGTGAAGTCGATCACTGAGACCCGTAATTTATTGCTTTGTATTGCTTAAATTTTGCTCTGAAAATGGTTCTCGAAAGTACTATGATATGGTAAGTGTGTGCACTCCATTTTATGAATTACACAGGCGAGAATTGGTTCAAAGCCTTCGTTTAAATAAGAACTTGTTTTTTTCCTGAATGACACAGCAAAGATGGCCATGATTCTTTCGCCTGATTTCCTTAAATATTTTTTTTGCGAGGAATCAGTTGAGCCAGGGAATGAATTTTTGAAAATAAAAAGTCGGGGTAATTAATGTTGCAAGCGAACGTTTACTTTCAGCGTGGATAACAGTGATTTCATGAGGAATGGTGACTTCATACCGACCAGACTTCAAGCCCAGCAAGAAGCCGTTAATTTCATCTGCCATTCGAAGACACGTTCAAATCCAGAAAATAATGTCGGTCTTTTGACTCTCTCGAACAGGTAACGTTTGTTAATTAATTTAAGGATTTGGTGGATTCCTTTAGGCACTTTCAAATTAATTTGCACCCCTGAGCTATAAATGCAGGTTCTCTATGAAGGAAATTAAAAATTTCGGTATTAAAACAATTAAAAAGAAAGATAGGCCAAAACAAAATGGAAAAACAAATCAATTAAATGGGAGAAATGAAGAAAGGTTTTTACTTTCAAAAGACAATGAAAGACTTGTAATTTATTTCTTATTCATATTTCTGCTTACAAAAAGTTAGAAGATAAAATTATACTCACTTCACAATATAACAAACATTTATTAATTATTTGTTTTTTAATTTCTTCATTATTTATCGTGAATTTATTTATATCTATAGTTTTATTTCTGTGTTAACTAATTGTACATTCATATTATCTAATTTTATTTTTGTTTATTCTTTTGTTAATGTATTTAGTTCTTATTTATAGGATGATTATATTCGACATATTTTTACATGAAAATTTATAAAAATAACACAAATTACCCTTTTGATCATTTTTTTTCTAGAGAGAATATTGTAATTTGTATATTATTTTAATTACTATTACAGATATATATTTACATGTGTTTGTTCATATTAGAAAAGTAAAAACTGAATGGTTTCTGTGGTGTGTTAAAAATAAAGTTATAAAATATAAAATTAGTAAATTAGTAAAAAATAAAGCTGTAAACATAAAGTTATAAACAAACCTTATTCAGCTTTGCCTTTAAAAAAGTAATATAAAAACTATTATTATTTTATTACTATAAAATTAGAAGTATAATAAATTATATTAAATAAAAACTGGATTAGAACTTATTTGTGTGTTGCAGTGTCGAAGTATTGGCAACACTCACTTCAGATGTGGGCAGAATTATTTCCAAACTTCACGGGGTGCAGCCCAACGGAAACCTCAACCTCCTCACCGGAATCAGAATCGCTCACGTGAGTTTTCTCCCCCGCCTCCACCCAACCGATTCACACCCCAATCACCCCAATCACCAATCCTCTTGCAGCTCGCGCTCAAACACAGACAGGGCAAGAACCACAAAATGAGGATAGTCGTCTTCGTCGGCAGCCCCATCTGCGTCGAGGAGAAGGAAATGGTCAAGCTGGCCAAGAGGCTCAAGAAGGAGAAGGTCAACGTCGACATCGTCAGCTTCGGGGAAGAGGCGCTCAACAACGAGGTCCTCACCACCTTCATAAACACCCTCAACGGCAAAGAGGGCAGCAGCAGTCACCTCGTCACCGTCCCGCCCGGCCCTCACCTGTCTGACGCCTTGGTCTCCTCGCCGGTCATCCAGGGAGAGGACGGCACCGGAGGCGCAGGTCTCGGCGCCTCAGGGTTCGAGTTCGGTGTTGACCCCAACGAAGATCCCGAACTCGCGTTGGCGCTGAGGGTCTCTATGGAGGAGCAGCGGCAGCGGCAGGAAGAAGAGGCTCGCAGGAACCAGACGGGGGCGCCGCAGGTGAGAGAAAGGCCTCCGGCCATCGAAGAGGCCCCCAACGAGGAGGCCATGTTGAAGAGGGCCCTGGCCATGTCGATGGAGACCGAGGAGTCGTCGGCGCCCGCCCCCGTGCCGGACTTCGAGAACATGACGGAGGAGGAGCAGATCATCTTCGCGATGCAGATGTCGATGCAGGACGCGAAGGAGGAGGAGAAGGGGGGCAAGAAAGAGGAGACGAGCATGGAGGTGGACCAGGAGGGGGACCTGGCGGAGGTGATGAACGACCCGGAGTTCATAGCGAGCGTGCTGGAGACGCTGCCGGGGGTGGACCCGAACGACCCGAACGTGCGCCAGCTGCTGGCGAACATCTCGAAGGACAAGGCGGAGGAGAAGGACAAAGGGGACGAGAAGAAGGATAAGAAGTGATTCAAGTTTTGTATTAAAGTAATTTAATTTTAAGATAAATAAATATAAACGATTAAGTAGAAACTTTGGATCCCGTTATGCCTTTACAGCCTTTTGCGCACAATCACGAACTTCGTGGAATGTTCATCATTTATTGCGCCTAATGGGAGAAACAGGAGGTAGGAAATATGAAAAATAAGGAGATAGAGATTAGAATGAAGAGGCAAGAGATGAGGATATAGAATGTGCACAGATATTAAAATACAGAAAAAGGAACCTAACAAAAAGGAAATGGAAAGGTAAGATAGGGAGTTAAAAGAATTTATAAAACAAATAAAAATAGTTAAGAAGATGAGGAAATTTGAAGATAAAGGTTTTTTTAAATAAGGAGATAGGAGATGAGGAAATGAAGGTTCAAACATAAGGATCTTTTAGAATGAAGGAGATGTCAAGGTTCTCATACCCTACAGTATTCCAATAACAACATTAACCAATAACCAAAAAACTTTTATTAAGTGACCCCATCATCCCCTATTCTGACCTTAACTGACTTCCCCACAGCCTGCTCAGGGCTCTTCACCACTATCACATAGCACTCACTGCACCCCTCCACCCTCTTCACCATCAACCTCACACTCGGCACATGAGCCCAGTACTTCCCCAGCCCGGGCCGCTCCACCTGCCCCAACACCACCTGATCCTCCTCCTCGCTCTCCGCCTCCTCCGCCGTCCAGCTCCGAGCCAGGTTCGTCAGCACCACCACCACCTGGTACTCGCTCGAGATGTACCTCAGCAGGTCGGCGGTGCTGTTGAGCAGGGACAGACTCTCCCTGTGCTCACGGGAGTGCTGGAAGAGGGCCGAGAGGGAGTCGATGACGAGCAGCCTGAACCCGAGGTAGTTCTCCGGGGAGGCTCGGAGCATGGCCTCGAGGCGATGGAGCTTCTGGAGGAGGTCGCAGGGCGTCCTGATCTGGGAGAGGCGGATCCTCTGCAGTGCCTCGCCGACGCCGTCCTTCCCTCGGGCGTCGATTATGTCGGCGAGTCTGTGGGCGGAGACGTCATTCTTGGTGTCAATGTAGAGGACTTGTTGGTGGGTGGGTGAGGTGCAGATGTTGACAGCCACTGTCATGCAGATTTGGGTCTTTCCAGAACCAGCAAAGCCACACAGCTCATAGATATTTCCTAAAAATAAATACATAAATTAACAAAAATTACTGGTAATTTCACCAAAAAAATTGCAAATTGTGCACTTGTGATATTGTGTATATTACACTGCTCTTTTCACACATCTTCACATATTTTTTATATATTTTGTATGTCAACATTTTTTTAACAATGATAAATTATTTATTTTGTTATACTTTTGTTAACTTATTTCCCATTTTAATATACAAGTTATTAATCATTTAATTAATTAGTTTTGCTAATGATAATCCTTTTTGTGTCAATAATTAATGAGTTTATAACAAAATCTGGAACATTGTTTGCAGTTACATGATATTAATATATATTATCATATATATACCATATATATTATTTATAAATCTATTATCTCCCATACCTGTAAATATTTTTACATTGTTTAATTATTCAGTCATTATTATTCACCATTTTTTATGAACATAAATAAATTAATAGTTTAATTAATAAGGTTTGCTAATCACTAATTAAACAATTAATTAGTTTTTATTATAAAATTGTGTGAATTAATTGCAGTTGCTAATACACATAAGTGTTTCTGTAAATTTTGACTTGAGGTCAATATTTTTTTCTTTTACTTATTTATTTATTTACATTTTTTTGATAATGATACGTTAATTTTTCTTATTATCTTATTCATGCATTTAACAGACAGGTATTAATTTTAATAACAGAATAATGCAGACGTTTTACTAATTATAATTGTTTCTGGTTCATTAATTAATCGTTTAATTGATTTTTAACAAACTTTTGCAGACAGGCAATGGTGCAGTAAAATTATAAAAAGGAAATTATGTAAACCTGTTATGAATCCCGTATCCAATAATTTGTCTAAATTTTCAATCCCCGATGGAATAATAGCGCAGTGATTAATGAGTTCCCGACAATATTTGTAACCGTTTCTCAGTTTGGAGGAATATTTCTTCAAAATCACGTCCTTTATTTGGAGGATTTGGTTGTACTGGAGACCCGTCACCCTCGCCAGGAGCTCCGGGTTCGTCCTCACGAAGGACAGACACGTGAATATGGATTTCCTGAACAATTTCGTCAAAACACTTTGCGAGAGCGCCGGGTGCAAATCTTCCTCGAGGCGCGACATTCGCACGTTTGTTTACACCGATTACGTTCGACGTGGGAGGAGGATTCGCTCGTGCCACGTCTTTCGGCCGAAACTTTTTTCTTTTTTTTTGTTTTGGATTTATTTCAAAATTGTTTTTAGTTATAAGGGCGGTATTTCTCTGTTGTTTTATTAAAATTTTAATAAAAAATTCGAAAAATTTAATGTAATTTTTGGTGGTTTATTTACAACTGATATGAAGCTTTGTTGATAAGTGATAACGTATTTACACAATAATGGCACTCCGGAGATTCACCTTGGCCATTATACAGTTCAAAGTCTGCGAGGATAAATGCGAGAACATCCGAAGGGCGGTGTCTTTCATAAGAACCGCCGTCGCCGCGGGCTCGAAACTCGTCGCCCTCCCCGAGTGCTTCAACTCCCCCTACGGCACCCAATACTTCAAGTACTATGCAGAGGAGATCCCCACAGGGATGACCAGCTGCGCCCTCTCCAACGTCGCCAAGGAGTGCGGGGTCTACGTCCTGGGCGGTTCCATCCCGGAGTGCGACGGCAACAACTGGTACAACACCAGCACCGTCTGGAACCCCTACGGGGAGCTCATCGCCAAGCACCGAAAGGTTCACATGTTCGACATAAACATTCCCGGAGGGATGCAGTTCAAGGAATCGGATATTCTAACGGCAGGGAAGGAGCTCACCGTCTTCGAAACTGACATGTGCAAAGTGGGCATTGGAATCTGCTATGATTTGAGATTCGAAGAAATGGCCAGGTGATGTATTGAAACACTCTCATCCTCAAACCCACATCACAGTTGAGCTTCCCTTCCAGGTGCTACAGAAAATTAGGCTGTGACATGATCCTGTATCCTGGGGCCTTCAACATGTGTACAGGTCCTCTACACTGGGAGACCCTTCTGCGCTGCAGGGCCATAGACACCCAAGTGTATGTGGCCGGGATCTCCCCTGCGACTGACCATAACGCCAAGTATGTTGCCTATGGTCACTCCATGGTGGTGAGTCCTTGGGGGAAGGTGCTGACGGCAGCACAGCACG
The DNA here is from genome assembly GCA_028293925.1 of Brueelia nebulosa. Lineage (NCBI taxonomy): Eukaryota > Metazoa > Arthropoda > Insecta > Psocodea > Philopteridae > Brueelia > Brueelia nebulosa. The sequence goes on along the minus strand of JAQIBA010000031.1, from coordinate 67,869 downwards.
AGGAATCCATTTTGTATGCAATAATCAACCTGGACGAGGTGAATGATGTGAGGCAGCAGATCCCGACTGGGGAGCAGAGGAGGCACGATATTTATGAAACCCTCTGCAAGACTTGTTCTCATTGCAGCACTGCTCCTTGTAAACCTCCTTGCAAGTGCAGATAATCTCCTTCATTTGTCAGTAGCCATTTTGATTATTTTTTTTATTGAAATTGTCTTATTTTAGTTAAATGTTTCAGTTTTGTGTTATTAAATCATTATATATATTTAATCAATTCAAGCCTGATTACTTTCCAGTGGTGTAATGTCAGATTATTGTGGTTGTGTATTGTTTTTAGATGTGGTATTTTTGGGGAAACCCATTTGTGAGAAATTGAGAATGTGAGAAAATTGTTGTCATATCTCACCACTCATTCACAGTGAAGGACTTTCCCTAAGAAAACACAAAAAGAATGGAAAATGCAATGGAAGATAAGAGATCAAAATGTCCATTCCATTGTTCTGTTGTCCAAACTGAGGCACGGTTAATTCCCTTAGTTGTGAAAGAGCTGTTTCACGTTTTGCAGTATTTTCGTTCTGAAATAATTAAAAAAATAGTTGGGTTTTTTCCAATTTTTAAAACTGTAGACCGAAACACTTTATATTTTAGTTTTCGGGTTCAAATTTCATTTCCGTTACGACCTTAAGTCATACAAACAATCTGCAAATTCCATTTGAAATGGTTAATTTGTCAAAAACTTTATGGCAACAAGTCGAACGCCGTTGATAAATAGCCCTGTTGTCGACAAAGTTTTATTAACTTTACCTAAATATATCTTTGAAGTTTTTTTTTTAATTTCTCCATAGACAAATTATCTAATATATCTGTTTATCCTTTTGTTAAAATATTTGTAAAATTTATAAAAATTAAAAAATTCCAGTTCTTCTTTTAGAGAAAAAAACCTTTAAACGTAAAACATTCTCTAATGTTTCACCTGAAATTATTTGGTGTGGTTTTGCCTTTTAGGGAAGACAAATAGAGACTGTTTTTCAGAAATTATGGGTTGTTGCTTATTAATTTATTAACTTATATTAATTAATTACGTTATATTATTTAGTAAATAATATTTTTTAATATAAAATATTAATATTATAATAAATCGCAAATATAATAAACTATAATTGAGAAATTAAAAAAATCTTTTTTTAAAAGAAATCACTTTTAGGTAAAATTCGCTTGGGAGTTAATGGGTTAACTAATCTCTTAAAAAACGCTGTTTTTGATAAAATAATTTATTTTTTACTTTTATCTGCTATCGTATATTTATCGTAGGTTTTCGCGGGATCGTAAGGCTCCCATCTCGACGCGGGAAAAATATGTTTGTTCCTTTCGTACCAACTCCTCAGCAGGACTTTCCCCGCGTGGGAATCTTCCTTCTCTATGGACGCGTCGTTGGTGAGTCTCACGTCGTCGTGGACGTCGAAGGTAAACAGAGGCCCGCTTTTTCCCCGAGCCTGAAAGCAACCGAAACTCCAATTTAACAGGAATTTTCCCCACTACGCAAAATAATACATTCGAATAAACAGATAAGAGGAAATATAATAAACAAATTCTTTTCCTACCTTAGTAACTATGAAATCGTAGAAGGTGTAATGATGCGGCAAAATCAAATCTTCTTTCACGTACATCAGCTGATCCGCCATTACTGTTTTTAATTCACTGAATTCTTTCCTCAAAATCTCCAAGCAACGCTGAAGAAACTGATAAATTGAGTTGCCTAAATGTGAAAAATGTTTTTTAATTTTCACATATCAGTTTGTCATCAAAGCTATTTTTCACAATTCAATTCCACCTTTTTTCATCCTGACTGTTTTTCTGTGCCCCGAACCATCCCAATAGCTGAAAGTTATGTGGATTTCTTCTTCCTTTAATGCAGCCTGCTGTGATGCCCACTCTTGTCTGAGTTCTTCTCTCAATGCATTTTCTTCCTCCTCTCTGTCCCTGAAATCAATTATGAGTTCCTTGATCAAGGAGAATTTCATTTAAATATAAAAAAACAAAAATTTTACCTGTCTGGCAAAAAACTTGTATCAACATCTGGATTCTTTTTGATTTTCTTCACTGGAGGTTTCACATCCTCAACTTTGGCTTCATCCCCTTCCTCCCCTTCCTCATCATGCAGGTTGAATGACAATGCCTGAATCTGTCTTTTCTGCCTGTTCTTCTCCGCCTGCTTTGCCTCCAGCTGTCTTTGCTTCTCCTGTTCTTTTTCCAGCTGTTTCTGTGCCAATCTTTTCTCTCTTTCCTTCACAATGTCCTCCTGTTTGGCTTTCATTTCATCCAGTGTCACCAATCCAATTGTTGAACTCTGAAAAATGATTCTCCCATTTTCAGATTTTCAAATGAGAAGGGAAAAGATTATGGAATGTAAATGAATGTGTACCTTCAGCTGTTGTTCCACTGCATCATAGTGAGCAGCAAATTTGTTTTCAATGTTGGAAATTTTCAAATCTTCCTCAATTTTCTTTCTCCTGTATTCTATTTCCTGCTGAGCTTTCTCCCTCTTCTTCATCAGCTGCATTGCTCTGCCAGCCTCACTGGCTGCTCCTTTGTAGTGAGCCATTTTTAAGATTTTATGACTGCAAAAAACAAAATGTTTCTTTTTTATAAACCCAATGACTATAATTATAATAATAATAATAATATATATATTTGACTTTTTTAAACAAATAAAGATATTATTTTCTAATTAATTTCAACACCAAATGAAGGTTTTAAACTATTTTATGTTTAGTTTCTACCACTATGGTTAGTAACTGTGCTGGGTGAAACTATCCCTTTCATAAAAGATAATAATCATCCTATGTTGTATTTAAGCACCTTAGAATTGCTGCAAGTAATGCTTCAATGAAATATGCAAATTATTTTTAACAGACAAATCATCCTGACCTCAGTTATTGCATCACCAGTGCTTATTGTCAAGACTTGCTTTATTATTTAAACATTTTCCATTAATAAAACCTTTCAAGTCACTTATTTTTCCTAGGCGAAAATCAACCATCAGGAAAATTGTAATTTATATTTTGAATCCAACCTACAAATTCTGTGGATTAGATTCATTTAATTATTCCTCCCTGATGTTGTAATTTTCTCAAAATTTAGTTCATTAAGAACCTAATCATAATACTCTTTGAAATAAACCCCACTGTAAATTACCTTCGTAAAAGAAAAATAAATTTAATTTGCCTCCGTTATTAAAACAACTGTTGCGGCCATACTGTATATTCGATTTATCGATACATCGATATCTCGATAAATCGACAACTCGATTGAGTCCCTGAAAACTGATGCAAGTTTTGAAATAAAATTAAAATCACTACAAAAAGGTTTAAATTTTTCATGGGAACTCGTCGTAATTTATTTTAGTCGCACTCATTCAACTTCGAAGTGCTTTTTGTCTTGCGGTGTCATTCTTTTCAGAGTCTGAAAAAGTGCCGTGGCAACATTCGGTTATCATGTTTATGTTTTCAAGTCGGGGTGCCTGAGTCTTCGTCAAATAAAAGATTTTATTTTAGTTGGAAGAAATTAATGTCAATGGCGGACCTTATACTTGGCGGTGTTGATGATAAAGTATTAATAACAGTTTGCTGCGGTGCCGTTTTCTTTTTCATAACTATTTTACTAACCGTATCGAGATTTCAGAATTCGTCGAGGCAGAACAGCCAACCCAACAGAAGGGAGAGTCACCTCAGTTACAATAATGACGTCTGCCCGATTTGCCTTGGAGCCCACAGGCTGGCAATCGAAACCAACTGCGGACATAAATTTTGTGGATCTTGTCTTAGAAATTACTTGAATCGCTCTTCCAGGGACTTTTCCCTCTTCGGCAGCCGCCTTTCCTGCCCTCTCTGCAGACAAGAAGTCAACATTCTCTTGCTCTGCTTCACCCCAGAGGACACCCTCTCTGCTGAACTGGAAGAGGAAAGAGCTGCTGTGGAAAGGACTGTGCATGAGTACAATGTTAGATTTGGGGATGGGCCCCGTACGATAGGGAGCTATGTCAGGGACAGCCCTGTGCTCATCAGGCACATGTTCACTGACTTTTTTACTTTTGGGGGTCTTGTCTGGATGTTCAGACTGAGAGTGGTGCTCTGCTGCCTTGGTGCACTTGTGTACTTTTTGAACCCTCTTGATATCATACCTGAAGCCCTCTTTGGGATTTTTGGCTTTCTGGATGATATAATTGTGTTTTTGCTCTGTGTTGTTTATGTGAGCACTATATACAGAAGGGTCATCATAAGCAGAGCCACTTCCAATACATAATGATTCTCATTTTGTAATGACCTGAACAGATACTTATGAAAATGTTAATCTCATTAAAATTGTTTGCACTGCATTAACACTATGAAAACTGCTGTTAAAAATAATGCAGAGATAAAAATTTAGTAAATACAATTTATGTATACTATATTTTTTTTTTTTTAGAATTTATTTTTACTCAATGATCTTTATAAATTGAAGGTCACAAAATGCTCAAATTACTTTGAGTGAACTGAAAATTTATAGTGAACTAAAATTGTACCAATTGTGCTTAAGAGATATAATTATACAGTAAACTTGCAGTTTTGAGAAATAATAATTGAATTTAATTTAAATGGTAATTAAAATAATCATTATTTTAAATTAATATTGAATTTAAGAGTACATTGTAAAGATATTTTGAATATAGTTTTTTAATTAAGAATAATTAGCTTGAATTTATTCACATCTGAAAAATCTTTACTGTTATTTTCCTGGTAATTTTTTTTGTAACTTTAATTATTAATTATTTATTTATAATACATTAGCCTCAGTATTATATATTAAATATTTTCATATTACATTAGCTTTTTTATTTATTTCTTCTCTTGAAAATTTTTGCAATTAGAATTTCTTTCTGCTGCCCCTGAAGTTTTCTATTAATTTCTTCAAAATTGATATATAAAAAGAGATTGCAGTTTGAAAATTAATTTTTAGCTGTGAAAATTTAAAAAATTTGGAATTTTCAATTTGTTAAAAGACATTTAATCACATAGTGAACTATTAACTTTTAAACAATTTTGCCATTTCCTTATAAGTAGAATTGAAAAGCATATTATGGTTAATGACTAATTCCACTGTATATTATTATTATTCATATTTTTTCAAAATTAAAAACTTTTACTCAAATTTTGTAAAAATTTATCACACAGCGAACAGTAAAGTTATATAAAAAAATATAATTGCGGGGAAAAGTTTTCAATTGAATCAAAAAACCAAAGAAAATTTCAAATTTAGTTTTAATTAAATGAAAACTTATTTTTTAAAAAAAGCTTATTTTAAAGTTTTCATTGTTTTTATTATATTATTTTAAAATGAAAAATCCAAGAAAGGAACCAACGGTCAACGAGATTCAAACGTCTGTGCTCGGTGGTGACTCCACTCATCGGCCTCTATGGCCCCATCAAACCAACTTAAGGAAGAACTGAATGTAAATACACAATCAGTGGTGTTAATATTGACTAAGCATATTTAAATGCATTTAACCGTTACGGTTATACGTAATGTGATCCTGTGTTTGCAGATGGCAATGCTTTATCCGTTCGCCTCCGCGTGTGAAATGACAGTTCTCGGCGGGAGCACATTTTAGATTTTAAGGAGGAGAGTATGTTGAGAATTATGTAAGAAGAGTGAAGATTTTCTGACGAGAGTGAATTCTCTTCTGCTGGCTTATTTCCATCGGTCAAAGCAAAAGATGAATGAGGATGCATCCGAAAGTTCCTGCAGCGAGGAGAAAAAAAATGGCGAAGAAAAGGTTAGTTTTAACTGATGTTGAAACAGGATAAGTTTTGTTTTGAGTGTGTCGATGGGAGTCTGAGAAAAAATTTTAATTCTGCCGGAAAATCAGATTTAGGTGTAATAAAGTATGAATTCGAAGAAGACGGTTTATTTAGGAGTAGTAGATGCACGAGTGGGCGTAATTTTAAAGCATAGTAGCAGTGTATAAAAAATTAATTTGCATTGGAATTTGAAATAGAATGGTGAAATCTTTGCAGAATTTATATACAATAGAATTAGCACAGCATTTCTTGGCATTTAATATATATTAGTATTAATTTATAAATACTGCTTTTATGCTCCTGCAAAGTTTCATTCTATTATATATTAAATGCCAATCGATATTCTATTATATCTGTGGTAAATTTTGCAGGAGCACAGCATCAATAAAGAGGAAGAAGAAAAAATGAATTCGAAAAGAGAAGACTCACCAGGAGTGGGAGAAGAAGTGAAATCAACAGCCATCGTCAAATACTCCGCCGTCGAAGTCCCTGCCACCTTCACCAGACTCAGATGCAACACCAACCTCAACCTGCCTCCGTCCAATTGGCTCAGCAGTTCCACAGAGAGCTACGGCCTCCGGGCCAATACCTTCTTCCACAGGCCCGGATTCTCCAGCTTCCACCTCGCCCACATGTTCCCCGACTGCGTTGGCGAGGTGGACGTCGTCTCCGATGCAGAGAACATCAAAAAGCTCCTCAAAATCCCCTACAGCCACGGCCCCGTCAGCATGATGATCCACAGAATTGAAAACACCCTCCTCATCGACGAGTTCGACGTGCACAAGTACCTCCTGAGGGAGGCAGAGTGTCAGTGGGAGTGGTTTAAGAAGTTCTTCATCGAGAACGTCATGCAGTCGAACGCCAAGGATAAAATAGTCCGCCATAGGGACAACAGCAGAAACGCCCTGCAGCAGAAAAGTCTGGTTTCCAAGTTCCTGTACCACAGTTTGGTGGTTGCGGATCCCTGCAAGCCGAAGATCGATAAGGGTGACGAGCTGCAGGGGGTGGAACCCTCCGTGCCGATCCCCCTGCCCTACAAAAGCGATCCGCCCCTCCCGGAGCCCACCCTCGAGGAGGAACTCCCCGACCCGACAGCCAATCACAAGTTCGCGAGGAACGTCGTGTGGACGTTCGAGGACATACAGATGCTGTTGGGGACCGACATGCCGATATTCGGCGGGGGGACGCACCCCTGCATCAGTCTTCGGCTGAGGGACATGGCCAAACCCATAAACGTCCTCACGGGGATGGACTATTGGCTGGACAACCTCATGTGCAACGTCCCGGAAGTGGTCATGTGTTACCATTTGAACGGGATCGTGCAGAAGTACGAGCTCATCAAAACGGAGGACCTTCCCAATCTGGAGAACTCCAAGTTCTCCCCGAAGGTCGTGAGAGACATCGCCCAGAACATCCTGTCCTTTCTCAAGTCGAACGCGACCAAGGCAGGGCACACCTACTGGCTGTTCAAGGGGAAGGACGACGACGTCGTCAAGCTCTACGACCTCACGTCGCTGTGTACCGACATAATGGACGAAAAGGGCCAGACGCCGTTCACCGTCCCCGTCGCCATGTTGCTGTACAGGGTGGCGCGGAACATGAAGAACTCCTCGGACGGTCGCCGCCACACTGCCACTATAAGAATGCTCCTCAAGAACTGCGTGTCTCTGCTGTCGCCCGAGAAGTACCCGGAGATAGTCACCTCCGCGCACTACATGCTCTCCGATCTGTACATCCCCTCGGACATAAACCCCGCGTCCCCCGATCTGTTCTCCAACGAGGACGCCCCCCAGGGTGCAGAGGTTGAGGGCAAGCCCCGCCCGGAAGACGAGACCGAAGCCATCAAGTCCCTCAGTGTTGCCAACATCAGCGAGATACACATGGAGGAGGCGGAGATGATGTCCCCGCCGCCTCCGCTGGGCACTGACGTGGAGGGGCGATGCGCGGAGGGGATGAATCACGTCCTGCAGGGGTTGAAAACCCTCAAGTTCCTCCACGACGAGAAGGAGACGTCCAATGAGGAACCGGAAATGGCGAAACCGTTCCAGACGATTCCGATGCCTTATCAAAGCCTGGACGAAAAGGAAGAGGAGAAGAAGGGGAAGAAGAGGAACAGGAAGAAGCGGAAGGAAGCGAAGCCTGAGGAGGGGAAGAGCCTTCTCTGGAAGCCCAAGGCGGAGGCCGTGCCCTCCTGGCGGCCCCCCACGCCGAAGAACACCTCCTCCTGGAATCTCCACCTCAAGACGCTCCTATTCGAGAAGATGTGCCTCATCTACGCCACCCTGCTGGAGAGGTCCTACTCCGAGGGTCGGTTCGGCCTGGCTCTGCACCACGTGAGGATGGTGCTGAGGGCGAGAAGGGTGCTCAAGGCGCTGAGGACGGACCTGCACAACGGGGACGTGGAGAGTTACCTCCTGGGGCGGGCGGGGGACGCCTTCTTCATGGTGGTGCAGAATTCGAAGAAGATGGCGGCCTTCGACGCGGACTACACCTCACCGAGAGAATTGGACGAGGACGCAGAAGAAGCGTTGAAGAATGTGGACGGAGGGGAGGCGGAGGAGGGCGACGAACTCCTCCCCAAGAGGCTGCAAAACGTGGAGGAGCTGCTGTTGGCGGGGTGCGAGTGCTACGAAAGAGCCCTGGAGTTCGGGGTGAACAACGAGAACCTCCTAAGACGGTTGGGGAACATCGAGAACGAGCTGGGGGTGTTCTACATGAATCGGGCTGCGGGTAAGTGTCAGCAGACAGAATCACCCCAAGGAGTTATTAGATGGGAGAATATTTGCAGAGTTGTTCCAACGGGAGGTCGGCTCGAAAGCGGAGGTGGAAGGCGCGGTATATAAAGACCTGTTCAAGAAGTCGATGAAGCACCTCGAGGCGGGGATGAAGGCGTTCGAGAGCGTGAAGGACGAAGCCAACCTCGCCCTGCTGTACTCGAACACGGGGCGGCTCATGCGGGTGGAGGCGCACTTCCTGTCGCGGACGGAGGCCGGGGAGAAGGACCTGGACACGCAGGAGCGACAGCACTACAAGAAGTCGATATTCTACTACCAGAAGGCGCTTCAGGTGCTGGGGGAGCGGAAGTACAACCCGGTGATTTGGGACTCGGTGAGCTGGGAGCTGTCGACGGCGCTGTTCGCGATGGCGACCATCCTGCAGGACTTCCCTCCCGGGGGGAAGTGCAAGGAGGAGGCGGAGAAGGAGGTGACGGAGACGCTGCACAAGGCTCTGAAGTACTGCGACGTGGACACGCCGGGGGTGCGACAGCCGGTGTACCAGTACAGGAGCGCCATGATCCATCACAGGCTGGCGTCGCTCTACCACAAGTCGTACAGGTTTGTGCGTCTTTCGCTATATAAAGACGTCGCGTTTAAACTGTCTGTATATAATAAAACAATATCCTAATAACAACAGAAAGATTATATTGGTATATATGATAACTATATATATATATAACGGTATATAACTATACCGATCCGACTAATCGTCGCCGCCATTTTCAGATCGTCAACGGAGGACGAAAGTAAGAAAAAAAAACTCCACCAATTGTGCAGACTCCATTACGAGAAATCCGCCAAATTATTAGTCCACTTGGAAAATTCCTCCGAGTACCTGAGAGTCCAGCTGGAGCGAGTGGCCTTCGCCGAGTACCTCGCGGAAGGTAGCCACCCCCTCGCCCCTCCCGCCCCCTCTTCACCCTTTAATTCTTTCTCCTTCTTCCAGGCCCCTCCAGCGTCAACGCCAAAATAAAGCACCACGAGCACGCGCTGGAATTGCTGCTGGAGGGCGCGGCCGTGCTCAAGATCATCTCGGAGAGAGAGCTGAGGTACTACCAGGAAGAAGGAAAGCGCGAGGCGGGACCGGAAACGGAAGGAGGTCGGCAAGAGACGGAGGAGGAGCCGGAGAAGAAATCCGAGCTGGAAAATGAGTTAATTTTGCTGGGTTTCTACGAGCAGCGGCTTCAGTTCAATCTCCTGTGGCTGACCAAGTTGCACATGAGTCGGAACGAGGGCAAGAAGGGGTGGGTTTCTGCGCTGCGTGATTGCTCGGGATTTAGGGGTTGTCACGAGGGATGTTTTGTTTTGCAGGTCGACGGGCACCGGTGAATTGTACAAGAAGCTCTACGCGAGTTCCCTTCGGGCCAAATGCAGCAAGGAGAACCCGGTGGAATCGGCGAAATGTTTACTCGGCGTCGTCTCCGAAGTGTCGGAGGCGCTGAAGGCCGTTTCGATTGCCTCTTAATCGGCTGTGATGTTGTCGAATTTCTGTCCGAATGGAAACGTTTTCGATTTTTATTTCATTTCATTTCGATAATAAATTGATTTTATAAAAAAGGTGTTGGCGTTTTTAGTGAAATTCCATGTCGGCTGTCTTTTTGGCGGCATGTCAGCTGCAAAATATTTTGCATTCAGTATTGAATGTTTACACTCCTGAGACGAATTTACCTTGTTCGACTTGTTGCCAAAAAGCCCTTCGACTGGAATTTCTAAATGACCCCCACTTTTAGAAGGAAAAGGTTTACAGACTGAATGATGCAAAAAACAATTTTTATTTTCAAATTAAAATAACATTTTTGAGGATAATTTTAAAAATTAGGATTTTACTTCGCTTATTTACACAATATTTACATAAAACTCAATAAATTTAACAAAACGAAGAGGCAAAAAACGTGGAAAATTACCTCCTCGCGAACCATAGACTGCAAAAATGGATTCCTTTCTAAGCAAGTTCGACTCGAGCCTAAAACCTTAATCCGATCCTCCTTTAAATAAATCGATAAAATTACAAATAAAATCAATGGAAATAGTTAAGCTAAAAACCGAAGTCTGACTTCGGCCATCCGACATTTTGAACAATTCTAATTTGCGAGAACAACAACAAAAACACGTTCATCTCAACAAATAAATCTTTTAAATAATTGCCGATTTGAAACTGATTAAAATATCCATCATTAATAATTAATTAAATTAACACCTAGGTAAAATACATTCAAAGGCGAGAGCATTCATTTAAAACTTTCAAAAAATAATACATTTTTAAATTTCTATTCGATATAAAAAGGTAAACGGTTAATAAATGTACATAGAAAACATATATGTATAAAATAACATAGATTTCAGTCTCAAACCTCTTAATAATTAAGTGGTTAAAAAGAAAACAATTATTATGATGACTTGATTTGACTAGTTTTTTTCCGCCACGATTTCCCCTCTTCCGACACCGTTCAACACGTGTCAGCAGAAAGTTCCCAACGGTTTTCATCGCGTCATTCGGCTTCGTGGACCGTTAACGACTTTCCTTTGTTATTTGACTGAGTTTTCGCGCTCGAGGCTGGATTTTCGTTGGAAACAAAAAAATAAAATCCCTTTCAAAAACCAAATCCTCCCGTTCGCATTTCCTCGAAGGCGACCGAGCCTTAACCGTTTCCGACAAAGTCGAGGAGAAAATGTCAACTTCCGGTGGTGTTCTCTCGCGGCCGACAGCTCGTCAAAAAAGGTATCACAGCGATGAACACATCAACTCATCGTGAGAAAGCGGAAGTGGGGAAAAGCCTTTTTCCAACATGGCGGACTCCAACTCGTTACGAACTCTGAGCGAACGTTCACAACGCTCTCTGTGTTCATTAAAATATTAATCAGTCTAATTCATTAAGTTTGCATACAAAGTAGATGTTCAATTTCTTAAGTTTTTTTTGGAGGGGACCTTTTCGGCAGTTGTGAGTGGAAGACAGATAGAGAGAAATGCAAAGGAAGATGCAAAGAGGGGCAAAAAGAGGAACAACGAGAGAGACAAGATGAGGGCAAAAGAGAGGGACAAATAGAGAGAGAGAGAGAATTCAAACGTGATTGTCTATTAAAGTCCAGCAGTTTGCTTTGGAGGTCGGCCAGACTGATTTTAACAGAAAGTCGTGGCGGAAGGAAATCAACGTTAGACGAAAAGGTCCCTCGCTTTTGGAACCCGAGGGGGGCGGAGAACACTAGCGAAATTCGTCAACCAATCAAATCCTCATCTCCGCCTTTCCTCGGCTCTAACATCTAACCTCAGGCTTTTGTACTCTTAAATCACAATTCTCTCAAACGAAGACAGCAAAGTATCTGTTTCAGCTTCGGCCTCACCAATAAGGTGTATCGTTATTCATATTCCAACTCGCGAATTCCGTCCACGACTCCAATTGTCCGTTTCCTTTCGCTTCCCCGCGGTTTATCTTCTGCTTCGGCGACTCGTTCCCCTTCTTCACGATCAAGTAGTTCTCCCCCGCGTGGTTGTCCCAGTACTCCGCCCCCGAGCACCGGTAGCACACGCAGAATTCCATCCTCCGACTCTTCGCCGGCAGCCTCAGCCGGAAGGAGAACGTGTCGTACAGAACGGTGACCCCATGCCCGGGGGGACTGTTGGGCACGTAGCTGCAGAACGCGTCCTCCTGCGTCGCCCACCCGTCCTGGGTCGTCCTCACGAACACCTCTTTCTGGAAGGCCAGGTTCCGCACCTTCACGGTACCCACCACGGACTGTTCGCTCTCCTTCACGATCACGTTCTCCAGGGAAACGTTGTTCGTGTCCAGACGACGCCGGAAGTCGAGGTAGTCCGACGCCGGCTGGGAGAAGGCCGCCTCCCATGGCTCCACTTCAGGGGGCGGTGTCTTCGGCAGGAAGAGGCTCCACTTGGGGGGCATGTTGGAGGGCTCCGACATCGTCCGCACCAGGGTCAGGGGAAAACCCCTGTCGTCGGCGAAGACCACCCTCTTCTTGCTCTTGTTGGCGCTGGGCAGGTCCAGGACATCGCAGCGGACCACCAGGCAGGGGCGGCGTGGCACAGCGACGGGCATTTGGCGGTCGTCGGGCGAGAGCAGGCGAAGGTGGTTGAGGGAGAGGGCGGGGGAGGAGACGGAACGGAGTGTGGGGGAGGAGCAGCGGCCGTGGAAGGTGAAGTGCGTGGGGGGGCTGTTGGCGAAGGGTTGGGGGGGGTGTGTTCTGTAGGGGGTGAAAGGGGGGTCGTCGGGCTGTGCGGTCAGGATGAGGGGAGAGGCATCGTAGTCGTGGGAGCAGGAGAAGGCTATGGGAGAGCTCCCGGAGACGAGGACGTCGATGTCGGCGGGCATGTTGACTCGGCTGTTGTACCTGTGAGAGAGAGAGAGAGAGAGAGATTGTGGTTAATCGTGGAGGGAGGAAATCCGGCGGTGCGAGTGGGCGGTGGGCGATAAGAGAGCGAATGTGGAGGAGCAGAAATGTTAATCGTGTTTTGAATTCCGGGTTTAGGGAGAAGAAGAGGAACGAAAACTAAAAATTTATATTGTTGTGATTACATAAAAATAGGTGAGAGATAAAATTAGTCTTTTGATATGTAAAAATAAAAGAGTGGCCAAACTGAAAATATTTTCAATTTTGAGCATAAAATTTTTATTATTGTTTTATATAAAAAAAATAGTTATTTTAATACAGTAGCAGTCGATAGTATTTTTACAATATAAAAATTTAAGAGTTACTTATAAAGTGAAATTTCATTGGCTTTCAATGAAAATGCTTTACAACAGTCCACAAATTCATATTAATATAATACTAATTAAATAACAGAAGAAACAAAGAGATTAGCGTTAGATATAGAATAGTATAATAACTAATAATAGACAGGCGACTAAGCAAGGGTGTTAAGACAATGTCAAGAAAGAGCAGAAAACTAAGGAGAATTTCATGTAATTTCAAATAATATTTTTTTCATTTTTTACTGTTATTTTTAAAATTAGACTTTGATAATATTACTTAATAATCTGCATTCTATAATTTTTATTATTGTTTTACGTTTTTTGTATTTCTGGTCTCTGATGGATTAATAATAGAAAAGAATAATTCAAAGATACTATAATTTAATTTTTGATTTTAAAATCTGAAGACAATTAAATTATTAATTGTGTTTTATAAATTCTACTGTTTTACTATTTTTTTCTTTGCTGCAGAATCTCAGGTTATAAATACGGACATTTGTCCTCAAAACCCCGCGACCTCAGCGGACAACCCGGTTAACGAAGAAGGAAAAAAGAAATATTATTTTATTTTCCTTTTTTATTTCTCCCCTCCCGGTGGATAAAAAATCACAGGAGAAGACGATATTTTATTATATTTTTCTTTTATAAAATTGAATGCGTTAAATGGTAATATAAAAGTCTTTGCTCTATGGTCATTTGAACCCGCGCGAATGAATCGAAGATGTTGACCTCTCAAATTATCTCTTTGTAATCAATTGCAAAATATAATTAAAGGAAATACGCATTTGTGCAAAAACTGGAGGAAAGAGTTGTGCATTGTAATGTTTTCGCCATAAAGATTACTTTTTAATAAACTACTTGACCACTATCTGTTCCTTTATTAAACGAATACTTCCTCATAATAAAAGTCCAAAATACACCTCATTTTGCCTTGTGATTATGATAAACAGTGCTTTTTGATAATTCTTTTCCTCGGTAACTTTTCTGTGCCATTTGTATTTTGTCTTTTGTTCATTTTTCAAACCAATTTTGCTGTTTGACCATTGAAAAAAACCGACATTTTGTTCGGAATTTCTTTTTACCCATTAGGCCATCTTTTCGTAATAAAAATACAATTGTGTTTACACAGATACTGGATTATGTATTATTGTATTTTTTGGCACTGGCTTTTGCAGAAACATAAATGTAGCTGTATTTGGGAAGACACAAAATCCGATCATTTTCTCTATGACAACATGCCGTTAAAAAGCAATATGTAAAAGGGGTTGAAATACAATAAACTCAGAGTGAACATTTTTTTTATTTAATTCAACGACCTTAACAGTATTTTGTGTACCGGTCATTTCCGGTCTCCTTCAGCAATGCGCAAAGATTATTTTTGAAATTCAGCCGAATCGTAAAAGATAAAAAAAATAAAAGTCACGATGTCCCGAATGATTAATAAATAAAAATTCCACGGCGACCCCAAGTGCGCAAACGATGGCTTTTACTTCGCTTCTCGGTTTATTCCCTTCATCAATATGCTTTTCATCTTCCACAGGTGTCGCTTTCCCCGCACCCCCTTCACACTCCCCAAGAGAATCCAAACATGGCGCCATGTCACCTCCTCTGGCTTTTTCCGCTCGCGATAAGCCTCCTTCGGGCCCCTTTGCCCTTTCCCGTTTCACAAAAACACAGCCCCGTTATCGCCACGTGCACGGGCCGACAATTCCTTCGTTGTGGGATAAGGCCGCGATCCCAGGGCGCCATGAAAGCCTGGCCCTTCTGTCGTGGCAGCAGAGCGGAGTGGAAAAGTCGTGTCACTGTCAAGGGCGTCCGCATCATCATAATTATGGTTGTTTTAGTGACTTGGGTGATTCGCTCCCTCTGTTACCCCTGTTTGCTTTCAGACGTTATATATTAAAAGTGGTTTTAGAAAATCTTTTAAATTAAATATTGCGGATCTGTAATTGTTAAAAAGTCTTAATTTTAAAATTTCAAATAAAACCTTTCAGTAAAAGTATTTCAATATATTTTACATTCCACAATTCCGGTTTTGTTTATTAATGAAAAATGAGAAAACCTTGAACTTGAACTCATTGCTCAGACGAACGGGCTGATTCACTCGTTGAATGTCTTTTTTATGTAAACTGCGCGTCTATTCAAGGCTAAGCTTTCCCACATCTCACATTATCATTATTATAAATGTACTTTTCATTAATAAACCGAACCCCGTTCCCTCTCCTCCAAATTCAGTTACTTCCGTCCTTTATTAGTGCGAACGCTTCCGGAGAATTCCGAGTTGAACCGAAGTCGCGAACGGACTGACGGACATAGCTGAGATTTTATGCATATGAGATATTATAACAATGAGATCAAAAATCAAAAAATTTTAGTTTTTATGTATTTTTTTAATTATTCATATAATGTTTAGTTTGTACGTTTACATTCAATTTATTTAAATGTTTTTGTATTTTATTGTTTTTATGTATTTAAACTACAGAAAATAATTTAATCTTCGGTTTTGTTATTGTTCTTAGAGAACAAATGTTCCCTCGATGCTCCCACTTCCCCTCCCGCGAGTAAACGCTTTCGAGGACGCCACAAATTTTCCCTCCCGCTTATTTGAAACCTAAAAATTTTATCTCTGACGTCTTTCGGCCGTGTTTTTCCGCTCGGGCCTAATCATCCTTCCGTGCCAAGGTCCATTTCGCTCTTTCCACCGATTCTCTCTCCCCATTCATTCGATGCTTCCACCCCCTCTCCGACAACATCCCCTACAGCCCGACAGCAGATGCTCTTTCCTGCGAGATGACAGGGCATGTTGGCCTTACAAGACTTTTATTTTAGCCTAAAAGTGGCAAGAACAGAAAGGTGCAGCAGGAAGGTTAGAAAGAACTTTTGGATTTGATTTGTATTCCCTCCAAGAGATTCTGAATCTGACAGGAGTCCTCACCAAAGAGTTGATACCACGATAATCAATTATTAATATTATATTATTATAAAAACAGTGCTAATTAAAAAAAGAACAGATGTATTAAATAAATAAATAAATAAATAAAATAAAAATAGTTAAATAAAAAAAGGACTCAGAGACGAAGGTCAGAAAAATATGCAGAAAAGCACGGTCACTTTAAATAATTATAACTCTAACTCTACATAAATTATTAAATATTGTTCATTAAAAATATACGAATTTCTCCTACTGGAGTACTCACGAAGGAAAAAGATTATATTTTATTTAATTATAGTGCTCTTAATAGATTATACAAACCAAATAAAAATTGCTGTCGAAATCATAATTATAATATTTACAATAACTAACGATAATAATAAACACATTCATTTTCTAATAGGGGCATGTGACTGTGCAAATGTTTTAAAATTTATAAGTTTTTAATCATTATAGAAATATATAAAAATAACATAATATGAATATAAAAATAAAAAATGTGAATGTAAATAAATAAAAAAATTTGTATTGGAATGGAAAAAAATTATTAATTAAAATAATAAATATTAACATTTTAATAAATAATTAAAATGTTATTATTTATTATAATATTTTGCTTAAAATATTTAAATATTATTATCACGTTTAATTACTATAAATTAATATATTTTTAAAATTACGTTCGATACAAACTTCGAACGGAAAGGAGTGTGTGCAAACCTCAATCTACTCAAATTATATCAACCGAGACAGTTTCAGTGGCATCATTCCCTCCTCTTCTTCTTCCCTTCATTTCAGTAGATGCTCTACTCACCGGACAGACTCATTTTCAGGCGGAAGAAGACCACTACGACTGAAAATCACAATCGACCACTCAGAAGTCGACACGAACCGAAACTGATAAAGGCGGATAAACACCCATCGTTCGAGAAAGAGCTCATTATTTATTTTAGCGCCACAGTGAGCCCCAAATGTTTGCTCTTCTATTTCAGGCCGCGAGATAAGGTCGCGGGAACTGCGTCCGAAAATTTAACAATCCCCTCCACCGTTCCCACCCCCGGGGGGGAAGGGAGGGGACCGAGTCAAAGGAGGTCAGGGTCGGGGTCAGGGGTTCACAGGACCCTGGGGACGAGGAGAGGATTTCCCTCGGGTGTCCTTCACGACCTCGTCAGCAGCGACCACAAGCGCAATAACCTGTCATCTCAATGTAAACATAATTTATTAAAATGAGCGGGCCACGCCTCTTCGGCCGGGGAAGATGGTATCTGGGCACTGACGGCAACAGCCCGAATGACAGGTGTTGGGTATTTGAAAGTCAAATGGGTTCGTGTCTTCCTTCGAGGGGGGGGGGGGGGAAATGACGAGGCTGTTGTCGGGTTAAGAGAGTGAGAGTGAGAGTGAGAGAGGAGAGTGAAAGACGGAAATGGAGGGAAAGGGGGAAAAAGAGATGAAGAGACGTTGATTAAATTGGAAAAAGTCATCCGAAAGGATTCAAACAATTATTGAACTCAATTCAAACTGAAAATCTCATATAATTAACATTTATTTAACAGCTTTCAGTATACAGTAAACAAACTTACTGTAGTTAATTTAAAATATAATATAAATAAATTATAAATCTATGATACAAAATTATTATATAAGACACCCTCTGCTCCGCTCTTCAAATTCGAATATATTTTAGATGTCATTCTTATTGTAAAGTTTGAATTTATTTATTCCTCCCCACTTTAACCAAAACATCCCTCCCATTCACCCCTTGTTTATCGTCCCCAGGGTGGCTTTTGTCTGCCGAACGACACCAGAACATTCCGCCCCTCCATTCATTCACTCATTCATTCATTCACAAGAATGTGAATCCCGCGCCCGAATGCGCCGTCACGAACCCACCGCCGCCTCTTCCGAGGAGAACTTTCGACCCCAATTTCTTTCTCTCGGCCTCGTCCTAAAATCCCTGCTGCTCTTCACCAGACGCTAAATAAATTTCTCTTGCATAACAATTGGGCCAAGTTCGGGTCAGCAAATTGGAAATTGCACAACGGCCAGAGCTGAAGCCCACAGAAACGACAGCCGTTCCCAAAGGTCAGCAATGGAATCCACGTGAGAACCATACAGGGAGAACGACCGCGATGGACGCATTCAAAATTAATCTGACGAGATGAAGTCGATTGGAGGAACAGAATTTGGGACGGGCACTTAACGGGAGGTCATTAATTACGATATAATCGGCGGGCAGGTTCTGCTGCTATAAATGGACTTTTGGAGTTGGGATTTGACTGCCCCCTCGGGCGCGGATTCTTCCCAATTCGTGTTCCCAAATATCCATCCCACCGAAGGGGAGTGTTATAACAATTTTGGAAAACTCAATAACGTACATAATGATACATGGGTGACTACCTGAAACCTGACTACCTGAAATGGAAACTGAAGCGGTTCAGTTTCCATTTGAATGGGCAACATGGTCGCACTTTGGAAGGTGTTGTGAGAAGAAATACAGTAAGCCTATAAAAATGCATTTGACAATTGTTTATTATACTTTTCAGAATTTCAAACTGTGATTTAATTATAATCAATTGATATTGTATTTAATTGTGTATTTTTAATTGTAATTTAACTACTCCCTCCGGCACGGATTCTTCCCAATTGTAATTAATTAATACAATTAAAAAATTGTAAATTAATAAATAATAATAATAATAATAATATATATTATATTTCTCGCCTTTCGGCGTTCGAAAGGATACACATAATTGTCTACAATTAAAACACTTCACACAAGCATATGTTTATTGTATTATTTTAATAAATAATATAATAAATATATAATAAAATATAATAAAAATAACAAAATAAATAATAAATAAAAATCAATCGAGGGAGTTTCAGAACACAATAATTGCCTCAAAGTAACAAATAACTGCGCGAATTTTGCACACATTTGGCCACAGTTCTGTCGGAGAGATTGAAAGACATAAAGTACATATATGCGCATTAACAGCATAAGGCGACGCCTTCCCCTCTATTGCCCCCATTTCCTTGACATAAAACTTCAACATAATCCGATTTTCATGTTTCAAAATGGCACCGATGGCAGCGATCCTAAGAAAACGAACAGGAGGAATTACCTGCAGTCTTTCGCAACGGAGGAGGGCGATGATGCAAGCTAGCGAAAGCGTCGCCAGTCGGGTAACATGAGTCGGTCGCGATTTCTGTCGCGCACCTACAAACAACAAACAACAAACGTCTCCTGTTACG
>JAQIBA010000031.1:0-48265 GCA_028293925.1 Brueelia nebulosa | reverse complement strand
ACACACGTGGATCTGCAACGAGCCAAGTGAGTCAGGTCAGTGGTTGCCAATGGTGGATATTTTTCTATGATAGAAAAAGGCGGCCTTGTGAATCCCATCCAGTCATATAAAACACATTTTGGAAATAATATACAGCACGGTTGGCATTCTGTCGGCGAGCCTAGGCATCGCCCAGCCAGCCTAGAATCGAAAGTTCCCCAGGAAAAAGAGTTTTGGCCACCCCTGGCCCAGGTGGCACCCTCGGGCCCACTTTCGACTCCACAAGTCGTTAATTGCTTCAACTCTTGACTCGTTTTTTATGCGAAGGTTGCATCACGCGAGTCGATTGTGAACACTCACACTGCGGCACACAGGAGTTGTCCGATGGGAGATGGAAAATGGACAGAGTTAAGAAAGTTGAATTCTTTATCAAAACGTTTCCAGTTTGGATTGAGAAATTGCTTATAAATAATTAATAATCTGAGAGAAAAAATTGAATCGAATTACTAATTACAAAATATAAAATGCATTTATATAATGCATTTTTACAGAAAGTATAAATATAAGTTCTCTCTTATTGGAGTGACAGAGGAATAGAAAATTTACGTAAATAAAATAAACATTTTTGTGCTCAAATTCGCGCTTTTCCCACTTTAACGATTACTTCTTTAAAAAATGTAATGTAAGTTAGAAAGATAGAATAACGAAATGAGGAGATAAAGAGTTTAGTAAGAAGACTTTAAAGAAGGAAAGAACAAAGTAAGTAGTCAAAGAACTGAGAGGAATACGTTAGAGAAATGGACAAAATACGAAGATAAATAATCTGAACTCTAAAGGACGAACAGACAAAATAAAAGGAAGAAAAACAATAAGGAGGAAAGATTAAACTGGGTGATTCCACGTGAAAGGGGTCGGTGGCCACAGGTCGACCCCCTCCGATTTTCTTCAAATTTTACAGGTTTGTACCTTAGTGCCTTGGATGAAAAACCCCCAAATTTTAGTTCGATATCTCCATCCGTTCCGGAGATATCGGCCATTTGAACAAAAAATGACGCGTTCCATTTTCGGCGTCCGACTCGAAAATCGACAACTTTGCACTCCCGTCCTGAGGAACCTATCCAACCCACAAAAATGAGCTTTTGCATAGTGACAGAGCTTTACATGCTCTTTCGAATGGCATGAGTTTCAACTTTGTAGGTCTTATGGCTGCTGAGCTACAGCGCCTCGAAAACAGGTCTGAAAATTGGGCGCCAAAAAAATTTTAAATTTTCAACGCCCCATAACTTTTTTTTGCATTGACCGATTTCGGCCAAATTATGCATGGCGACAGTGCATCACTAGAGCTTCAAAATGAGCCATGTTGGACGTTCCTAGCATCACCTCACCGGGAGCCATGGGAGTGCAAAGTGGTCGAGAAACGCCATTTTAGCGATTTTTGACCAACTTTGAGGCCAAATAGCAAAATAGTGTCATCTCAGATTTCGTTCTAACTTTGCTCGTTGAAAGGGCATATCTTAAGCTTTCGAACGCACCCGTTTCGATTTTAGAGAAACCACTCTGAGGGGGTGAAATCGCCCCCGCAATGTACCCATGTCAACAGCGGCCACCAACTGCACTTGCCCCCTCATGGACACCTCGAATGCTTCCGATTTCGTTTGTGCACCTTCTTTGTATATGATTCTGGCGATTTGTGCCCCCATTTTTACATGTTTTCCGTAAATTATTCATTTTCTAAATTTCCCTACACGCCTACAAATTTGGTTATGCAACCATAACTACAAAAATATGCGAGTTTTAAGAGTTGTTAAGTTTTAAATTTTTGGGGGAGATTTTTGGCCCACTTAGAAACGTTTCTCTAAGATAAAAACTGATGATTCTGAAAGCTTAATGTTTACACTATCATTATACGAAATTAGAAGCAAATCCCAGATGATACTTCAGAGATATATGGATGGGAACCCAATAAGGGCTCGTGGGTCTAGACCCCTGCACCACATTTAGGGGCCAATTTGACCTACTTAGAAAAGTTGCTCTAAAATGATATAATATTCTATTGAAAGCTTGAAGTATGTTCTATCCGTGAAGTAAATTAGAAAGAGATCACAGCATACACTCCTGAGATATTCGACTGCAAAGAAATATAAAGCCCGGGTAGCCGCTACTCCCACTACCTTCTAAGGCAAATTCCGCACATTTAGAAACGTTTCTCTAAGTTAAAACCTAGTGACTTTGAAAGCTTAGTGTTTACTCTATCATTAGACGAAATTAGAATAAAATCCTAGATGATACTTCTGAGATACAAGTGCGGAAACGCGATGGGGGCTCGTGGGCACTTACTCCTGCACCATATTCAGGGGCCAATTTGACCCACTTAGAGTAGTTGCTCTAAAATGAAACTATATTCTATGGAAAGCTTGAAATATGCTCTATTCACACACCAAATTAGAAGAAAGTGCAAGAATACACATCCGAGATATTTGGCCGCAAAGAAAATATGCCACCATTTGGGCGGGCGCGTGGATGCAAAAACTTACTTTAGGAATAGCGGACGAACGGTAACAGATATTCTATTGAAACTTCGTACGTCGTTAATGATTGCTTCACACATTGTTCAGGTACAATTTGAACGAAATCGGAAGCATTTGAGGTTTCCATGAGGTGGCCAGTTCAGTCGGTGACCGCTGTTGACATGGGTACATTGGGGGGGCGATTTCACCCCCTCAGAGTGGTTTCTCTAAAATCGAAACGAGTGCGTTCGAAAGCGTAAGATGTGCCCTTTCAACGAGCAAAGTTAGAACGAAATCTGAGATGACACTATTTTGCTATTTGGCCTCAAATTGGTCAAAAATCGCTAAAATGGCGTGTTCCGACCACTTTGCACTCTTATGACTCCCGGTGAGGTGATGCTAGGAATGTGCAACATGGCTCATTTTGAAGCTCTAGTGATGCACTGTCGCTATGCATAATTTTGCCGAAATCGGTCAATGCAAAAAAATGTTATGAGGCGTTGAAAATTTAAAATTTTTTTGGCGCCCAATTTTCAGACCTGTTTTCGAGGCGCTGTAGCTCAGCAACCATAAGACCTACAAAGTTGAAACTCATGCCATTCGAAAGAGCATGTAAAGGTCTGTCACTATGCAAAAGCTCATTTTTGTGGCTTGGCTAGATTCCGCAGGACGGGAGTGCAAAGTTGTCGATTTTCGAGTCGGACGTCGAAAATGGAACGCGTCATTTTTTGTTCAAATGGCGATATCTCCGGAACGGATGGAGATATCGAACTGAAATTTGGGGGTTTTTCATCCAAGGCACTAAGGTACAAACCTGTAAAATTTGAAGAAAATCGGAGGGGGTCGACCTGTGGCCACCGACCCCTTTCACGTGGAATCACCCAACTATAAAGAAGATAAACAAAAATAAGGAAAGAAAGAATTTGAAGGAAAACAATTAATACGATGGAGAAAGAACAAAAAAGGAAATAAAGAATTTTAAAGAAAACTATAAAGGAGGAAAGGACAATATCTGGAAACTGTGAGCATTTTTTTAGGAGATAATGAGAAAATTATGAGCGCATTGACAACAAAAAAAATCCAAACTCAAATGAAAATAAAAGAGAAAATGGGTGCTGAATTTCTTCCCCTCCACTCTTATTCCAACGCTCAACGTGAGCCACTCTAACGTTTTCCGCATTCCTCGCATTCGATTGGTCGACGCCAACAATGGGAAATTCCACCGCCTTTTCAACGGTTTTCACTCACACGGACAGAAAAATAGTAAATAATGCGGTCGACTCATTAAAAAACCGCCATTTCTACTTGAAATCGTCCGACCCGTTTGTTTTTATTGTTTTCACCAGCTCCGACTCGTTGCAAAGGTAAATTTTCTTTTTTTCCTTTTATTTTTTAAACCCACCAAAATTCCCCATGTTTGTTTTCCTTTCCGAAGAAGAAGACGAAGCCAGCATGGCCGAGCAAGGTATTTCTCTCTGCCGGGCGAACCCCGGTGGGGGATGGCATTGCCGGGGCCCCCTCGGCCCCGGGGGCGGGAGAGGGCCCCGGCGAGGCGGGGAGGTGGCCCTCGGGGGGGAATCGGGGGGCGGAAGGGAGCTGGGGATGTTTTAATTGCGCAAGTAGTTGCTCAGGTGGTGGAGCCGGTGGATGTTTGCATTTTCAGGGCCGGTGTTTTTCATTTTTTGTCGATGGGAGAGCAAAAAAGGAGGATTTTTTATGGATATGTGGAAAGGAAAAAGATGAGAGTTTAAAAAAGCAGTTGTACCACGAAGCAACCCCGAAAATAGAAATGGAAACCTACGATTATTAGCGTATTTCTTTAGAGTTATGTAAATAATATTTATTACTCAATTGTTAATCGGGAATGATTAATGTCAGTTATTAACTTATAATTAAATAATGTTAATTATTTTTATGCAAAGCCTCGTCTGCAGTTTTGTTGCAATTTTGTAACCTTTTATTTACTTATCCGAGAGGAACACAATCAGTATTTCAGGTATTTAACATTAAATAAGTATTCGTTAATAATAATATATAAATAAACATCCACGCGTCTTAAAAAAATAAATACTGTAAATAAATACACATATATAACAGCCATAGATACTAGTAATAAGTAAATATAATTTAAATAAAAATAGAACTAATAAGGAACAATGGTAAACAACATAAGCATACATACAACGTAATGAATAAATACATACGTATTAATTAGCAAATAAAAATACTTAATGGTAAATAATAATGGTGTTTCTTTTGCTATCTTCTTTATTCCAGTGGCGTTTACTATAAGCAAATTTTAATTTGTTAATTCTAATAATAATAATTAATTAAATAATAAAGGAATAACAATGGCAGTTTTTTATGTAAATATGTGATTATCCTACGTCAATTATTTAAATTACAGACGCCCTCAATTTACACGTTAGATCGATCCGATTGGAAGGAAATCGTGTAAAAAAAGGGCGAGAGCTTCTGGAATAAAGACGGATACTTTCTTTCATTCTGAAAACCGTGTAAATTAAGTGCAATAAGACATATTATGTTCGTTAAATTAGGAGGAAGTGTATTTACATTAATTTATTGCGATGTTGTCGTTTGTAGGAGTCGCCCGCAATGTCGGAGATCGATTTATCGATGGAATGCGAGGAAATCTCGAGCGGGGGTTCAACCGAAGCGAAAAAGCCCAAACCGGAGCATTTAAAACCGATGCGGAGAAAAAAGGCGGCGAGAAAGCGTCTTCTGAAAACCTCCATCAGATCCGCCTACGACCTCCGCCCCAAAAACAAAACCTACAACTTCAGCTTCCGGAAGCAAATGAGGAAGATGAAAATCTCAAAGCGGAACGAGGAACTGAAGAAGATGCGGCAGCTGAAGCAGCTTTGCAAGGAGCTCCCGCAGGAGGAGCAGAAGACGGAAGAGGAGAAGTCGAGGGCGGAGGAGTCCTCTGAGGACGGCCAGCAGACGAAGTCAGGAACTCTGCCGAAGGCGACAGGAAAGCTCACCTCCGCCCTCGAGAAGATACTAAAGTTCCATAAGATCACGAAGCGGAAGAACCGAAACGGAAGTAATAAGAAAATCAAACTGGAAATCGTCGACGAGAAAAAAACGAAACAGATTCTCGAGTCAATCGTAACGACCGAGAAGATGATCAACGAGAACCTCAAGTTTAAGAATCCGAAGGAGGATTATGTAGACCCGAAATGCGATCAGAAAATGAAGAAAGAGAAGATGTCGCCGGCGCACTCGGAAAGCAACACTGAGAAGACGTCCTCCGTTCGAGAGAACATCCTCGAGCAGGCGCTCAAGGACCAGCTCATCAACCAGCTCGACAGCGCGGACGGAAGCGAGGGCAACAGAAAAGACAGCGAGGAGAAGGAAGTGACAAAGGAAGAAGAGGAAGCCCAGGTGGAGGAGGCGTCGTCGCCCGCGTCTCCTGCCACGACGGCGCCGTCCGTCGGCAACAAGTCGAACATACGAGTCACGATGGTGCTCAAGAAGACAACGACAATCCCCCTCAATGAAGAGTGCATCGTGATAAAGTTCCCAAAGAGCTACCCGGGTCAGAAGATCCGCAACTTCCAGACGCTGACCCCGGCGTTCGCGGAGGCGATACAGAAAGCGCTACACCAGCTGCACGGTGGGCTGTGCCTGAACCGGAGCTACATTGTCAACATAGAGCCACTGGAACAGCCGGACAACGCGGGGGAGAAAAGAAAGATATTCAAGATCCACGAGAACCAGAGCGACCTGTGCGTGCGGACGGTGGTGGAGCCGAAGAGCTCGAAACCGCAGGAGGACGAAGAGAAGCGATGGGACATGGACTGGAGTGACAACAAGGAGAAGGAAGAGGCGCAGGAGGAGGAGGTGAAGAAGGACTTCACGGGGGAGGAGGAAGAGGAAGAACAGGAACGTGAGCTGGAGGAGGAAGAAATGGGGGAGGAGTCGGACACGACGAAACTGGAAGTGGGAAAAAGTGAATCGCCGGAAGAGCTGGACGGGGAGGAGAAAGAGAAAGCAGAAACTGAAGAGCCGTCGTCGAGTCAGGCGGTGGAGCGGAAGTACCTGAGCCAGCCCCGAGAGGGGTTTTTCCGGCCGAACATCCTGCGGAAGTCAAACCCGGAAAAGCGTCTCGCGGATATAGAGAAGCTCAAATCGGACATCCTTCTGCACCTCTCCGACAACTCCAACCTGGAAACCATCCTCAAGACCCGCATGGAGCACATATTCGGGGGGAGTTCCCACAGCGAGGAGAATCTCAAGGACATCGATTTTGTGTTCATGAGGAACCATCTTTCGGGCCTGACGGAGAAGGAGAAGGCCGACTTCTTCGCGGAGACCCTCTTCAACATGAAGAGGGAGGCGCGGAAGAGCAAAAAGCTCATCCACGAGTGCGAGATCTGCCAGAAGAAGTTCGACAGGCTGTGGGTGCTCAAAGGCCACATGAGGCTGCACAGCGGCGAGAAGCCCTTCGTCTGCCCCGAGAAGAACTGCGGCAAGACCTTCGCCGACAGGTAGGAGTCCCGCGTCCCGGACCAGTTCCCGGACTGCTAACAGTTTCCTTTTGTTTAAGGTCGAACCTTCGTGCGCACCAGCGGACGAGGGGCCACCACAAATGGGAGTGGAGATGCGCCTCCTGCAACAAGGCCTTTAGCCAGGAGCGGT
Source organism: Brueelia nebulosa (assembly GCA_028293925.1). Classification (NCBI taxonomy): domain Eukaryota; kingdom Metazoa; phylum Arthropoda; class Insecta; order Psocodea; family Philopteridae; genus Brueelia; species Brueelia nebulosa. The sequence continues at coordinate 41,114 of JAQIBA010000031.1, read as the reverse complement.
ACCTGGACAGGCACAGGCCCGAGGCCTGCCAGAAGTACTTGCAGGTAAGCGGTTCCCCGAAGGTGAGAGCCGACAGAAGGTGACGGCCCTTTCTCGCTTGCAGTACACGGTGAGGCACGGCGCCAAGAAAATCCCCAAGTCGGTGGAGAAGAGCTCGAAAGAGGAGAAGGAAAACTACGATTCGGAATCGTCGGAGAAATAACGGGATATTGGGGGGAAGTGGACGGAAAGCGATCCGGAAAGTGAGGTTCCGAAGGAATGGAAGAAGCGGAAGCGGAAGTGAAACTCCGCTGCGGCCTCTTGAGTGAGAATCCGCGTTTTTAAAAGGCCGGTCCTTTTATTTTGCTTCACATTCTTTTTCCTTTCATCTCGAGGAAAAAGCTGTGAGAATATAATTAATTTTGCAGAAGTGTTCGTCTTTTGCCGCCCTTTAACTTCGTCCTCTCCTTTTTCCATTGAGAGATTTATATCTTTTCTTTCCTTTGAATCAAATAACCACAACTTTTTGGCATTCACAATGGAAAACAAGTCAAAACCATTACCATTTTTATCTATGAATAATATTACCTAATTATAAATAATATAATTAAACAGTTTCCTCAACGAATCAAAAGATGAGAAGTAATACTGTATGAACTATACAGAAGCTGTGCAACACATAATCTATACCAGAGGTGGGGAACCTTTTTACTATGAGAGGCCGCATTTAAATCAGGCAGAAGCATGAGGGGCCGCACAATCTGACTGACCCAAGAAAATGACCCCTACGAAAATATTATAGCTTTTCTATATGTTTATTAATTTATCGAACAATACAGAATAAATAAAATATACACTATAATGCCCCCCTCCACAGGTTCACAAGGGCGCACAAGAGACTCGTGGAGGCCGCAGGTTTCCCACCTAGGATCTATCCGATTGTAAAATATGTAGAGTAAAATATATATAAGACGAAAGAAATCCTGTATATTCTATGCAGATGTATAATCTATAATTTTTACTGCTATGGAGACTATGTATAATCTTCAACTATACAGATTGTAAGTACCGAAAAATAATCAGTGTATGAATATTAAAACTTACCCGTAAAAAATATGTACCATGCCTAACCAAACCTATACGACTGTATAATTTGTACTGACTGTAAAACGAAAAGTAATACAGCGCAATCTATGCAGACGACATATAATTTGCAATTTACACGATCACACGAACGATTTATAACCGACAATGTTTAAAAACTATAACAAACGAAAAATAATTTATATATGAATAAAATAACATTTATTATTCTTCTTCTTCTTTTCATTTACCCGCCTTTCCGTTAGGGTCGCGGGGTTTTTGCCAACATTTTGTTCGCTTGCACAGCGCCTGAATGAACATGTAAGGAACTGGAGAGTCCACTGAAGTGTTAGCAGGTGAAGGAGGCGGAATTTCGTATTGTTTTGCCAGACTTTCCAGGCGCAACACTACGCCATTCCGTCCTCCCAGCAGTGGTCTCAGTACCAATCATCTGCGAGGGAGAACGGCCTTAGAAAAATACCCACTGTCGCTGGGATTAGAACTGGGATTTATTTTTTATAGTCATATATAATTAATATGACTATAAAAAATAAATAATGGAGTATAAATAAAATCATTAACTAAGAAACCATTAAATTTTTTACTATCAAAATACTTTTACTGTAAAAGAGGGAAAGTTTCAAATAAAAAAACAATACTCCAACTGCAGTAAAATCGAGTTTTATTTTTGAAAAATCACTTATTGACAAATTTAGAAACCGATTCCAAACAAAATTGTATACATTTCAAAAAGTGAGCCTGAAAAAAAAACATTTTTTAATTATAACATTTCGACTGATTTAATTTGAAAATCCCCAGATTTGATGAGTTCGATTTAGAATGAGAAAACGAGTCGTCACGTTTAACGACTTCATAAATGACTTTACATTTCAGTTCCGGTGATAATTAAAATATAGAAAATATGCGGGCACTGCTGAGTGTTGCCCTTTCAACGGCAGCGAAGCTTTTGCGTTCTCTTTTGTCCGAATTGAGAAAATTGAGAAAAAATACCTCCGAACTGAGACAACGACAAAAGCTTCGTATTGAATTTTTCTATTTTTCATTTGACAGCCCCAAACTCATGAACACGAATTGTCATTCCGGACACATGCGTTTGGGGCTGAACGTGAAGGGGTGCGTCCACGCCATTGACACCCTCAAAACGTTGGGACATAATTTCAAGGGTCGTGGACCCCCTTTTCTCTCCCTACGCCCCCCCTCAACGGTCTGACGGTTATGTTTCACCCCCCGCCCCATCCCGTACCACCCATTTACACACCATCAGACCGTTTTTACAAAGATAAGGATAAATGTTCGACAATGACGATGAACTACTTTCACAAAAAAAATTTTTTGTTATTTTTTCCTTTTAACAAAAATTTCACGCTTCAAAAAAAATTATAACGAGAAAACCCTTTTATTAAATAATAGTTAATCGGTTATAATGAGAGAAAATCATACTAATTTTTATTATAATAATAAAATGTAAATAAAAACTAGAGTGTTTCGAAAAAATAGTTTTTCAGTTGCTCAAACTTTAAATATTATTTATCATATGTATTGTATTTATTATACACATAGCGCTTTAACAATATTTATAGTTACAACACTTATTTTTTTAGTTTATTAAGCCGCCTCTCACGGACCACCCCTTTCCCTCACCCCCGGGGGTGCAAAGGACGTCAGGGGCAGCCGTCCACGGCTTCTTTTCCATCATCCACCTTTTTTAAACTTTCCCCTCTCTGACACGTCGACAACTGACCAAATGGGCTTTTCGTGGGGTTGCATCCCCTGCCCAAAGGGGCAAAAATGACTGATAGTAGAAAAAAGAAAAAAGCAAGACAGAGCAAGGAGGAAAGGAGGAGAAAAAAGAAGAAAGAGAAAATCAGTTAAAAAACAGGAAAAAGAGGAACAAAGGAGGAAAAATGAGGAAAAGCGAGGAAAAAGGAGGAAAAGAGGAACAAAAAGAAAAAAAGAAAGAGACGAAATGGAAACATCTTAAATACCGAACAATCCTAACATTGCAATTACATTAATTGAATATTGTATTATTTAGAACCTGAAAATACATCATATTTAAAAGAAGGGGTGGACATTTCGTCTGCATCCGACCGTTCTGTATAAAAATATCGAGGAAAGGAAAAAGTGAGCCTACATTGGGGTGAGAACTCTGAAGGGGGCTAGGATTGCCTTTCCCCGATTTGCGGGGAGATTCACGCCTCCGCTCAGAAGAACGATGATTATTCAGCAACCCCCTGGCGGGGGGTGGAACAAACTAAAATTTCCACCAACGGAATAAATCCTCATTTGGCCATTTCGAGACTTTTCATGCGATCGCACTATCACAGCCGACATACAATTTTTTTCCTTTTTTTAAATACGCAATAATATACTATGTGTTACATTTTTATTTATTTTTAATTTTTTTTTTATATAAATTCATTTTTTGATGCAAGTGACTTTCATTTACTTATTAATAACCATAATTAATAAGCCATGTTTAAACTGACTACGTCCTCTACGATGCATAGTCTCTTTATGTATGTATGTCTGAACTTTGATGACACTAAGGGAAACGCATTAATTAAATCGAATTACTTTTTATCCGAGCGACAACAAATGCCCGGGAAATGATCCCAGTGATTTTTTCGTTGAAAAAAAAAACAATAAATAATTATTTATCGAACGCACACACTTTTTGAATTCGACCTTTTGCGATTATTTCGCGGCCATTCTGATTTAATAACTCCGGGATGCAAAATGGAGGAGCATACATTTTCAATTTAGTTTTTGTAAATGTATTTAAATTTCTGAATTTAAAAACAAGTCAAAGCTTTGCACTCACAAAAAGTTACTTTCTTTATTTTTATAAACATTAAAGTATAAGCTTTTTTAAGTGTAAACATATCCTCGGCGTTATTTTTGAGTTGGCTGTATTGCTTATGTTTAATTTTGGGAATCTGACATAATTCCGAATTGTCGTAGCGAGTGCAAAGGGTTAAATCATTCTTAAAATTTGACTCGTAATACCAATTACAGAGAAACAATTAAATTATAAAAAAGCTAAATAAGAGAACCGATTTCATTCGCACATAAAACGCCATATTTTCAATGGTAAATGCACAGTTTACATTAATCCCAGCATTTCGATTTTTAATTATTAATTAAATAATATTTAATTTTTTTTATAATAATTTTAATTAACAGCCGAAAAAATATAGGATTCGTTTATTGTACAGAGAAACCCTTTAATAACTATGGGCGAGGTGGGGCAAAATATATAAAAAAAAATTATTAATTACAAAAATTTTATCACTTATTATTTGTCTTAGAAGACAAAACCGCCCTAGGAAACTTTTTTTGGGGCGTATTTTTCTATATTTTTTTTTCTAATCTCCTTTAAAATGGGATCTCTAAATATATAAAAATCATATCGGAAATAAATTTCTAAACCACAGAAAAAGTTGTTCGTTTAACGTTTAAAAATTCAATTTTTAAAAAGGTTTTAGAGTGACAATAATTGTAAAATGTAAAGCGACTCTTGAACAATTCGAAGCACCAAACACTTTCCCATGAAAAAAAAAATCCGTATCAGAAAAAGTTACTGCCTTATACTGTATGAAGAACGACGGATGTTAATGGGTTAATTACAATACGGAAAAGCGCGCTACACTCTTTTAATATAATTAAACAAAACGGGCTGCAGGTCTGTACTGTAACATTGGTGTTATTCTTTAGAATTGAATTCCCACGTGGCATCGAAAACTCTGATCAATAACAATTCGAACACACACACGCACACACAAACATACACGACTAAATATCGACTTGCTTTAACTCCGAAGACATCACTCGTACAGTTCACAAAAGCGAACGGAAACGGTACAGCCCACAAGGCCAACATCGAGGGTTTAAAAAAAAAACATGGAATTCTATTCCGCCATTTTTTTTTCATTTTGGAGAGGATTTTGCATCCCAGAGTTAATGTCGGAACACTTTCTGATTCGTGGATGTTCCGAAAACGTTTTTGAGCCCATCACTCGCGTGGAAATCACATCGGCGGGGTAATAGCAGCAGCAACAGCAGCATCAATAACAACTAATACAAGAAATCAATAATTCGTAGTCCTAAAATCCGTTTGCGTGAATTTAAAATTATTCCGGTAAATCCATTTTTTTTACTTATCATTTTATGTACAATATCACAAATCCTTGCGATAAATTGCTTTTAAGGGGGAGGATTTGCCCAACTAAAAAATGAAATCCGTCGACCCCTGTTTTCTCCGCGGTTAATCAATAATTAAAAAGCTGAAATTACTAAAACAAAATCGTCTAACCGCGCTCACTATTTCGGGGTCGACCGCCCACCATTTTCTTTTTTTTCCTTCTCCGCGGAAACCTAAATCCTAAAACATTTTTCCGAGGCGGGAGCGCCTTCAGGGAAACCGAAATCGGCTGAATCCTGGCGGGGCGGGACCCTCAATTAAAATCCGATTGAATAATAAGCGCGTGAAATAAATGGTGTGATGCAGTAGAGGCCCAACGCATTCCGGATACTATCGCCAAAATCACAAAATAAAATTTATCATCGATATAAATTACTAACATACGAATTTAAAGATTGTTCCTTAAAAAAAAATTATTTAACTAATCGACCGGGACGAGTTTAAAAAAACAATTGCCCTCAATTTTTAATTGCGGGGCTTATGAAAAATGCCCCCCTTCGCGTTTCATCCCTTCCAGTCAACAATCCCGACACAAATGGTTTATCTGCATTCATTTTTGCCCAATTTGTGGGGATTTCATTTTCTAACAGACCAGTGATTAATTAACAAAAAATGTCTCTTTTCTGTTCATTCGAACGAACAATAATCGCGTTAATAGTTTAGACCAGAGGTGAGTATTATATGTTTCTAAAATTGGAATTTGTTGCTATAAAACTAATAAAACTAATTATACTAATCACAAAAAACAATTATGTTCTTTCTCTTGTTTGCTTTTATTTTGCATTCAAATTTTATATTTTCGTCATCTAACGTATATTAAAAATATAATATTGTGAATGTAAAAAATAGTTGGTTTATTTGCGGACCGCCAAATAATTCTAAAATTAAAACTTGTCCGTTGATTAAAAGGTTGGTCACCTCTAGTTTAGACCTTTTTTAGATAACAAAGTGAGTCGCGATCATTCGACGCTTGTATTTAACGTCACCCGATTTTGAGGTCGTTTGAATACTGTTCCAAAAAATGCAAATCGTGCTTCTGTAATTAATTATGACTGAATTTTATCTAATAAAATTTATGAAAATTTCAAAAGCAAATAAGTTCTTTATTTTCATGGTGACATTTCAAGCCGAACGCCATTTTTTAAAATTGCACATTACGCGGAATCCCACGTAAAACTGACATTTGTTGACTCGCATTCAACTAATTTTACCAGAAAAAATACAACACTAAAACACACTTCAAATCCAACACTAAAAAAATTATAAAAAAAAAATACTCAACAACGATTCCGGACTGCGATGGGGTCCTACTGCATCTAATCATCAACTAATTTGCAAAACCGCTTACGCATTTTTTAATATTTTAATTAATTAATTAATTAATTAATCATTTTGCGACGAGGAGAATCTGCCCGCTCACTCTGGTGATGTCATCGTTTAAACCGTCGCGAGTCTCGAAAATCCCGAGAACACGCCAGAAAACGTGAACCCATGTCTGTCCTGATTATTGGACAAAGCGAACAGTGCGAGGAAACATTACAACACTGCCATCTTACAATAGAAAATATCTAAAAACATATTAATTTTCTTGGGACCGCTGTTGAATTTAAATATTAAAAAAATTTTATTTTAAAAAATCTCTTTTAGACAGACAATACAACAACGGTTTACATTCGAATTCTTTCGTTCGTTCGCAGGCATGATTAAACTGCTGTTCAGCAGTCGGCCATTTTAGCCATTGAAAAACCGGAAGTGGAGCGTCTCCGATTTCGCGTTTGCATCCGCGTGCAACCTTTCCCTTGTCGCATTGTGTTATGTAATACACAAAATAAATTAAAAATATAATAGTTACAACAATTTCTTTTCTACTTTCCCTTTTTTCTGTCTCTCAAAAATAAATTTATTTCTTCCGTGAAATTTCCACGAGATTTGTTTCTCGGGTTGAGGAGTTACGAAAGTCGCCATTTCCTCCAATAAGTTTCCGTTATTTTTCGATAGAGCAACGACCCATCGAAAGGCTCATTTGCGAACTCAAACATTTAAACCCGAGGGACCGAAAAGCTTCGAAAAGGAGAGTTTAAACTTTTTAAAAAGATGTCCATCCCTCTCCCGAATGCCATCGGTCCCCGACTAAACAATTGGAACTAGACTTTCCAAGTTTTTTTTGCTCTTTTTCTTTTTAACATATATACACAACAAAGGAAACTAAACATAGCAAAAATAATGGAGGGGGGAAGAAAAATTAATTAAAAAAAATTAATAATTACAAAGATGTGGGACGTCGGGCGCCGTGAGACAAAGGACAGGAATCCCCTTTCATGCAGGAGGCGTCGGCGAAAAATGGACAGGGAATCGCTGAGTCGCAATGCGCAAACCTACAATGAGGACGACGGCACTGACCTTCCATGTACAGGTTGCAGGCTTTCTGACTTGAAGAATTCCTCCTGAAACAGTTCAAATGGAAGATTATTTTCATTATATTTATTGTCCAAAGCAAAAACATTTATTGTTAAACTGAATTCAAAAGCAGAAAACGATAGAGGCAATTGCCTAAATGTTTATTTCAATTATTAATTACTTATTTATTTGTTTTCTGAACAATTTCGGTGTCATTTAATTACTTTTTCTTTATAATTTATTTATTATACTCACATTACTTATTTTTTTTAAGTAATATTTTTATTAAAAATAAAATACAAAAATTATCTTCCCTATGATATATCACGATACTGTAACACACGTGAAGGGTTTACCAAATGTTATATATATTTTATTATAACTATACAATTATTAAATTATTATTATATATGTTTTAGCAATTATTAAATTAATTAAATATTTGTATTTTTTATTAAAACAACAAAATGTTTTAGAAATTTGATCAAAAACAAAATGTAAGTTTTTATTAGGTGAAACCTTAATAAAATGATTTTGATATTATTTTAAATTTTACATAGGATCTAACAGACTTTCCTTTTAATTAATTTTTATAGCTTTTGATAGTTTCCTTTGCAAAGTGGGAACTCACCGTTTTCGTTCCTTCTGAATCATATCCGCAATCAGGGGTCGTTCGTTTTTTTCGTTCATTATATTCTTGTCATTTTCCAGCAGGTTCGTCAGCGATTTTTCCTCCTTCCAGAACCGGCTCAGATCGATCCCGTTCTTCATCGGCTGGTCCTTCGCGATGAGCCAGCTCCACCACCCGAACCCTTTCCCCGCATCTCCTCCCATCTCCCATTCGTTCCGGACCTCCTCCACCGAGTTCCGGCCCTCGCCTTCCGAGTTCGACTCTGTCTCGCTGCTCGAGTCGTCCTCGCACCACTCCGAGTTCGAGTACATCTGCTGCAGGCAGCTGAGGTCCAGCAGCAACTGCTCCCCCTCTCGCGTCAGCTCTTCCCGGAACCTGAACCTGTCCTTCGTCGACAGCTTCTCCGAGTTCTTGCAGTTGTCACACATCGTTCCCGAGTTCCATATCTCGCTCCATTCCTGCTTCTTCTTTGGCTCCGCTGCTGAACTCCACTCCATTCCGCTGCTGCATATGCACTGCTTCGACCCGGCCGTTTTGTACAAGGACATCTCGAGAATCTCCATCGTGGTGTCGACCGCATCGTCGCTTTCCTCTTTCCCTTCCCCATTTTCGGCTTTCACTTCCTCCTCGATCGCGTTTATGATGTTCTGGGCGAGTTCGTCATCCCCGGGGAAGTAAAACTCGTCTTCCTCCGACTCCGAAGAACCGGAGTCGGTCTCCTGCATGGAAGGCACGGTCTGCTCTTCGCCGAGTTCGTCCGTCTGGCAACACTTCTCGTTGTTCTGACGGACGCGGAACTTTGGGATGAACTCCTCGAGTAAGGAATTGTCGCTTTCGCACTCCCCCTTTCCCCATCCGCTTTCTTTCTCCTTGAATTCCATGTACTTTCGGGGAGTGTCCGCGTCCGCCTCCAGGTACAGAGTCCCGCTTTCGCTCCTCTTGAACGAGACCTTTTCCAAATCGTTCGAAATGGCGAAAGTCGTCCCGTCCGCATAGACGCCCGTCTGGCTGCTTCCGAGCTCTTCCGCTCTGATGGGGCGAAAGTGGGTTTTCGCAGACGTGAGCAAATCCTCCTCCTCTTGACTGCCCTGGGGAGCCTCGGCATTGTATACCAACCCCGGTTTGCTTCCTAAATCCTTTTCCCCAAATAAATCCGTTTTGCCGTTTGAGAGCAGATTCGACGTGTTGCTGTCGGTCGCTGACCATTTCTGCATGTTCGAAAGGGTCACGTTGAAGGAGTTCAACATGGCGTCGAAGCCTCTGTTGGAGTTGGTGAGCAAGGGCGAGGAAAATTTGTTCCAGTGAGAGAAAGAGGATTTGTAGTTAGGGATCCCCTCGGCGACGTTTTCCCGATTCTCGCTCCTTTTCGCGTCGTTCTCATCCTCTCCGAAGGCCCAGATCAGATTGGATCCGTTCTGGAGGTAGGGATTCGGGAAAAAGGTCTGGGAGAGAAAGTTTTGGTACTTCATGTTGAGCTGACCCGAGTCCGAGGTGGTTTTCCAAATGTCCTCGATCCTCGCGTCGAATTTTGCGATGAGCTTGTCGATGTCTGCGTTTCTCTCGTAGAGCCTTTCGCTGCACTCCGTCGCGAGAAGGTTCTGCCTGTTGTAGAAGTTGACGCGGTCCGTTTCCCTTCCGTTTTTCCGCTCGTCCGATTTGTTCCAGGCGAAATCGAAACCGAAAGCGTCCGCCGGGTTATCGTAGAACAGCTTGGAGAAATAATCCTCCATTTTATCTCTGTTTGTTTCAGATGACGAGTCATGAAGTAAACCCCGAGTCCAGGCCGAATTTGGGGGCAAACAAGGCTGGATTGGTTCCATGCAGTTCAAGCCGTTTGTCAGACTGTAAGAGAACCTGAAACAAAAGCATTCGCACACTATTTCAGTCCTTTATAGAAGACAAAGTCTCAGCAATGGACATTTTAGCAGTGAAAAAGATGCCGCAAATCTGCATTTATAATTATTGATATTTTAATGTTACGGTCTTCGACTCGAGTTTTTATCGAAGACGAGTTTGACAATTAACAAAAGTAAATTAATTAAAGATTTAATGAATTAGGCAATGAGAGAAAGTGCCCTATATGGAGAAAAGAGGATGAATGGCCATGACAGGAGGTCCCAGATAATTTAAAAATTAATGCAGAAAAAAAATTTTAATACTCTATCCTTCCTAAATCCCAAGTCTTTGTAAAATTCCGTATGGAATTTCTTCTTTCTTTCTCCTCTGTTTTTATTTCATTTTATCTTTTGTATCTATTTCTCTCCTTTTTTCATTCTTTCTCTGTCTCTTTCTTTCTTTCTTTCTTCATTTTTACCCAAAAAGCCATAATCAGTGCTTTTTACTCAAAAGTTTTTTTGTGGCTCTCACTTTATATTCTAAAATATTAAGTATCTAAAACTAACCCTGTAGCCATAAAATCTAAAAAAAAAAATGAAAAACCTTCCTCTGCCGTTGGGATTCGAACCACGTCCCTTTTGCTCCCAAATCATTGTATTTCACATTCAACCATTTATTATTTTTCAGTACGAAGACCTCCGGAAAATTTCGAGTTAAACCGAAGTCGCGGACGGACGGAAGGAAGTGGTCTGAGACTTTATATATATGATATTACAGCTCACTTCGTGCACTGTTTGCCTCCATGATGCAGACTGCAGTGACTCAAAAATGGCGCCGGTTATCGAAGCACGATCGAAGAAACAAGTGCAGGGTACAAGCCGTCCATTTCAAATCCTAATAAACGGACTTCCTTAATAGACGGCCATTTCAGAACACCACGTTTCGACTTAAACTGAACCAAGTAATCCCCACCAAAGAAAACCGCATGAATTTTAATATGGAATAGGTCGAGCATTAATTAATTAACTTTTGAGGTGAAATGAAAAGAAATGAGAAAACTTAAACTTCAAGACCAACATCCGAGCCAAAAATTATTAACACGACCGAAGTGGACAGCGGCACTCATTCAAGGTGAATTACTGATTAAAGGGCTTGTCGAGGGTCTTTATCGGAGCACACAAAGCCCCGTAGATCCAGTTAGCTCTTATCAAAATCGATTTCCAGGAACGTGGCGATCTAAATGCGGAACGTGATCTCACCCGTGGGTTGGATCCATTGCCAAGGTGTTGCTCTCGTGCTCCGGCGAGAATCCCAACTGGGATGAGTCCCCGCTCTTCAATTCCTTGAGCTTGGTGCAAAGCTCCTCCAGAAGGTTTCCCAGCAAGTAATCCTGGAAAGAAATGCTCAGATTAGGGCAGAGTGTGGGAGGTGAGGCGCGAGAGGGGAACGGGAAGACTTACTTTTTTATTGTCTAAGACGGGAGGCATGAAATCGGGAAATGCCTGGTAATTGTTTTGTAATAAACTCAGCAAATATTTCGTGTAAACAACGCCGTCAACGCCACGTGCTTCTAACTGTTGCTCAAGCCACTGTTTAACATCCCTGGGCATATGGACCAACTGGGAATACTTCATGCTCTTCTCATCTTCAACAGAAAAACAAACTAACAAATTTCTTATAAAGTTTAAGCGATGGCCTGTCTTTTTCACACGAAGAAAACCCGCATTTCCTAATAGAAAAGTTGAACATTAAAATAAATTCTAAATTTTTCCACTTTATTCTGATTACACTAAACAAAAGACACCTTCAAAAGCATTAAAACAAATACAAAAAGGAAAAATTAATAATACTTATTGTAATAAATTGCATGTGCATTGTATTATTTGTACAGCTTTATTGAAACTGTTTCTATTATTTTAATTCTAAAGGTATTATCCTAATACCTTTTTTATATTTTTTCAATTTTTTTCGGTTAAGTTGCACAAAAATAAATAATATTTTTTATTTGTGCACTGTATATACTTTTGTTAATTTTTGTATTTCTATTTGTCCCGATTAAAAATTACCCGTAGCATTCAATAACAATAAAATAATAATGGCTAAATTGGTATCTTGTTTACTAATAATTCAATAACAATAAATGTAGTAAATTGTATTCTCCTTGTAAAATGCTGTAATGCATTTGTATTTGTACCTATTGCACCTTCTGTGCCAATCTGTCGGAAGTTACAGTTGCCTGAAAAAGTTCAACTTTCCGAAAAATTTCCACCCTTACACAAATCTTAAAAAAAAAGCTGTAAAATTCCATAAATTAAGGCAAACAAAAAGGGGCGGGGGTTGATCAAACGATGACGTCATTGACGTTTTAATTAGTCTTCAATCACATTAACCGATGTGCTCTCGCATGAATCCAAAAGTGAGTTCGTACTCAGTCAGGGTGCTCTGCTGAGCAGACGAACGCATCTCATTACCCTTTAATTACAGCAATTCGGCCACAATGACCTCCCATTCCCTCGTCCTTACCCTTCGTCTTTGTTTATTCCACCAACACCGCCACACTGAACGGATCTGATTTAAAGCGGAAGGAAATATTTTCAAACAAAGTAAAATTCTGACAAATAATGATAAATTTAATCATGGACAGATTAGCAGCATGACTATGCGCGGTAATCACCGATCACGATCTAATCTAATATTCATGATTTCTCTCCGTAATGTGAGCGAATAGACAAAAAAGCTTTGCCTTTAAAAAATTATCAGGGTTCGGTTTTAAATTTGCAGAAACCGAAGTTAAAATGGCCAATTTTCATTAATTTCCGAAATTAAATATTCTCTGAACTGATCCCATTAGCGCAAGAATTTTAATGAACTTTAAATAAACTAGAGTGGATTTTTGGGATTCTCTCCATTGACAACGAATTCAGACCACTGGTTATACATTTTTAGATTTTGACATAATAGAGCATGACCATCTTTTAGAAATAATTACCTAAATACTCTCTTAATTACCGCTTTTAGAATGAATATTGATTATTTTGCTGATCCTCTTTCTGTCCTCTTAATTATTATAATAATTATTATATTATATTATATATTAATAATCCTCTGTCTAATTAATAAATTACAAATATGGTAATTCATTAATTTTAGTTTTTTTTAAATATTTTTTTTTTACTGTTTATATTACATTCAAATTTGAATTTGAAAAGGCCTGTTGCGTTGTTTATCTGCCAAACCAATTCAGAGCAATACCCTCAAAATCCATATGATGTTAAGAAGATTAATAGTTTCTATGGGTTGTTTTTAAATGGCAGAGCCAAACATTCATTACTGGAAATAATTAACCTCACAACCTGAAAAATTATTTTCAATAATTCTTAAATCTTTTGTGCAAAATGACCAGTTCTAAGATAAAGAAAATTCTGCTGCCAGTAAACCATTATGGAGAACACTTCAACATATTCAAAAAATTTACATTTAATAGATGCCAATGTTCCTTTCCACTCATTGAATAGTGAAAAAATAATGTCCACTTGTCTTAAAGTCATCAAGGCAAGTGGTCAACTTTCTATTATTAAAAACACCACATGTCCATTGTTACAATTCCTGACTATGGGGAAAAAAAGGCTCCACAGTGATGCCTATTAAAAAAAATTTTTAAATTATAATTTTTTTACATACCTCTTAATAATTCTGATACATGTGGAGTGAAAAGTCCGCTTGACAATTGATTGGACAATGTGAAGTCCAATGAGAAGTCAGAGACCCAAAAACAAGTTCACTGCAACTGAAAGCTTTGTGCCGACTCTTCATTGCCACAGAATGCTATTCAAAACTGGCTTGTAAACATTTTCCTCAACTGAATGATCGCAACTCATGGGGGCAAAATGATTCTGAATGAAACCAAAAAAATTCTCTCTCACTGTAGTTCTGTTCTTTAAAAATGGTTTTATTTTTATTTTATCTATTTATAAGCTGAGAATAACAAACTACACAATCAAAAATTGGAAAAAAAACTTGAAAAATAATTCCAGATGTGAATCTACTCAAAAAGGGAAATAATATCTACTTCATGGCATGTAGGCACCGTCCCATTCTCAAACTGAAACAAAAAAGAGAGCAATTGGTAAAGCTCATTACAGGTTGTCTTCCAATTTTCAAATTTAAAGGGGATTATTTCATGACATTCACTTTTACCAAATCAATATGGAGCTCACACTTTTTGAAATTTTTATCACAACACTAACATTCATATCTTTTTATAATGCAAAGTTGTATATAAGTGTCAAAAATATGCACAAATAAGTTGGAAATGAGTCACAAGATCAATATGAGTCTGCCATTTTGAGCTCCAGCACAAGGCAAAACAGCATCTTGGTCTTTCTTTGGATCATATGACCTAAGGTCTCCTAAAATAAATCTGAACTAATGACTGATTTTTTATTAATCAGCACCTCATCAGTTCTTACAGATCCTTCAAACTGGGGTAAAATGTGCCAATGATCCAGAAAAACATCAAAGAAATCAAAATGAATGGGTTAAATATCAACACTTTCCACCATAATCAGTGATTTTTGAAATTTCAACTTGAAATTAACACTGTTTGCAGCCATGACATTGAAACCATTTTCTACAAGGAAAAAAAGGAGAAGTAGGTCAAACGAAAAATTACTTAAAAACAATTACACCATTTTGCATTCATTATCTGTCACTCAAAGAGAAATCGGGAGGATTATATAACGTCGCATTTAGAAAATTATTTTCAAAATTGGACATCCATTTTTCCGACCAGTGACCGCGGATCAGTTTTAATACTGAAGAAAATCAGTGCCTCTATCAAGGGCTAAAAATGCTGACAACGAGCCAAAACGGCTATGGGCGTTTAACCTAAATTGTCTCAACACATCTGCCATTTTTCCAACAGTTTTAACTTCATATTATTTGTACTGATCATTAAACCCGAAGTAATAACAAAGTTTAATCAAACAAACCTTGTATTACCATCTTCTCTGAGTCACGTGAATAATGCCTAAGGGGGAGTGAAAAGCAAAATAATTCATCAATTGGCACATTCGGAAATCTTTTCATTGGGAACACCGTCAGCACCCCCGAAAATCGATGTGACACTGAAGTGATGCGAAAACAAAAACGCGGCCGCCAAGTTTTCCGCAACTCGATTTAAGATTTTAAGGTCACGGCAAAGGATTAACAAACGTAAATCACAAGCAACATCTCCATGCTTCTGACTCACCACATTCCGAAAAACTCATTGGCAATTTATTCATTATTTTCTTGGGGAAAGCCGAAGCCAGTTGCGCAATTTGGCCCTAACTAATAATGAAATTTTCAATTCCTTACCTGTATATTTTGAAGGGACGATGCTCTACACAAATTTTGCAATATCAGTACTCCCGTTGTAAATCAACATGGCTGCCAGCTAAATAAAAGGGCGCCGAAGCTAACTTCCGCCCGGATACGGAGTGCTAATCTCACAGAGAATGAGCAACAAGTTTTTGATTCGTTTTGTTTTGTATTTTTAAAAATCCCACGTGAATTCTTTTCAACGCCGCTTAAGTTTTAAATGACGAAGTGGAAAATGATTTTTAAAAATTTTTGTGAGGCCGAACGTAAAATAAGTTGGACATCAGCGAGCCAGCGAGTAGACCGAAAATATAACTCTGTAGTAGGAGGCTCGGCTTGACGGAAACAACCGAAGCTCCCCGAAGTTCATCTCGACATTGCCAAGTTTCCGGTATTCTTTTCACGTTAAAACTTGATTAAGATCTAATATTTTAATTCGAGAATAACTTTGTACAATTTAACTTTGCTCAAATTTAACTTTAACATTTATTCGCCTTGAGAAAATTAGACTTTTATTGGTTGCATAAAAATGTTTGAAAGAATATGTGGATTGTTACGAATTTTACCGCCATGAGCGCTGCTCTTCAAGGGCAGGAAGAGTGGGTTTGACCGTTTTGGTTGGTTTACAGGTTTTGAAAAGTAATTTTGTGTGGAGTTTCAAATGAATAAAGGTGCTCATTGGGTATAAATTCGTAAGGCAAACTAAAAAATGGGTCCGAATATTAATGTTTTTCAAGAGCCCCGAGGGGTAATGAGAATTATACAGTTTATTTTCGCAATTTGGGCTTTCGCAAAAACCGTAGACTATGTTAATCACGTTACGCTCACATACTGCGATCCAGATCACGCCAAAACAGTTTCTATCGAATTTAGCTACCCTTTTCAGTTGGATAGGATACCAATCGAGTTAACGGATTGCCCAAAAACTGTCAATTTCCGATTACCCGGCGACTTCTCCTCGGACGCAGAATTCTTCGTCGCCACCGGAGTCTTATCTATGTTGTACTGTGTGGGAGTGTCTGTTGTGTATATCATGTTCGCCGAATTGTACGAATCCAATGCAATGGTACCGATGGCCGACTTCGTCGCCACACTCCTCCTCGCTGTTTTCTGGCTCTCCGGAAGCGCAGCCTGGGCGAACGGCGTCGTGGGTCTCAAATCCCTCACCGATCCGGACAACATCAGAAACTGGCAGACTTGCAAGGAGGTAGATTGTAATGCATCAGTGGGTAGTTTCTCAGGGTTGAACATATCAGTCACCCTAGGTTTCCTCAACTTCTTCCTCTGGGCATTTGATCTGTGGTTCTTGTACAAGGAGACCCAATGGTTCAAAAACCCCACTCAAGCTCCCACCTCTGGCAGTGGCACCACTGCAGCTTGAGTGTGACACACAATCAGTCATGTGTAAGCAATCATGATCCTTCATTCCAAAACCACAGTTCATTCTGGCAGCAGTCAGCACAGGCTACAGCTTGGATGGAGGGAATCTCTCAAATTGAGTGACCAGATAATAAATATTTGCAGACTGGACTGACATTGCTCTTTAGAAATAATAAATGTGCTTTAAAATCCTTTGCTGCCTTGCCATTTTTCCCAAGACATGGTGCTGCACTTTATCATTTTTTTTTAGAAGAAATGTAGTCAGAGTATTTTAATTAGGAAATTTGTTTAGCTACAATTTTGTAAAAAAAGTATCCTGGTCATTCTTTTTATCTAAATGCAGTTGGGTGTGATTATATAACACTGAATTATTTAAGATCCAGAAATCTCAATTTAAAGCAATTTTTTTCTAATAATGATTCAAAACAAAATCTGACTTTCATCCTGTCTGGATGGGCAATTTTTGTAAAAAGTCTGTATAACTGTACTAAAATTGCTTTTTTCAGAATCCAACTGTAAGTAGACAGTACATGAATAAGTATTAAGCTATAACAACAGTAGTGTTACAGTAGAACTAAATTCTTTTAATTTTTCAGAGGGCCAATTTGCCTTTTTTTTGTTACATGGAAGGTTTCATTAATGATGTGTGTTGTTTTTTTCCCCTTTTTTGCACAATAAATTGCCAATTTGATTTATTCATTAATGAGGCCTTAGAAAGCATAAGCCAAAAGCAATTATGAGAGTTTATCAGTGTTAAATGATGTAAGACCGTTTGACTCAATTGAATCTCACTATTTGAATGTGTCAATGCGGCAGAGATGATTTAACTCCTCAATTGAGGTTACCCTAATTAAATATTTCAGATTGAAAGTGCCTGACTTATTAATAGGTGCTGTGATTAGGAGGTTAGCTGTGACAAAACAGTGGTGGAATAAGACTTAATTCGCAGGTTTTGCTTTTGGCCAATCAGAAGGCGTCGAACAGTGCAAACCGTTTGAGTACCTGTCGTTATTGTAAAGGGTCCAATAATAATGTATTCTCAATTGTTGCATATCTTGACTGTCTTCCTAAGTGAAATTTCACCGTTGATTAATTCGTAGACTTGAGATAATTAAGCAAATTTTGAGGGAAAGGCACTGTTTCAGCGGTTCTCCCAAGGAAAGTACTTAAAACTGCTGAGTGTGCAGTCGCTGAAGCCGAGTTATTTTTTGGGAGTAGAATTTTAAAGAAAATTACTCTGGAATTCGTGCTAATTGCAATTAATATGGCGGCGTTTGCTTTTGTTGATGAAATTAAAAGCTTTGTCTCCAAAATAAGACATCCGATTTCATACAGTCGAAACCAATTATAATTTAATTTTCTGCCTTCGGGTTGGACAATCAATGCTGTCATTCTTCCCTAAAAATCGCCCCGTGTTGTGCATTCATGAATTAATTGAATGAAAGTTCGATTATTTAATATAAACTCGTAATATATATATTTAATTTGTAATTATTTAATTTACTGAAATTGTCGAAATTATATATTGAAGATTTTGGTTGGCTACACTGCCGTCGCCTAACGATCACTGAAATTTTTTAGGTCATATTACAAAAAAAAGTTTTTTATAAGTTAGAACCACTGAATTTACGAAAACAAATTTGCACGCGCGGCTTTTAGATTTGCTTTTGTATTTTATTTCAACATTTTTTTGTTTATATTTGATATTTTGTAATTGTAGTCACCCATCTTTTATGCCAAAGTATATTCTATTATATATATATCATTATATTGGAGATTTTCAGGCATGAACGGGCGCGAACATCGTCGAAATAATACCAACCATACATAAAAGTACGACGACACAGAGAAAATATAAACAAGACTGAATAAAAGTATAAATAACACGAATTTCAGCAAAAACAAACAGTGATAAAAGTGGGAATCACATAAATGTCTAAGGTGTGATTTTTTTCATAATTCAACCCGAAAAACTAAAATCATGAAATATCTTTTTTTGTGTTTGTGCCTATGTTAATAATAGAAATAATAATATGTAATAATAAAAGAAATATAAAATAATGTTTAATAATAAAAATATAATGTAGCAAATTTCCTTTACATCTAGGCAACCGTTGAGTGCGTTGGTGCGCATTTTCTTCCACGCATATTAAATAACATATTTGGGAAAATAAATAAATAAAATAAATATCCTTCTAAACACTAAGTCGAAGAGATTGCCGGCGATCTCCAGATTGAGGTCAGTGCATCTTCTAAGATGTCACCTATGTATGTATATTTTACGCGGGGCTTCTCTTTTCTCCATTTCAGGTGTTCAAGGATTATCTTAAATTTATATTCAGAATGTCTGAAACACATAATAATCTCTTACTATAAATTTCCGCGGCGATCAAATCTGAAATACTATAAATTTATAAATTATTTATAACACATTTGCACTATTAATAGACGTTTCGACAACCTCAACGTACAACGCAATACAATATATAATAATAATTTTTTTCCTTCTTATCTACCTGATAAGATAGGGGCATAT
Source organism: Brueelia nebulosa (assembly GCA_028293925.1). Classification (NCBI taxonomy): domain Eukaryota; kingdom Metazoa; phylum Arthropoda; class Insecta; order Psocodea; family Philopteridae; genus Brueelia; species Brueelia nebulosa. The sequence goes on along the minus strand of JAQIBA010000031.1, from coordinate 21,686 downwards.
ATTTTCCATTTATAATATTCTAAACAAATACGCTCTGCGTCTATCTTCTGTACAATATATCTTCTACACAAAATAAGTAACATTTAACATTCATCACATATATCCTAACTCACAATATCCTCGTCTACCTTCTTAAATAGATGACTCTTTAATTTCCTTTTAAATTCTTGAAATTTTCATTTTTGACTGCATCCGTTAGGCGGTTAAGACAAATATAATAATAACAGTAATTATTAGAAATTGCCATAATCAGAAGAGCGCAAGGACGCGATTTGAACTGGTCCACTCCGGCCGAGATCCGCATACACGGCACGGGGTGTGTGCGAAATTGCACCATCTCACACTCCCCCTCAATGAGCATTCACCCCGAGCAGCCCAAACAGTCCCAAACAGCATCTTCGGCACCCCTTTCGCAAATAAGTCCGCAATCATTTCCTCAGTGGGACAAAATATAGGAACTCGACTTGATTCCTCAACAAAATGATGGCGAATGTCTATGCGCTTCGACTGCGAGTGATAAACTTCCGTTTCCGCTAAACGCTTTGCCCCGAGATAATCACAATGCACCAATCGGTTACTAAATTCTTAACTGCCGACTAACTCTATACTTGCCTGGGTCACGGAATGGTTGATTTTTCCAATTTCGAGTTGACTTCCAAGGGGGTTGAAATGGGTTTACACTGATACCACTAATACTCAAAAAAGATTTTAATCCTTTCTGGGATCCTAGGTCGTTCACCAACCCGTCACACGTCCCCTCCTTTATCTCAAACTTCTTAATTTATTGGAGTGAGTTATTGTGAATCTCCTTCCTTATTCACCTCGTATGTATCTGATGATGGTGTAAGGTCCCTCCAATACCGGTGTCAGTTTCCCATTATTTGGATGCCACGCCACCTCAATCAGCACTTTGTTGCCAACTTCTTGTCGTAGTAACTCTTATTCTAATTAATCTAAGGTGTTGTTTTACTAATTTCAGAATGTAAAGTTCTGCCGCCTCATCTTTTGCCAAACTCTTATGACTCGCTAAATTTGATTTTAGTGTCACAACTTTCCTCATTTTAGTACGATCCTCCATTATCTTTTGAGTGAACACAGAAAGAAAAAACAGCAAAACAACGATGTCCCTGTGGTAACCACAGAATCTTCTAGAACCCTTTCACATTTTTGAAATCTATCATATTTTAAAACATAACCTAGAGAAATAATACAATACGCAGATACTAACCAAATACAATCCATCTTCTTCAGGGGGAGTTTGTAAAGTGTATAAAATATAATACATAATGGAAATAAGGTTGAGCCACTGTATGTCCAATTCCGAAAGAAAGCTTTTTATCTTCCAGCAGAAGAAAACTTGTAGTAATTTCATCTCCTCCTAATTAATTGGTTAATTATGTCAAGGCTACGATCGCATCACGCTTGTAATTTAAGTAACTTTTCCAAAAAATAAGTACAGAAGCACCCGCAGTGAAATTCTGTTGGCGTTCGGTGGTACAGTGAGTTCGGATCGAATGGTTACCCCTTTCAGTCCTTATCGGTTGGAAATAAAAGCATTTCCTGTCGTTGGACAAACCGTAAGCTCCGATGCCATTTTGGAATTTGACTGCGGCGCGCGGGATTGAGAGACTGCTTTTGACTTTCGGTGTGAGTGTTCGCACACGAATGTACACGACAAAGAACGGCACTTGATCGGTATTCAATAACATTCGTTTTCGAGGTGAGAAATGGGCGAAATTCCGACTGCCGAAACGTTGTAAAATCTTGTATAAATTCGTGTAATTCCTTTGCGCGCAATATATAAACAGTACTTATATATTTTGGAGTCTGATTTTTTAAAATCAAAACTAACACCTTTGTTTGATTCGGTAATTAATATTGTTTATTGGTAAAAAAATTTAATTAGTGTAAATTAATGTATTCAGAGACAATATACACATAATTTTATTATATCTGTGTGAGTTTATTAAAATTATTTGTCTATTCAAAAAAATAAATTCTCGAGAGGACCTTTGGAATGTGAAGACGTCACATTCCCGTCATTCCACAAATTACATTGCATAATGCTTTCCGTTGCCGTCCAGAACTTGCCAAACACTAGTGTGCAAGGCCACATCAGGAAGTCATCGAATAATGGCACCCGTCCAATGGTTGACGGCGAACAGTACTCGTCCAATGCCTTCTCACGAAGGAGGACAATGGCGAGCTTTTGTTTGCAGTGTCGCTGTGTGTAATTATAGCTTTCTAGTGCTGAGCCAAGACTCCTCTGTGAGTGTGTCCAAAAAGCGAGAATTTTCCGTGGGGAGATCAACGTATTGAAGTTTGACGAACTCTTCCGGCTGCTGAATTAGTGCTAAGCGAAGGGTTCATGTGTAACACCGTAACAGTCCAGGTCATCATTCAGCAGTGTCCTATTGTACTTTTTCTTTTGGGGTTTGATCAATAATCTAACAGTATATATAAAATCCCAGACTGCGTTCTTCCGTCCGTCCGCGACTGCGGTTCAGCTCGGAATTTTCCAGAAGTCTTCGTACTGAAATAATAAATGCTTGGTTGAGTGCGAAAGCAGAAGAGAGTGGGAGCAGAAGGGATGGGGTTCGAATCCCTAGAAATCTTTTTAGATTTTATGACCACAGTTAGTGTTAGTTATAGGTATTTTAGCTTTTAGAATGTAAAGTAAGCGGCAGACAAAAGACTATTGAGTAAAAGGCACTGATTATGGCTTTTTAGATAAAAATAAAGAAAGAAAGGGTGGAAGGAACAATGGAAATAGAAAAGGAGAAAAAGAAAAAAACAGAAGAATAAAGAAAAAAAAATTAAAGGAAGAAAAAGAGAAAAAATAAAATAAAAGGGAAAATCAGAAAGGAAAAATAGAAAAAATGAAAAAGTTTAAAAAAAAGGTAAGAAAGAAAAGTAACAAAGTAGAAAAAAATAAAGGCAGAAAGTAAAAAAGAGGAAACAAGAGGAAAATCAGGAGTAATAAAAAAAATAAGAAGAATTTAGCTTAATTGGGAACAGATTGTATTAATCATTAAATACCAGAATTAATATTTCAATGACTGAAATATTAATTTCAATATGTATACATCATTATGATACGCACTGTATATGCATTATTATAGATACACCTGAGTTTAAAGGCAAAATGAAACGGGAAAACAAAGTCTAATGAATTCAGTGCTGACAACTGAATTAAGAGCTGAATTCCAAAAGAAAGGATGCCAACCTCAGAACTGAAAATTCACTATAGGAAACCATAAAACTTTGACCTGTTGATTTTCTTTGTCAAAGGATAAAATAAATGAAACCCTAAATTCGTGTATATATTTATTTCAAACATTAGTCACAGCCGCACAATCTTCCTATTTCTGCACTTCTACAAAGGCTTTTCTTCTATTTTAAGCAACCGCGAGCTCAGGTAAATAAATATTCCGAACCACAAGCGGATTGGAAAACTAAATCGCTATTTCCTGGCCAATCGTCTCATGTCAGTCCCGCTGACTTATTTCCACAATTACTTCGAAAATTCCCGCCTCAGTTCAAATTTATACTAAAACAATCGACCACCGGTGCGTTTCCATTGTATCTTTTACAATTTATTAAACCCGACACAGAATGCACGGAGTATTATACACCTAAATGGAAGTTTAAAGTGATAGACGAACATTAAATGCACATTTCCCCTCAGCAACGATTTTTAAATCGGCGTCTCTGATGTTTTCTATTTTAACGGACGAAAAAAACCTTACTTGTTTTCACCAAAAGAAGAAAACGAACGAAAAATATAGTTTGACGGCGTTTAATAATTAACAATTAATTTTAAAATACATTGTCTTATGCAAAATCTCAGTATAAAACGGGGGTGAGCAACAAGCAGCCCGGCAACCATTTCTAAATTTATTTTACCCAAAATCTCCCATTTATATATTGTTGAAAAAATCAATTATAATTCTCTTCTTTTTTTATCTTATTATTCTCTTCTCTCCTTCTCTTTCTTCTCTTATTCGTATTCTCTTCTCTTATTCTTCTTTTTTCTTTCCTTCTCTTTTTTCTCTTCTTTTGCTTATCTTCTTCCTTTTCTTTTTTTATTGTTGTCTTTTCCTTCTCCTTCTCTCATGGCAATACTTTACTTTACTTTACTTTTCTTTAACCCGCTTTTTCTCTCATGGCAATTTTCTTGTTTTTTGTTTCTTATCGTTTTCTGTATGTTTTTATTTTACATATGAAACCTTCACTTTTTTTATTCTAATGTTAATTATGAATAAAGTTTTGTGATAAATCATTAATAACTGTTAATTTATGTGCGAGCCGCCAAAAAATTTCCAAACTTAAATTGGCCTGCTGTAGTTGGTCGCTTACCCCTGAACTAAAAGATGTCATATCGAGGAAATACCCGTTTGAGATGATTCCCCAAGCGGTGAATCCGCCCATTCAAAGCCAGCTGTGAGTTGTAAAGGCCAAATGTTCGTTAAACTACAATTTCCGGGGTTTCAAAAAGGGGATCAAAGATCTTCGGGAAAGAGCGACAATGAATGAACAAGACGACGACTTCAGGCTTTTATAATTACAAAGTTCAACCTAATAAATTACTGATTAAAGAGGTCGATTCCCAAATGAATCGCTTCTTCAGAGGTAAATACTCATATTGGATCACTCGGTTTTCATTTTTTTGGGGAGAATTTAATTAAAACTTCAATCCTGCGTGTTTTTGTGAGGAGAACCCCGCAGCAGAAGACATGGAAAGGTCATGGGCGAATTACAAATTATTCCGTCGGGGGGAAGCGACATGTTTTTTTTGTATAAAATTCGTTAAGTTTTGCCCATATGAAATAATACTAAAAACCGTACCTGAGCGTTTAAAAAAAACGCCGCTTAGAAAAATAAATTTTTTTCCAAACAAAAAAGCAACCAACAATCAATTTATACAAAACCAAAAACTTCAAGACATTTCATCAGCACCCCGTTCCGAGTACTCATTACCCTTTTGGTTTTGTCTCGCACCATAACCGATTATTTACCCGCTGTTAAGGCTCTTCTCTCGGTTATAGCTGCTTCGAGGTGTCGTTGTTCATGTCCTTCGGCTCCGAAATGGTCGGTTTGGTGGTGGTGCCGTTCGGGGACACTGACATGGCGGCCGCCTGCTTTGTGCACGGTTTCATCGGCTCTTCTTTCACTTCCTTTTCGCTTTCCTTTGACTCGGGGGCTAAAATGGAAAATAATTACACCAAAGCCTTTGAGAAGGGGAAATAATTGCTCAATTTGGATGAGGAGATTTGAAGACATAAAAAAAAATTCAAGATAGAAGACGAATGGAAAGAAAGCAAGGATATTAGAAAAATTATTAAAAGATATATAAGTATAAACTTTCCTTACAACATACCTTTCGCAGCAGGCATAGCGACCTTCTCTGCGATTGACTGCTTCCCCAGTGCTTTCTCTATCTGATCTTCCAACTCCAACGCTTCCTCTTTGTCTATAAGGTCCAATATCTCGTCCACCTGCTTTGCTGTCAGCTGGACGTTCTCCTTCCCTATTAGCTCTATTACCTGAAGAGAGATCGGGACTTTGGAGTAGGAGTCTTGGGATTTCAGGGGGGGACTCAATGGCGGGTACCTTGAGGACTTCATCGACGCTGATGGCTCCGTCCTGGTCGTCGTCAATCTTCCCGAGGACTTTGGTGATCTGCTCGATCTTGGAATTGTCCGTCACCGTTTGTATCCTTTTTATCACGTCGATGAGTTCGTCGATCTTAACGAGCTCATCGTGCTCCTTCTCCTGCACCTCTTCCAAGGCCTTGATCTTCTCTCCCTTGTTTTCCAGGTTCTCCAAAACTTTGTCCATCTTCGCTATCATGCTGTTCACCTTCTTGAACAGATTCTTGGCGGCCTTAGTCTCGTGGATCTTTGGCTTTTCGTCTGTCGTCGCTAAAACCTCCTTCAGCTCCTTCACGTCCTGCAAAGGCAACAATCACCCGTGAACCGACCCCAGGGTTCCTTTCCATCCCCACTCGCCCTCTCCCACCTCCTCGTAGTCGTGCAGCTCTTCTTTGAGTTCGTTCAGCTCTTCCTTCTCGAGTATGAGCTTCTTCTTTTCCTTTCCGAGGGTGTCGAGTGCGTGCTCTAGGGTTTCGAGATCCTTCGAGGTGATTTCCTCCTCCTTCTTGTCGAGTTCTTTGCCGAGTTCTTCGGCGGCGATGTTCGCCTGCAGGATGGGCGCTTTGTCGATGAGCTCCTCCTTCGCGTCGTCCACCTCCTTCTTGGATATTTCCCTCTGCTCCGCCCGCTCTTCTTGGATTTTCTTCTCCTCTGCTTTGATTAATTCTATCTTTGTTTTGTTGTCTAAGGCTCCTTCCCTTTCGCTGATGGCCGCCTTTGCTGTTAATTCCTGAAAGAAAAATATCCTAATGAACGAACGTTCCAATACCAGTGTTTTTCCACTCAGCTTAAATAGAAGAGGAAGAATTTGAAATAGAGGGAACAAAATATATTTGGGAGACCAAAAACTAATACAAATTTTTTTCATTAGCGAAAAAGTTTATTTATTAAAGATAGACGATGATCCTGAAGTTCACAGACAAATCCTCAATTATTATATGAGGAACTGCATTTCAACTTCCGTCCTTTATGATTTTTGAACATTTTATGACTAAAATACGATGTGGTTTTTCAATTACTGTCTTTTACATCTTTCATCTTTTGTAGAACATATATTAGCCAAAAAGTATATTTACACCTTAAAAACCAACAGTGAATGGAAGAAGAAGAATGAAGAAATTTAGTACTTTTCGGTCCCCCGGATGTAAACAAAGACTCAGAGCACATACCACTGTTTCGGGCAAAGCGGAAATGGTGGCTTTGAGCTGATCGGAAGCGGCGACGGTGTCCGGCAGCAGCAACGCCCTCGACAGCAACAACAGCGACGGAGGAACCTTCTCATTCACGCTCAGGTCCAGCCACTGACTCAGCTGGGCCTTGAGCTTGTCCTCGGAGACGCCGTAGGCTCTCATGGCCCGCGCCTGGCACGCCGTCTGCAGCTCCTGGACGGTCAGCGAGTCTATTCCCTCCTTCATTATCATCTGCCAAGACAACAACGACAGCGTGACAGGAGATGGCTCGTTCTGGCCGGGAGGCGCGGTGTTGGCGACCCGCGGGTCGGCAACCTTTCGCCGATCCCACTGACATGTGCCAAACCCGCGCGGGGCCATTTTCCGCCCGATTTAATAAACCAACTGTTTGTACAGAAAGACTGAACTCTTTCACCTCGGGGATGAACTCATCATCTATTCTGCTTTTGAAAAACCATTCTGAATGCTTGAAGTGCATGAGGGCTCATCAGTGGCGGGATTTTTATAAATTATTCTAAGGAAAGGTGCATTGCTTGTCAGCTTTAGAGAAGGAGTTTGAGCACGCCAGACTTGAATTAGCCATTTTAATAAAAAAATTAATTAAAAGAGAGCCTCAAGTGCCCATTTTTTTAGCAGCAACAAATTCTCATGGGTTCCCACGACGAGTTTTCCTGTAAATGTTACCTTTAGAGTCTGTCTAATACAGCTGTTTACAAGGTGAAGGATTGAAGAAAGGTAAATTGCAACAGCAACAGATAGGTTGAATAAGAAAAATTCCCTAAAAATGTAAAAATTAGTAATGACTCCACATATTAATATTATTTCGTAAGTTATGATGAGATAATATTTTAAAAAATATTGATTGGATCTAAAAATTGTAGAAGTTATTAAAGACTCAATCTAAATTTTAGAAAGTTACTTTTGATTAGATCTAATTTTAAGGAGTTACTTTGACTGTATACATTATTTCTGAAATTTTTACGACTCGATCCAATATTTAAGAATTTAATTATTTATATCGATCTCAGTTAATGAATGTTATCTATGGAACATTTCAGCATTTCGGACTTATGACTCGGTCTGACATTTGGAAATTTATTCATTAGTCGATCTAAATATAAGATAATATGAGATCGAGTTGTAAATAACTTTTTAAATTTTAATTTAAAAAGTTATTTACAACTCGATCTTGTATCCCAAAAATATTTACGCCTCGACCTAATTAAATCAGGGAGATGAAGAGTTACCCACGAGGCGAAATTGACCCAAATCCCGGCGACGGTCGCCTTATCTCAAGGGCGATTACCTTATCATCCGCAGCCAAATTCCGCAATCGCATCCGTATCTGAAACCTTAGAAGATTCGTCGTCCCCATTGGATTTATATCGAGAACTCTGCAGAGGGCAGTCAACTGCTGCCTTGACAGTGAGTCCAACGTGATCTCGTCCTCGAACAAGGTGGAGAATTTGATTATTTCTTCGTTGCTGGGCGCCTCTCCCGAAGACCTGATCCTCTTAAAGAACTCCGTGAACTTCTTGGCGGCCTCGTTGTTCTTGTCCTTCGACTGCACCGACATGTCGTCGAGAGTGGTCTGCAAGAACTTGGCCATTTCCAGCCTGACTTTGAGCGACTGCTTGAGTTTGTCCTCCTTTTCGGTGGCCGTCTGGAAAGTCGACGGCAGCATCCCCGGGAATATCTTTATCGCCAGTGGGAGCAGAAACTCCATGAACGGCACTATTATAAACACAGAAAAGGGGAGCAACCTGAACAAATCACCGACTGTTCTCACGAGGAGTCTGTGCTCCCTCCTGCTGAGGGTCTTCCCGTTGAGGACCCGCCACAGAAGTTTCCGAGAGATGTTTATGTCTATGAAGAGTAGTCTGAACCCGTGGTAGTAGTGCAGCATCTCGTGCCATATCTTCTCCTTGAGGGACTTCTTCACGGCCTTGGCGGGTTCGGGGGCGATGGCCTTGGACTCGACCTTCTCCGCCTTTTCTTTGATGGCCTTCACCGTTTCCTCGACCTTGGAGGAAGGCTTGAGGGGCTCCTTGTCGAGCAGGATAGAGCTCACGGACAGGTCTCTGATGAGGGTGATGCTGAACTCGTGGGCGGGGCCGGTTTCGAGAAGCAGGAGGGATGGAATGGAGCAGCCATAGTTCTGGTGGATGACCCTGTTTTTCCTGTAGACATAGCTTCCTGGAACTGAACACCTTGTAATACTGGAGAGGAGCCTGGTTGATGTGTCAGGGTAGAAAAATAGATTTTGTTGTAGCTTCCATCCTTGACATCGACAACTGTCTGTGAATACAAAAAAGCAAGAGTTAATATTGATCATTACATTACATTACACCATACACAAACTTTACACATATACAACATATAGATTCAATTTTAATGAATACAGAAACATAATTAATTATATCTTTAAAAATTTGGCTAAGGATGACAAAGGAGATAACCCCTTTGCTTAGATGAAGGAAAAGAAGAAGGCAATTTGCCTAATAGTAAACGGGGAAAAGTGGTAAAGGTTGGCAGAGGCTTTTGCCCAATATGACCTGTTTGTAAAAAAATTCAAGCCAATAAAGTTTGTCATATATGACAAATGGCAACAATTTGCTTAAAGCAGGAAGACAAATTTAGCCCTCTGCAGAAATCACCTATTAATTTGATCTGTTTTCAGATAAAAAAAAGTTCCTTATTCCGAACAATCAGGAAGTGAAAAATTTTAAATTTTGAAACTAATCCAAATCCTTTATTTAGTAAAACACCACGAATTTGGATTTCCTCAAGACAATAAAATAAATTTTAAAGGGCAAATGTCAAAAATTTTCCAACATTTTCGAGTCAATTCGAATTTCAACATGAATGATTTAGTAATGCTGAGACACAGGGAAATATATTGCATTTTTTAAAAATTTAATTTTATACTTTTACTCATATCATGTATTTAAATTTATTTGAAAACTTATTAACGCTGACATTATTTAATTGCAGACTATTTATTAATTATTTAAATTATACTGGCACTTTGGTGAACAAAATTTGGCAATTCAGTGAAGTATTTACCTTTATCAGAGAATTTGTTAATGCCTCAATTTATTTAAATCAGCTGTCATTTAATACAGATTTTGTCGCACAAAAGTTACATAACTTTTATTATTGTTTTGATGACTTCTTGAAAATACAGACATTTCTCAAATGTGCTCTAAATTCTGGCTGGAAAGTTTTTTACTTTAACAACCAATGAACAATTTGAGATAACACACATTTAACACTTTTTCTCAATCGTTTATTAATAAAACTAAAATAATCTGTATAAATTATTTTAAGAAAATTATATTATTTGGAATGAAAAACAGTTTTAAGTCAATAATGCTGCTCGTTGACTTCGTCTCAACTTCAATTTCAACGAATCTGAACTTCGCAAAAGCAGAAATGCAAAAACTCACCCGAACTAATTTCATCATGGAAAACAACTTCCCCAGTGGGTTATTTCGATGCATGACAATTCATAATTTTCGCAAAAATTTTCCCAAATGTGTCATTTCCGAAGCTAAAAAACTACAAAGCAATGTTTCAACAGAAAAATACTCACCCTGTATGACTTTAGATCTAACTGCGACGTTCGACGGTGTCTTCCAAATAGCCTGCATTTTGTCCCCGCTATCAAATCATTAATTTTTTGGTTTTTTTTTTATTTAACAACCACTCACAGTGAGATTTTACTTAATGGTAACACAAAATAATTTTCATTTTGTCGCAAAACGAAATAAATGTCGAAATATGAGCAATCAGCTGTCGCAATCAATTTTTTTTCTTTTTTAATTAATCCTCAGTTAGACAACTAAAAACCTGTCGGTTTTCATGGGCAAAGAAGTTTTAATCCATTGTGAGTGCTGCTGAATTTGTCTGATTAATTTTTAATCTGATGGTAAATAAATTAGAAACAAAAAAATTCCACTGAAGTGAACGTAAAAATTAGAATGAGGTCATAGATATAAAATGCCCTTCAGTCTAATGCCACGACGCATGAAGTTCAGAGCATAAAATAGACAAACAATTATTTTTTTTAGGCATATTTCTTATAATCCAGCATTGTTTAAGTTTTTATCTTCTTTAAAGTTTCTTTAGTTGTTGTCCTCTTTACTTTTAGGATTTAATTTTTAGTATGCAGAATAGTGTACAGTTGAAAATCCAAGTCATGATCCCACGTAAGTATTGAATTTTGGGAGTTTTATTCTGTTAATTTTTCCATTGGATTTGAATCCTCATGGCAATAATGGTTTATTGAAGGTTGAAAAGAATGGAAACAGACTTGAAGGAAAATATGAGAAGCAAAAGCGCGAGGTAAATTCAAAAATGGCGGGTTTGTGAAGGCCAACAACAAGCACTTAGTTCCGTGGTAGCACTGATCGTGTTTACATGACCTACGAAACGCGATTCGGCAACGTTGCATATTTTTGTGTGTGTTCATTTTGTGAATTACACGAAAGACAACAAACATTGTCGTTGTCATTTTCTATAAAGAAGTGATTTTCTAATTAGTGACGGCGATCGTAATCGTTTTGAACGGTCTGATACGTATCAAAATTCAAAATTGAAAGCAAGTCAAGAGTTGTCAATGATTTTTATGGCGGGAACACGATAAGTGACCCTTCTGCTTCGATCGAGGTGAGGTCATCAATATCTTTTATTTTTTCCATTCCGTTTTGTTTGTTTTTGCCATGGCGAATTCCTTCGCGTGGAATTCGTCGTGGGAGCCTCGTCTCCAGCCCGACGAGGGAGGAATCGCGTTCGGACGAACGTTTCTCACTGCACTACATGTCATGTTGTGTAATCTCGGATCAAAACAAGCAGAAAACAATTCTCGCCTACTTGAAATCTATTTATAGCCAATTATTTTAACCTGTTTAAAGTTATTGACAAGTGGGAAATAAATAAACATGTTGTTGAGGTCATGCTTTTTTGGCATTTTCACACGTCGACCGCTTCTGACTCGGGTGTTGTTTTCGTTGAAACGTTTCCCCGGAAATGTCTCCTCTCGAAAATGATTTCCCTTTCGTTTCAAGGACACGCAAAATCAATAGCCTAATAAAATTGATACGTTTTGAGTTTACAGGGGAATACACTTTCCGTTTTTTTATTCATTTTATTAATGAATTCGAGCCTAAAATAACTTTCTTGTTGTTATTGTCGAAGTACAATGTCAGTCCTTGAAATTGTTTTTATCGTTTCGTCTCGATATATTTTTTTTATATATTATCATTATCATTATTACCTCTTTACTCGCGAAACGAGTTGGCAATTTTCTTGTTTGTTTGCTTTTTTTTTCTCGGAATCATGACCGTGCTTTTTTATGTCGGATTTTTCTGCATGGCGAAACGCGTTTTTTTCATTATAATCTCTTCTGTTTTCATCCCTCCTGTCTTGATTATTTTCTCCGAGTGGCCTTTCCCGAAACAAGAGTCTGAACATTATTTCCCGTTCACGTGGCGCAGTGCCACCGTTCAGGCGAAAACCGGTCAGTTCCGAATTCGATCAACTCCCGCCTCCAATTTGGACAAAGGAAGTTTTCGGGCGATTCCCACGCGTCCCGCGGCCGCTCTGAAAATCACCTTTTGCGCTTTTCCTGGAAAATGTCACGGCCGGATTTTATCGCATGTGGGAAAGGAGACGGGGGGGTGCGGGGGAAGAAAAAATGGGAATAATGCGTCGCCACGTGATCGGCGGTCCCATCGCTTGCGTGTACGCATGCGTGTCGTTGACGTGAGTCTTGAAAAAATGAAGTTTTGCAAATGACTATGGGAAAAATTGGGGATTCAACGGGTTTTTGACTCCTTCGACGAAAGAGCACGTGGTCGCGGACGCGGACTGCCCTTGGCAGTTTCCCTTCCCGGAAAATGTTTTTGACTTTGTTTTTCGTTTGTTGTGCGTATTCATGAACATATGAATAAATAACATTAAATAAATAAATAAAAATTAATAAAAAACGAAAATAGATACATAAGCCAAAAAATTTAAAAACACAAAGCAAATAAGAGAAATAAAAAAGTATGGAAATATAAATAAAAAATGACGAAATAACAAAATAATCAAACACAAAATGAGCAAGTAAGAAGCGAATAAAGAATTAAATTAAAAGAATTGAATTCAGTAAATAAACAAGAAAAAAACATAGATAGGTAAATAAATAGAAAAACAAATGGATAAACATCAATTAATAATAAAATAATTATTCCAACAAATAAATTAATTACCAAATAAAAAAAATATACAAATAAAGAAGAAAATGTATTAAAAGATTAATAAGTTAATAAACAAATTATGAATACACTGAAACAAAGGTATCAAAACCAGATTGGCGGGTTTCAGACCTCGCTGACGTTATTAAGCAGTCAGATACAAAGTCTTTTTTCACCGTAATTATGTAACTATAATTATAATAATAATAGGTAACAAAAGGATCGTCGGAAAAATCCTTAAATAATACAATTCAGTCCAAAATATAGTGTTAATACTTTTTCCAGTTCCGTATTCTTCAATGAAGTATTCTTTTCTTATTGATTCTTATTTATTTTTTATTGATTTTTATAATAAAGATTTGCCATTAAATGGTTTTATTTTTTTAAAATTAATTAAATGTACTAATAAAATGAAATTAATTTATTAGTAATATTTACTCTTAATTTTGTTGTATATAACTGAAAAAATTATAAAACTTATTTATAATTTCTCTTTGGAGAGATTTATTTTTACAGACATTTTCAGACAACGACATAAACTTAAAAAGTTTCTATGATAAAATCACCAAAAGGAAGTGTAATAAATTTATTAAGTTATTTTTTTGAAGAATTTTTAATGCTAATTTTAAAAACTGCTCTGATGAAATCAACAATAAAAAGTATATATTTTTTTCAAGGTCGTTTGGCCTAATCTTATTTACAAACATTTATGATTTATATGTAAATAATTAATTAAGGCCCGCCTCCCCCGCGTCCAAATAAGCATGTGTGCCTGCGTACTTTAATTATAAACGGATGGCTTCAGTATAAATTAGAGTAAATTATGTGTAGGGTTTTCCCCGCAGTATATTTTAGTAGTTTAATAATTTTTGTAAATTTCCTTGCATTATTTTTTTCCCTGTTTGTGTTTTTTCGGCAGTTTTTATGTAATCGTGTTTGTTGGGCTGTTCTTTGCTTGTTTGTCATGTCATTATTACTTTGTTTTTGATTTTTCACTCCCGTTAATCAATTAATTGCCTTTGATGGAGCCATAAGCAATCATTCTACTTTTTTTTTAACGTTCTTTTCGTTCTTTTCATTTTTTTCTCTTTTCCTTTTTTCTTTATTTTATTCCTTGTTTTTTGTTAATTTTGATTTTTTGTTTTTTTTATTTGTTTCCTTTTTCATTTGTTTCCTTGTTTTATGTTTTTCCTGTTTTCCTTTTTTTATTTTTTCTTTCCCTTTTCCTTTCTTTTTTAGTCCTCCCTTTCCGCTTAATTTAGCGGTTCGTGGCATATATTTTTTGTAAATTTCATATTTACATTTAACATGTTACAATTATTTGAGACAGTGTATTATATTGACAGAGATATAATTGTTAACTTTTTATTATATTTGAACCTCCACTGTTGGAGTAATTAGGGAGAAAAAAGAAAAGAATTATACAATAATTTTTTCGTCAGGAGTTATTATAAAAATAACAATTATCGTTATATAAACAATGCATTTTTTGCTCTTATTTGTGCAACATTAAAATAGAGTTCGATCATCATTTTCACGGTCTTTATTCAATTATCGGCTCCTTCTGTTTGCTTTTTCCCGCCCTCTGCTGACTCAGAAGTCCGACGCGATTAAAGATCAATCCGCGACTCCAATTAGCAAAGCAGGCGGTGAGTTACCCGTAGACGCCTCCCAAGCCGAACCCTCCCCCCCCCCGGGACCTTGTTGGCTCCCGAGGGATGAAGAAGACGTGAAGGACTTCCCAAAATTTGCCCCCGACAAAAATGAAACACTTTACGGCACAATAAAGTGTTTTTATTATTTTAAAAATATTCCTCAATGAAGAAAAGGCGTTGTTCCATCGCTATGCCCTCCATTTTTGTTAACCCAAAACTGTTCTCTTTTCAAAGTTGCCAAAAATTCAATTCGGGACGCCCTAAAAAAAATATACAACAAATGGCGGTGATAAAAGGCTCTGTGTATACAAGAGTGTATACGAATAATAATAAGACGTAAAGAAATAAGTAAAATGGAAAATATGAGAAATAAGTGATATAGAAAATGTATAGAGATGTAATGCCGAAATTTAGATGAAAATAAGTGCAGGTATTAGATAAAGATAAGAATAGGTATATGAAAATAAATGGCGATCCATGGTCTGCCACACTGCCGTTCTGTATTTCAATTATTGAAACTGTGCTTGTTTCAGATGAAGAGCGCGAGCCAGTGAAAATGACTTAAGAAGCCGGGGTGAAAAATGTAAAATCCCTCGATTCAAAGTGACACTCAATCGGGCAGTTATCACTCACCGAAACCATGAGCGAGCCCATGTACACGGGCGAATTCTTCATCGATTCCGGATTCCTCATCAAGCAGGAGCCCGGAATCGAGCAGATGTGCACCTCCGCGAGCGTGCCCATCCCCTCCAGAAGACTCACAGAGTCCTCCGAGTTCCGGGACTTCAATTTCGACTTCACCTCAGACGGCCTGGGCTCTTCCTCCCCCTGCGTGGCCAGCGAGCCCGCCCTCAACGACATAAACTCCGGCCTCAACCTCAACGAGGGCAACCTATGGGAGAAGGCGGAGCAGAGGAGCGAAAGCTTCATCAAGATGGACGAGGAAGACATTTTCCAGGTGGACAAGGCCGATCTCATCCAGGGACCGACCCTCGCCGAGCTCAACGCCAACGACGACACTCTCCTCGGGGACCTCAACTTCGACGACCTCCTGCTCCCCGACGAGAACAACTACTTCGTGAACGTACCTGCCGTCCCCATGGGCCAGCAGGACCTCTCCGCCCCCATCGTACAGGTTACCGACAGTCAGATGACGCCGCAGTCGCATTTATCAGTGAATTCGCCTTTCGCCGCTTCTTCGTTCCCCCCCGCGGGTTTGGGGTTCCTCAAAGACGGCTTCAACTCGTCCTCGAGCGTCCCTTCTAGTCCTCTCGATTTGTACCTGCAGGGAGCCACCTCCGCGCTGTCCCCGTCCAGCCACAGTCAGCACAGCTCCAATTCCTCCATCCTGCAGCAGCCTCCCGAGTCCACGCCCCCCTCGACCAGCATAAGTCCCCTGCAGATGAAGCACAGCACGCTGCACGAGCTCCTCCTCAAGAAGGAGTCCTATTCCTCTCCCGACAGGCTCCACGCCCTCCTGGGCAAGTCCTCCAGGAGGCCTTCCAGCCCGTCCATGTCCGCGGTGTCTCCGACCAGTCCCAGGGTGCACCACACGCGCTCCGCTAGGCACAGCTCTTCCAGACTATCCTCTTCCGCGCCGACGCACCTGGGCCTCGACCAAATATGGCAGAGAAGGGAGCCCAGAAAGCATTTGCTGTCGACGGGCTCCCTCGCCGAGGCCGGGTCGACTTCCTCCATCTCGATGGGAGTGCACAGTCCAGAATCTCACGATTTCTCGCAAGACGAGGGCTCGGACACGGAGGACGAGAGCGACCACTACGAGTACGAGGACGTGTCCACGGAAGCAGGCAAGTGTTGGCTCCCTCCACGCGCACAGAGCAATGACTGACCTTTGGAATTGTTACAGAATCGAGCGACGGCGAAGGCAGCAGGGAGAAGACTCCTCGGCAACAGATTCCCAAGAAGGAGAGGTACTTCTGGCAGTACAACGTGCAGGCCAAGGGACCCAAGGGACAAAGACTAGTATTAAAAACGAAGCTAGAGGACCCGCACGTTCTCAACGAGGTGACCGACCCGGTGTTCAGCCCCAGTTGTTCAGTGAGGGGGATCAAGCACAGCGGGAAGGCGCGGAAAGGGGACGGGAACGACCTGACGCCGAACCCGCGGAAACTTCACCTCATCGGGAAAGAGCTCGACAAGCTCGGAAAGGTGATCAATGACATGGCTCCCGTATCGGAGCTGCCTTTCAACGTCCGTCCAAAGACTAGGAAAGAGAAGAACAAGCTCGCTTCGAGGTGAGAGGGTTTCTTTCGGGGGATGGGGGGGGAATTAAAGTGAAGAGAGAGGGGAGATGACCGGTGTGGTGTTGCAGGGCGTGTCGTCTGAAAAAGAAAGCCCAGCACGAGGCGAACAAGATAAAGCTCTTCGGACTGGAGCACGAGCACAAGAAGCTGCTGGGGGGGATCCAGCAGATGAAGCAGTTACTAGTGGCCAAAGTGAACACGACGGAGACGGCAGGGAGGGAGGAGATCAACAAGCATGTTGAGAAAGTTGTCAAGAATGCGACAAGTGAGTGATGATTATGGAGAATGGATTTTTTTCGAAGGAATCTGTTTACCTTTTGCCTTTTGTTTTTATCATTTATCATTATTTCAGTAACGGCATTTCTTTTGTTCAACCCTCATTTCATTTTCCTTGGCACCTGTTTTTTCTTTTTATCTCTCCTTTCTTCCGTCTCTTTCTCATGCTTGTTTTTCTTTCTTTTTTATTCATTTTCGTTCTCTCTTCTTTTTATCTTTGTGTCTTACTTCTTTCTTCTCTTATCATTGAACTGCATATACACTATATTTTTTCTACATGCGTATCTTTATGCATTTTTATATACAGTTTTCTACATGCATTATACGACGAAAGTATAATGCCTAATAATTAATCAGAAATTAAGAAAACGTTCCAAAGTAACTAGCTTTCCATTTCAGAATTTAAAAAATTTGAATGGAAAATTGAATGTTTTTATTTCAAAATTAAATTAAACGGTTTTATATAACGTTTATAACGAAACCGTTGACAAAAGACTAATGGAAAATATTTCCATATAAGGAAAACAAATGTCGTTATCTTGGCTACCCGTAACGGTCGGACACAAACAGCAGAATGTAGTTACCAGTGACTCGACCTAATGATTCGGCTAATAATATAAGTGATAATTTTGGTTTCAGAAGTGAAAATAGCCGGACACACGACGGAATACGTGAACCGAGTACTGGAGAAAGTCAGGGACGGGGTAGAAAATGGCGGACTGGACGAGTTCTGAACACCGCCGGCGGCCCTTGGTCGGGAAGACGAAGGAAAACTTCGTATTTCAGTATAATTCTCAAGCAGAGGAAACCGGACGTTGTTTGTATTCAGTGTACAAAATGAGAATCGCTTTATTTTTATACAAGTCGTTTATTTTGATGAAAGCAAATGAAATTTGATAACAGACGCAACTTTTGGTGCTTTTTTTGTCGAAGGAAAACACAAGTCTAAAACCATTATGAATTTGAAATATATATATATATATATATATTTTTTTTTATACTCGAGGATTAGGTTCGTTTGACCGAATGAAAAATTGCTCTGTCTGGGTGCAACCGTAGTTATTTGTTTAGAGTTTGCCTGTTTTGTTTATGAATAGAATCTAATCTCGGAGTTTACTTGTTGTGTAATTGTAGTGTTTATAAGGCTGTAGTGGGAGGGAAACACGTTCGTCGTAAGCTTTTGTCGCTGTCGACGATTATCGGAAATCGGGTTTGCCATAAAGTTGAGAGCCGTTTTTGTTATTGTTATAAAAGCTGACTGTTCGGTACGGTGCAAAATCACTAAATTTTCGTTGAATTAGTGATGATTTGCGCCTTGCACATGAAATAAAATTCTGTTGCCATCTTTATGCCATAAAGTGCATAAAATTTGCAATAAAATTGACCAATGTCACTTGCAATGCCTTCGCACCATAGGGCGAATCAAATGCGATGTCTTTCACAAATTAAAATTGTTTATTAAACGTCTCTGGTCAGTTAACGCACGATCTGCCAACGGATTTTGCACAACCGACCGAAAATAAAATGTCGTTGCTTTGTTTTAATCATGTATCGATGTTTAATTTATGGCAAAGCCGAACAACCGTCGTTGGGGCTTTTGAAATTTGTTGTTGCAGGCAAACTGCATTGTAACATAATCAAAAGGAAAAAACATGAGTAATTTGTGTAGCTTTAAAACCTAACCAAAATGGCGGCGAACGCTTGAAAGTGGAAAAGAAACGTATTTTCAGTCAGGTGTCAATTTTTAGATGATTTTAAAAATAGTTTTTGTTTTTTAATTTTTTTTCTTAATTGAAAAAAGGCTCATTACGTTTAAGAATAGTTTAGAATGTAAAGACAAAAGTTTGTATAAAAAAGTTTTTATATTTTTTTTCAGAATAACCAGGATAATTATTAAAAAAATAGATGAACCATAAAAAGTTGCCTAATATTTGCCTAAATATATGATAGTTATTAATTAATTTAGAGCAGGTGATGTAATTGGATGAGCGAGTGACTGAGAGAAAAACGAAAATTTATGCCAAAGCAGGTATATAAAAAATTGTGATTTTTTATTTGAGGTGGCTTTTGGGGCGCTGTCCGAATTACTTTTGGATGTGGCTTCAACCCCTTCGGTGCTCAATCGGAAGTTAATTAAACTCTTGAAATGGCGGCCTTATTTTGTTGGACCCCATCCATGACGGACACTTTTTACCGCACTGTTAATTTCTTAGCACAACAATGGCGCTCATAAAAGCGCAGATTAAATTATCAGCCGCAAAATGGCTGATTTGACGTTTGACGGCTTATTTTGATGAAGCGATTAACTTTCCTGCAGGAAAATAAGTTTTAGGGAAAATTGATGAGATTGAAAAAGCAATTTTTTCGCGTAATTAAAAACTAAATGACAATTTGTGAACTGTATAGATTCACAAGATAAAAAATATTCAAGAATTATTTCGTTTTAACTTAGAATCCAGTTTCGGCTTTTAAAAATAAAATTATTTTATTCTCGGCGAAATTTTATTAAAACGAACTTGAAATTATGAGATTTAAAAAAAAGTAGACATTTTATCGTTAATTAACTGTTTTTTAAATCTTCATTGGAATTTTGAAGGACCGAAATTATGAGGAGCGTCGGAGAAGAGCGAAAAGATTATTGTGAAAGGAAGAAGAAGAAAAAATGAAAAGGGGGGAAAAAACAAAAATGCGCTCTTGTGTTTTGATTTGTACATGGTGTTATTTTTATAACAAAAACGACATTATTACTGTTATAGAAAAGGCCGTTAAAGCATCAGTATAAAAATAAGATACTTATTGTTATTTACATATAAATACATGTGCCAGATT
This sequence comes from Brueelia nebulosa, assembly GCA_028293925.1. NCBI lineage: Eukaryota > Metazoa > Arthropoda > Insecta > Psocodea > Philopteridae > Brueelia > Brueelia nebulosa. The sequence goes on along the minus strand of JAQIBA010000031.1, from coordinate 1,576 downwards.
CAGAATGATCAAACACATGAGATGAATTGATGAATGCGATGAAAAAGAATGAATCAAAAACAAAAAATGAGAAGAAGGAGAAGAAGAAAAAGAAAAAATATGAAAATAAAATGTCAAATATGTCGAACGAAACACTGAATGGTTGAGTTGTGTTGAAACTTTCCCAACAGAGAAGGGTCCGAATGAGGAAGACAGTAAACAGAAGGGAAGGGCACCTTTTGCCAAAAGGAGAAGAGTAGCGAAAGGGTTGAAGCGATTGGGAAGCTCGAGGGTAAAGTTCCTGGAAAGAGAGAGAGGGCAAAGGGTTAGGTTAAAGGTACTGTAAATATTTCTGTAAGTACTGTTGAAGTGAAAAAATAAAAAATTCCATGCGCTTATTATATATATGACGACATTATATATTTTAAAGAAAGAGGTTAGAATCGTGCTTATAATATTAGTATGTAAATATTTATATTTTTTTAAATGTTTTGATGGAGCCGAGAATATTTTTTGTCCATCACTTTGCAAAGATTACTTAAATGTGTTCAGAAATGTGATAGGAATTTTTTTGTTTGTCTTACGAACGAACAGGTCACGTGAATGTGATTAATCCTGAAACACAACCCTTAAAAATGAAGTTTTAGGTTTAAGAGAGCTCAAGTGTAGTTATCATTCGGTTTACGGCTGTTCGAAGCGTTGTTTAATTCGCTGACAATGGATTTTTCTGAATTCATTCTCCCTCTGTTCGATATCCAAATACACCCTTCGCCATTTCTGTTGGTCAACCAATCGAAATGCCCGAGGGGTCCGCATATTTTATCTGAAGGACAAAAAGCAAAAAGAAAGGAGCGAAATGCCCTTACCTCAGGCAGCCTTCCTTAATTAGCCGTTATTTGAAGCACAAAAATTGGTGGGTGGAAGAAATTCAAGTGTGAGAAAAGCCGGAAAAAATAATATTTTGTTGCTTTGCAGTTAATCAACTTACAAAACAAATCGCGCGGTTTGTAATCTTTTGTTTCATGACTTGTCGATTTTTTTATTTGTAATAAATCGTTTTTATCTAAAATAGTAATCATTTCACCACACAAACCACTTTCCGACCTTTGTATTACACACATTTTATTAATAAATACACTGTATTGTAACACGAATCGTGAACTCTTTACTCTATTTACAAGAGATCAGTGTGCATTTCGTGTCAATCTGTAAGATGTCGATTTTTGATACATATTACAATTGGCATTTGTTCTATGAAAGTTGAAATTTTTACCTGTTCCTCGATTTATCATTATAAACCACTTCAAAAATATTTACAACCATCCCAATCGACTAAATTTGAGTTTTCTATGTTTTCGAAGAAGCTCTATCGATCTGCCTTGATCGCATCGAAATCCATTGACTTTCGATTTTTCCTCCATTTTAACCCCCCCCCCCCCCCTTTAAGCCCGGAAAAGGAAATCTTGTATCTTTGGTTGCCCGTAATTTCTTTTATAACAGTGAATAAATAAAATATAATGACATAGATTAAATAAATTTCATAACAAAAACTGTATGTGTATTATGTATTATGTATAAAATATAACCCAGTAGGGTG
>JAQIBA010000309.1:0-27969 GCA_028293925.1 Brueelia nebulosa | reverse complement strand
AAATAAAAACTTGGCGTTCATTATTGAAATGACATATCCGATTGGAGGTGGCGATTACTCGTTTGAAAATCCCAATTTATCGATAAAAAATTAATTAATAAAAAATCAAACGCTGTTTAATGACGTCGTGAATCTTTTAATATATCTCCAATAAAGAAACGGACATTGACAGGTGGCGAAAAGTCGCTACTTGGATACTCTTGAGGAGCGCAAATGTCGCCGTTGGAGAATTTCCATAATGAGAAACTTGTCCGGACTCAATGAAAACCACAGAGCTTCACTTTGTTAAATCTTCTTTTGACCAAACAAATCTTTCAAAATAATAATAAATTCTTATACACGATTTTATAAAATGATACGCCATTTAAATAAAAAAAATGGGAGAGCGACCGTTGACCGAACTGATGGAACAATAAGTTCTGGTGAGGGTTTTCCGGCATTTCTGTCAAAATTCTTTCTTTTTTTTTTTTTGTAAAGAAATAAATAAACTCGTTGCCAATCTGAGCTCATGCATCAAATAAAGCTCACAAAGCTAAATTCAAAATCTCAAAGCCATAAAATAATTCAAACTTAAGCCGTAAACTCATTGCAACTGAGCTTTTACTCAGATATAAACCCATTTTGGCTCACCATTTCTGTCTCTGTCGGCGGCCATTGAATTCACCTCAGTCACAATGAGTTCATTCATCAACCGGAATTGTATCTACAGCGCACCCCGTCGACACGACCCCCAACCCTCCCCCGGGGGAACACATTACCTGGCACTCCGGGGCAGCCCATTTCGTCCGATTCGTCAGAGCAATCGCTGACGCCGTCGCACCTCTTCTCGGGCTCCAGACACTCTCCTGACCGACATGGAAGCTGATGTGGGAGACAGTATGTCCCGTACGGTTTGGGAGTAACTTAACAGAATAATAAACCAAAATAAAATACCCCCAAAATACAAAAACTATGCCATGCACTAACATATAAAAAGCTTACAAAAAGCTGAAATTATAAATGGGGGGAAAGTAAAACCTGAAAAGGTTGATCCCTCAAATGACGCATATAACACAAACCTTCCTTCGAAAAGACTGGGAGTGATTTCTCCCCTGTTTAACTTATGAAAAGACAGTCATTTTAGACAATTACCTTCTGGATCCTGAAAGGAAAAGTCTTCGGTGACCATAATGGGGCCCAAATGATGGGTCTCGCGAATGTGTCTCTTGAGGACATCCAAGAGGACATCTTTATCGTAGAAATCGAGTGTGCCGATGTCGAGTGTGATTCTGAAGAAGAATTTGTCCGCCTCGTTTTTCCTGCGACATAAAGCAAATAAGTGAATGAGATTCGGCCATAAAAGTGACGCGCCCAAATAACCGTTTGGGTCCCCCAATGAAGAATGGGTTTCTTATTGAGGAAACCGGTATGAGTGGGGGCATTCAATGAGGGACCGATATTTAAAAATAAATAAAAATTGAATTACAATACAATAAATAACGTTAACGACGTTATCCACGTCTTGTTTGCTTATTTTTATTGGTTTTTTTCTTTGATACTGAGGGAATTGACTTTGTTTAAATGCTGCAATCATCGCGGGCATTTATTTGGGGGCGTTTTGCCAGGAACGAATCCAGACACCGCCATTACGACAGATATTATTTATTTCGAACGCTTTGCTGATTTAAAAAAAAAAAAATGCGAACGGATCGGATATTCTCGTGACTGACTGAAATTTTAACAATGTGGTTACTCTGTTTCAGACGTCTTATGTATATACAGTAACGCTCAAACAGATTTTGACAATACAAAATAAGATTATATTATCTTAGGGTTGTATTATTTCGCTATCAATACTATTAATAATACACATGTCGGCATTCGGCATTAAAATAATAAAATATACAAAACATAACATTCTTCTTAGTCTTCTGCTTTTTTATTAATACTCTTACTTAGTTATATTATTATTAATATAAATATTTATACCATATTTATTGAATTTATATTATTATTGGACTATTTTTATTCGTTTACATATATTTTGTATTTATATTTTTTTGTATATTATGTATTTTTAATAATTTTGTAAATACTTCGACTTTTAAATACTTTAATATTATACTTTAATTAGTGGGTATTCAATACTCTTACTTAAATCTATTATTAGTAGTTATTATTACTATTTTATAATTCTGAAGATAAACTCTGTTTCTTCTGTTATTTAATTAATATTATATTTATAAATGTTATAAAGCATTTTAATGAAATTTCACTTTGTAAGTAACTCTTACCGGTTGAAAACTAAAAATTTTGTATTGTCAAAATACTTTTGAGTGCCGCTGTAAATGTAAACATTTGTGTAATATCTATTTTGTATTTTATCATAATTTTATCAATTGTATGTACTGTATGATCATAATTGTATCAAAATTCTTTTGAGTGCTACTGTAAATGTACACAATTGTAGTTAATGATACTTTTATACATAAGTTAATGATAAATCACTTAAGTTAACCCTTTGCGGTCGTATCAAAAATTTGTGTATGGGTATATATTGGTAGGAATTAATTTCTTTGGAAAGAGCAGAGATACATATACATAATATTCAGTAACATTTAGTTATATTTTAACAAGCGAGAATCTCTAATTACTGATAAATACAATTTAGAAAAAATTTGTTTAGATTAAATTTTGTTATCTCCAATCGATGGAGAGAGTATTGTGTATTAGTTGATGAAAAGGTTTAATATAAATTGAGGAAAAGTTTAAACTGATATAGGAATGCATACAGTATAAGACATACAGTACCATACAGTAACTAATTCACCGTATTAGTTCATGAATAGGTTCTTCAGGCATTGAGGTTCTCTTTAAAAAAGTATAAACTGATATAGGAATGCATACAGTATAAGATTCGTATATATTCGTATAGTTCCTTTCTGTGGCGACTGAGAGCAGACATACGACCGCAAAGGGTTAAAACCAACTTAAGTGTACATACAGTAACATAGAACAGAATGTATTACATACTTGAGTTAATGATAAATTCTCATCGGTGTTTGTTAGTTCGTTTCTGAAAAAACCGTTTAAAAAACAATGGCCGTTGTCTTCTTTAAGTTGTTTTTTGCAGCCCTTCGCATACTTCATCGTGTGCAAACACCCACACCTTTCATCACAATGGGATTCCTTTATTCTCTTTTCATTTTATAGGACATTACACGAATGTTCATTGCTGAACAGCAGTCTCTGCTATTTCTTCAATTATATTGTATTCAGACATTAACCCTTTGTGCTGTTTTAACCGAACAATCTTTAATTTCGAGTTATTGTAAGCCATTTTCAATTACATGACGATATATTTGAGAGTGTATTTATACGTGTCTGATTTTCGGTTCTCGGAAACAGAAATATAATTCGCGAATTTAGGGAAATATTCAATTGCCTTATTAGGGAAAAGAATCCGTTGAATGGAAACGATTGAGGCGGAGTTTTGCAAATCTTTCACTCGTCCATTTTTCTTCGTGTTCAGATAAGCATCAAAATGGCCGCATCCGTCCAATTTTCAGTCAACAGTCCGCGTGGGAGGCCAATTATATTTACCCTATCGCTATCTAAATATTTATTCCCCTCGCTAATATCTAAAACCTTTTTGTTTGGAAATGAAAACAAAACTGAATTTGTTCGCGACTGAGAGCTTTACTGTTCTCTTCGCTCATTAAACTCTTTCCTTTCGGCTCTGAGATAAAAACAGATGAAAGACGATACTCCCTCAGATTAGTATTTCGCAAAATAACGCATCACTTCCTTCTATTCATTCTCTGATTACTCCGGCGGACATTATGGATTAACTCTGTGTCGCCATTTTCTCAGTTATGGATTATTCCCCGATAATTTATTAAGTAATTTCATAAACCTCAAAGACACAAATTAGGAGGAAAATAGCTGGAAGAGGCAGACCTTGATGAAGACAAGGTTTTACACGATGAGTGTACACAAGAGTTCATTCACACCTCAGCAACGCCCAAACAAACTTTCTTTAATTTATCTTCGCACCTAATCGCAAATTTAAGAGCCATTGCTAAAGCAACCGTTCGGACGGTCGCTTTTCCCCAAGCGCGAACGTTTCAATTCCGGTTAGAAACCGTTTTATACGCGAGGATTGCGCCACGCCAAAATCGACCGCCCACGCTTTTAACGGAAAATTTATTTATTATTATTTTTTTTTTAAATTTACTTATCCTTTGTGACAAATTTCGATTTGTCATCCGGCGATTGCTAAACGTTACTGTGACCTTTTGGAGATTGTGGGTCACCGTGTCTGTTTCACGAACCGAGAATAAACAAATATGGAGGAAAGGCGGGACTTTGATAACGGTCATCGCCGCCATTTTGATGCCATTTTCCCCCCAAAAGTTTTGTGAAATGATACCCACTGGATGTTAATGAGATTGACGCTTTGACGGCCGTCCACGGGCTGATACAGTTCCTCAATGGCTTGGACGATGCTCTGCTGGAAGTTCTGGTACTCGGGACTGGAACGGTCCTGGTACTCGTCTCTGTAGGGTTCGTTCACCTGAAGGGTGACTCGATAATAATCTGCAAACAATAAATGCACGTTGGATAATTGCAATTCTTCATTATTCATCATAAACTTATATTTATTTAGACCTTCGACCCTGATTTTTCGCCTTTCCATCAACGCGAGTTGGATTTTTCTTTTTTTTTTTGTGAAATTCGGGCGAGTGTCATCTCCCAAATGATCGTTATTAGTCTAAGGTCGAAATTGTCGCTCATTTAGCGGTTTCCTTCTGTGACATGTTAATGTGGCACGGGTATCCACATAAAAACCGAATTAGCCGCAGTCTGAGGTTGGATGTTTATGGCGAAAGCGACAGAAAACCGGTACTTTATCCGTCTTTCTGCTTCGCCCGATTCGACACGTTGCCAAACCCAAACGAACTCACAATTCTGTCTCTGAACTTACAACCGAAAATTACTGAACACATCGAAAGTAGTTCGGTCAATTTGACTTAAAAAAAGGGGTGAAGTTACATTAATTCATATGAAGCTGATGAAATTTTTTGGAGTGTAATTATAAATGAAATGTCAAAAGTCGTCAAAAATCTGATGTCGGGGGTCAAAGGTCAATAAAATTAGTTTTTACTCTCTTCTCATTTTCCCCTTTTTCCTCTTTTTATCAATTTCTCGTTTTCCCCTTTTCTCTTCTTGTCTTTCTTCACATTTTTTCCTTTTCTCTTTTTCTCATTTTCTTCCTTTTCTCTTTCTTTTCTTTTTCTCTTTTTCTCCTTTTCTCTTTTTCTTATTTTCTTATTTTCTCATTTTCTCTTTTTCTTATTTTCTCATTTTCTCTTTTTCTCTTTTTCTCTTTTTTTCTTATTTTCTTATTTTCTCATTTTCTCATTTTCTCTTTTTCTCCTTTTCTCCTTTTCTTATTTTCTCTTTTTCTCATTTTCCCTTTTTCCCTTTTTCTCCTTTTCTCATTTTCTCTTTTTATCTTTTTCTTATTTTCTCTTTTTCTCTATTTCTCATTATCTCTTTACCTCTTTCTCACCTCTTTCTCATTTCCTCCTTTCCTTTTTCTTCTGATTCTCTTCTTTTCTCAACATTCCTCATCTCATGGCAATTGCCTTTGCCTCTTTTTTCCGGCTTTACCCTTTTTACATTTTTATTCCCGCAGTCCTTTTGACTTATATGACCGAATGTAAAAAAGAAGGGAAACCCAAAGTGTTAAAAAAAAAAAACATTAAAAGTCACAACAAATGAATAAGAACATATAAAAACGATGAAACGACGGGACATCACTATTGTAGAGGATAAAATTATCTACAAAAAATGTATGTATACTTTTCTTCCTAAGAGTCACCGTTTCTGAGATATAATTATTCAAAAAGTCGGATGACACATTTCACATTGTGTTTGGTGGCCATTTTTAAAATGGCGGATTAATTTTATACACTCCGCCATTTTTGAGACTTCTGACATTTTATACATAAATATACTCTGAAGAATCTGACCGAATTTCAGCTTCTCAGGAATTTATGTAACCTTGAATGAACTAAAGAAAGAACAATACGATCATTGTGAGATACAGAATTTGAGTGTTTTTTCGCGAGTTGAATAACCCGAGAACCTACGCCATAGTGAAAAAACACAACCCAACCCCATATTTGCTCTTCATTTGACCACATATTTGCTCTCATCCGAGGCCAACACTCACGCGGTTGTCCGGGCGCCGGTGCGGACATCGTCGTGGGTGCGTACGGAGGGACCGCGTGGCCCTCCTTCTTGTCCTCGTGCACCTCCCCTGAGCCTTCTGCGATCTCCCCCGAGGCGTCGTCCATGGCGTAGTCCTCGTCATCCCCCGCGGGGTGGTGCTTCTTCCTCCGGGGGGCGCTCCGCACCTGCCGGGAGAGGGTGACGTCCCCCTCGAGGGCGCTGTCGATGTCGATGAAGCCGGAGGGCTTGGGGACGATGAGGGTGTCCGAGGCGACGGGGGTGGCCTTCTTGGGGTGGGCGAGCAGGCAGGCGAAGTCGAAGGTCCCGCAGGAGCGCCTCTTCTCCCGGATGTGCTCCGCCAATCCGTTGTAAAGGTTCAACAATTTATCTAAGTACGAATTTGCTTCTATTTTATTGTCATCTACTTTTAGATTATTGTCGTTATCTAAGACACTTATTTGACTGAATTTTATTTTGGCACTTTCATGATATGGATGCGTGATATTCCTTCCATTTCCATCCGTTATCTGGAACAAATTAGAGAATATCTATCAGTCGGGGCGCCGACCACGTGGATGACAATCACACTTTATGGACCGAAACCCATTTTCAATCGTCGATGGGGACATAAAAATACATTTTAGGATTCGATTCCTCGAAGTGTTTTCAACATAAAAACATTTTTATGGATTTTTCACTAACGAAGGTACACAAAAGAAGGTTTCCCCTGTCAATTTGAGAATCGAATAAAGTAAAATCAAAATTAAAAATTCCAACGAATTCTCTTCGGGGAAAAGCAAAAGTTTCCGCTTTCAAATTCTCACACTTTCAAGTAGTTGTTAGATTTCATCAGAAATTATTTGATAACCTCAATCTCACATAAAAGCTTCACGATTATGTCATTCTTGAAAAAGCTATACATCTTTTCGAGTGGTTTCAATAATCCAAACAATGTGTGTTTAAATTTGTCCAAGTAATACTTTTTGTAATAGTTCGACTTCTTAGAACCAAAGGGTTGATTTGAGGTTTTATACAAACTCAGTGGGTGATACAGAAAATACCGTTTTAACCCTTTGCGGTCGTATGTCTGCTCTCAGCCACCACAGCAAGGAACTGTACGAATCTTATACTGTATGCATTCCTATATCAGTTTAATTGTAGTGTTTTTTTTAATTAATTTTTTAATTTAATTATTGCTTTCTGTTTATTCTTGTGTGTTATTAATTTATTTATATGTAATTTTGTCTATCAATTAATATTTATCTCCACGTTTATTGTTATTTATTGTATATTTAATGTTTACTTATTTATTACATAATTATTGTTTATTAACCCTTTGCGGTCGTATGTCTTCTCTCAGTTACAGCAGCAAGGAACTATATGAATATATACGAATCTTATACTGTATGAATTCCTGTGTCACTTTAACCCTTTGCGGTTGTATGTATACTCTCAGACGCCACAGCAAGGAACTATACGAATATATACGCGAATCGTATACTGTATGCATTCCTACATCAGTTTATACTTTTTTAAGGGAACCTCAATGCATGAACAACCTATTCACGAACTAATACGGTGAATTAGTTACTGTAGCATACTGTATGTCTTATACTGTATGCATTCCTATATCAGTTTATCCTTTTCTAAGGGAACTTCAATGCCTAAAGAACTAATACGATGCTCCATCGATTGGAGATTTGTATAATTCCAAAGAATATTGTATAAATCGTATTTATCAGTAATTATAGATTCTCTCTTGTTAAAATATGACTAAATATTTGTGAATATTATGTATATGTATCCCTGCTCTTTCCAAACAAATTAATTCCCACCAATAGATACCCATACACAAATTTTATACCACCGAAAAGGGTTAATAATAATATAATATAATATATTGAACCTCTATTCTGCCCGCAAACATAGGTGAAATATTACAAACATAAATAAACACTAATTACAGTATATATTAATAAAATAAGATTAGGACTGAGTGACTTTACTCTCAGAAAAATGCCAAAACAATTATAAATAATTATATGCAACGAATAAGAACAAATAAAGATAAAATTAAATACTTTACAAAAATATAATCATTTAAAAATAAAGTTAAATACTAAAAAAAGAAAATAAAATTGGGTGTTATATAAATATGACTAAATATTAGTGAATATTATGTATATATATCCCTTCTCTTTCCAAAGAAATTAATTCCGACCAACAGATACCCATCCCCTAATTTAATACGACCCCAAAGGGTTAATATTTTGAATGATAGAGAAAGAGTAGTTGCCATATGGTGAGACATAATAATTCATAAGGCGACCTTTTGACCTCTCCGCCCTGGGCTGTACCTTAGATGTCATGGGGAGCGAGTGACCATTTCCTGTGACGAAAGCTCTTAAAAAGCTGAAAAAACGTGGGAAACATTGTTCCCTTTCGGTCGTAAAACAAAACAAAAGAATCCTCTCAGTTTTCACTCGTGGGTTTTTGCTGGTTTTCATTTCCTGGATGATTGACACGATTCCCGGGTTATTTTAGACGAAAAAATCTGGGGCGTGACCACATGAGAAAGAAGAGAAAAAAAAAAGGAAAAGCCCCTCGGGGTAACAACTATAAATAACCATTATTGAGATTGTTTAGCAATAAATTTATAACTTTTGCAGTGTAAATCTGAAAGTTGACCGCCAGACTCGAGAGCCGTTTCTGCGAAAAAATCAAAATGTTTTGTCTAGGAATTTTTAAGAAAACAAATCTCAAATGAAGAATGAAAAAAAAAAAAAAAAGAAAAGATCAAATGGTATTGGAACGTTTCGTTTCATTGTCGAGTCAGCCATTTTGAAAATCGGTTCGATTGTTATCTTATGAGGGATTTGACTGGCCGTGTTAAATGGCGCTGATTTTGGATTTCAAAAGTCAAGGAGGACAAATCGACATCGGGTCCAGTTTCATTTAACGCCCATTTTTATAATGTCTAATGCCACGACCGAATGTAATCATATCTCCACGATTATTAACCGAAAGTAAACGTTGTTCCCATTGTAATTAATCCGAACGGAGATTTACACAATTAATTACGGAAAACCGTTTCAGATTTTTTTTACCCTTTAACAATCCTGAAGAATTTGTCTGCATTTATAATTTCTGATATGATTGTTCGTTAGCAGAAAAGCGTCAAACTTCTCGCGATTCCAATTTCAGTTTTAATATCTGCATAAAACTGATAACGGTCACATACGATACCTCCATCTATCGGAAACATCGCAAACTTATGATCTCAACTCGAACGAATCGTCTGCTGTCCACGTGGGGGGATGGAAAGAGGACACGTGGGGATTTCATCCCCCAAAAAAGGGGGAGAGACTCCCTTTCTAAATGCATATTTAACCTCATCGAAAGCTTTTTTCCTCGACCACGCAATTTATTTTCCTAAATGTAAGAAGGGTCGCTTATTAAACCTTAAAAGGTTTTTTGTTTTCCCCCCCCCCTCCCCTTCTTTTCGTTATTCCGACATAAATGTGAGAAAAATTCCGAGGGAGGAAAAAATTTATAAATGCCGGTCACGTTAGGGTAAACTGTGACTCCTCACACCACCGGCATCTATCGAGGGATTTACTAACTAACACCCTTGGAAAACTTTTACTTTTTTCCCCAATTCAACATTAAACTTTTAAGGGCTCTTCGGAAGATTTTTATGATTTGGATTATCAGTTTAGGCTGTTTCTCCTGCCTTCAAATGAACGGATCGTGGCCATGTTTTGACGAGTCATCGCCACGATCGAATGGACCACCTCGACCCTTTGCAATTTAAAGCAATTAAACAATGCGGTTTAAACGATTAAAAGAACCGCGGCAGCATTCCCTGCTTTGTAAGTCAGCATTAAAGCACGGAAAGTACAATCCTTCGTGACAAACATGGCGGGAGTGACATTATGCAACTCTTCCACATGTGATTCCGTGAGTCAGAAGCTTTCATCGACGTGTGTGAGCACCACTTGAACCCACTTGAAGTGATGGGACAGTCGGGAGAGAGCAGAATGGCGGTTTCGGGACGGTCCTGCAGCAAAGGCAGGAACAGAGGAAGAGAAAAACCAGTGCTGCTGACGACAACGAGCAAAAATTTTGGTGGGCGGTTCAAACGGCGAAGGAAATCTAATAAATTCGCTTATTCGAAAGCTTTCTCTCGTATTTTCATTTACTCAATTTTTTATTTTTCTTTTAGTTCCCAACCGAAGAAGACATTCGTCAGTGTTTTTCATGGTTTTCCAAAGATCAATAAATCTGTTGCTGTTGGTCATTTGATCAAAATCTCAATGCGATAGAATTTCAGAAGGAAAAAAAACAATAAAGTTCGACTAAAGTTATAATAATAACATAAATTATGTTATTAAAAATGGCGGTAAATTTCAATAAGAAAAAAACTCAAAGAAACTTTACATCGACTGAGTCAGCATTTTCCTTTCTTTGAGTGCTAAAGTACCTGCTGACTCAAATTTATACCTCTGATTTTATTATATACAATTCTCTCCCTCTGTTGCATTCTACCAAAATTAATCTGTCTTTTCATATGCAATTATTAAAAAATTATTAAAATATAATTATAATATTTAAACAATTATAATATATAAAAACAATTATAAAAATATTTTTCATGTGCATATGTGCAATTGTATTTTTCGGTATTCTTTTCCAATTCGTTCTCCCGTTTATAATAAAGCCGTCGCACTGTTTCCCTCTCCACTTATACTTTTTATATGAAAGTTAATATTTTATTTATTTTATTTATTTATTTATCGGGAAATCGCCATATTACATATAAATGTACTTGTTAAAATAAAGCAAAAACAAAAAGAGGTAACGACAAAAGAGAGTACAAGTAAAAAAGAAAGTTAATATATAAATATGATCAGACAGTTAATATATAAAATAATATAAGTATAGTAAAGTGTTATATCTTTAATAATATTAGGTTGAAAATTATGAAAGGAGCGTTTTCTGTTTAATTATTGAAATGTTCGTTTCACACTTCCAATCTAATAATAGATAATATAGTTAATATAATATAATATATTAATAGTCCTCCTCGGGCTTTGCAGTACAAAAAAACTACAATAATATATACATAAAATAAGAAACATACTATTATTAACTAAATTTGTCTTCACTCTTTATACCCAGTTTATATATAAAGTGGTATAAAATATATATAATATATAATATGTGATGATCGGTTTTGAAATGAAAAGTCAATAGAAAAAATGGAGATAGGAAATGTTTAGTTATTAAAATGTTCGTTTCATACTTTCCAATCTAATAATAGATATAATAGATAATACAGTTAATATAATATAATATATTAATAGTTTGCGTGCCTTCCTCGGGCTTTGCAATACAAAAAAAAACAGAAGAATAATATATACATAAAATAAGAAACATACTATTTCTATCTAAATTTATCTTCATTCTTGGTACTTTAGTATCCAGTTAATATATAAAGTGGTATAAGTGTATTTAATATATATAATATGTGATAATCGGTTTTGAAATGAAAAGTCAATAGAAAAAATGGATATAGGAAAAGTGTGAGCAGAAGAAAAGAAGGAGTGTAAGTAAAAAAATAAGAAAGAAGAAAGAAAAAACCAAATGGAAAGCAACACGTGGAAGCAGAAAAGAGCAAATTGAAGTGCTTATTCAGCAGCAAAAGAGCTTTCCAGACCTTCAGCATTGAACTGCCACGAGGAGAGTTGGGACCTGATCTCCGACCTCCATCGGGAGCACGTCTCGCTGGGAAACATGCAAAATTGCAGATATTTTAAGAGGAGATGCGAGTATTAAATGACTCCGCAATACACAAGGCAATACAAGGCAATACACAGGGCAATACAAATCGCTCGGGCGGAAATAACAGTTTACTTTTTATTTCCATCGGGGAACGATCTCTCCCTTTCCGCGAGGACCCATTCCAAATTATTTGGGTAAAAGTTCTTTGATGAAAAATTTGTTTGATTTGCGATAACGAGGTCCAAAGATATTTTCGGTAACCCAAGGTTTCATATTTTAACACAATATATCAATTCAGAGTAAACAGCTTATATAATAGAGTGTGAACTCGTGGCGCCCCTTCTATTGGCAGCTGGCTCACTTCTCCCGCAAAATAATTGCTCTAATTATTCTAACAAAACCCAAAATAATCCTTTGAAACCTGTCTTCAGCAGTGCTGAGCCGACGGCGCCGCCTCGGTCACTGCCAGGGCCTCGTCCGCCATCCGACGTGGCAGCAGACCCCTCCAGGCCAGTCCCCGACCGGAAAAATCCACCCAAAAGTGTCCCTATTAAATGACGTATTTACGACTCCATGCATGTTCTCAAATTGTTTAGCATGTGAATGAGTGAAAAAATGTCGAGTGTCTGTCTGTGTGTAACGCCTAAGCACCACACAAAGGCACAATTATTGTTATTGTGCGGTGCCATTGTTTGGCTTTTTAATGATGGTTTTGTTGTCTGCTGCGTCGGAACGAAACAACTTTGACGTCTCCCGCATTACGAAGACGTCCCTCGAAAGCTCCCGATTTCGCACCACAACCGAAACACAAACTACGTTAGTGCCACGACAATTAAAAACACTCCGTTAACTGTTTCCCGGTTGTAAATATTATTATTAATAAGTAGCTGACGTTTTTATGAGTGGAGTCAGGCACTGCCATTCGAACACCAGCCTCGTAAAAGACGTTTACTGATTGAGGATAATTGCATCGATGGGTTCACAGTCCTTCGAGAGAGAGAGAGGAAAACCCCGAAGAAGTGGAGGAACAAAAAGCCGCCATTTATTACATGTCGGAGATTTTGGCGGGAAAAATGTCTGCTCGAATCGAAAAGCTTTCAAAATATATATCCGGCTTTAATGTTCGATATCAACACTTCTGTAAATACTTTCAGGTCTAGACATTGAAAGCATTAACATAAAATCGCTAAAAATAAAGAATAGAGCCAACTGTTGGAAAGATGGCCGCCTGCTCTTGTTTTTCTTTTTTTTTTTTTTTCTGACGAAAGTGCGACGATCGTAAAAAGTTTTATAATTCGCCTGAAATAAAATTGGCAGAAAAGAAAACTTTCAAATTGGTTAAACAAGAAAAAATTTTAATTTATATTAAACAATAAAATTTATGATTTGGCGAGAGCGGAAACTGCTCCGCGACTAAATGGGAGTTCTTTCGAACGGCGTTCATTGAGGGCGTTCGCTCCGACCGGTTTCGACCACTTTCGGCCATTCGACCACCCTCACCCTCTCCGGAAGACCCCGAATTTTGGCGCCCGACCCATTAAACGTTCCCGTGGGCGAGCAATTCCCAAAAAATTTCACTAATGGTCCTAAATTTTAGACCAAAATTAAAATCAATTTCGTCTAACCTCGAGAATAATTAGAAAACGCCGGGGAAAGAAAGGAAGACTCTGAGGGAAGATAATTGTAAAAATTATGAGTTGGTTTAATTATTACACATAAATATGTCAGTCGCCATTCGGAGACAGTAGAAAGTCTAATTGATGATTTATGTCGGAATTGGCGAGTGCGAATCCGTTGGCAGAGTAATTAAAATGGCCGAAGAGAATTGGATCGAATCGAATTTGAATAATTATTTTAGCGCCATTATAAATCTGAAAGATGGCGAGTGGAGGAGGGTTCGGTGAACCGTCTCTTCTTCGGAAGTGGCAGCAGATGAGTCAAACTCATTCTTTGGCAAGGAATCCCTGCTTGTCTAATGCCACGTTATCTTCCAATTGAAGACCCAATTGAAAAGTCTTTATCATTAAACAAATCAAAGAAGTGAAGATTGTATCATACGCGATCAAACACATATGGAGGTGAACACATAAGTAGTCAAACATCATTAATCGGTGTTTGTTTTCGTTGTCACGGCTTTTTCGGTGTGACTCCCCCCCCCGGGTCAGGTTCCCTGGCGGGAGTCAGCAGTGCTGACCACGGGAATGGGGGCTTTGAACGTGCCGATAATGAGTCCTTCGAGTCGCTTAGTAAACACTGTAAAAGTACCAAAGCTGACAGTAACCAAGCCAAATTTTTATTTGGACTCTATAATATTTGTTTACTTTGAAATTTCTCTGATCTCAGTCCGCCATAAAAATGGCGGGTAAACAAATAAGTGAAACTCGTCCTCATTAATACCACACAACTCTTTGGCCATTGTGCAAGCGAGTCTCTGTCATTTCTGCTGCCCCGACTGCGCAGACTGTTCGCTACTTCCTTTTATTTCGCAAAATGTCTGCTTTAGTTGAAGTTACTTCTGCTGCCCCGACTGCACAGACTGTTAACTTTTGCCTTTTAGTTCGCAAAATAACTGCTTTAGTGTCAGTTTCTATAAATTCTGCTGACACGGTTGCACAAATTGTTCGCTTTGATTTTCTGTTTTGAAAAATTACTGCTTTAGTTGCAATGTCTGTAACTTCTGCTGCCACAACTGTTCGTACTTCCTCTTGTTTCGCAAAATGACAGCTTTAGTGTCAGTCTCTAAAACTTCTACTGCCACGGCTGCACAAACTGTTTGCTTCTGCCTTTAATTTCACAAAATATCTGCTTTAGTTGAATTCTCTATCACTTCTGCTGCCCCGACTGCACAAAAAGTTCGCTTTGACTTTCTATTTCGCAAAATGACTGCTTTAGTTGCAGTGTCTCTTGCCTCTGCTGCCACGACGGCACAAACTCCTTGTTTTTTTACTTTTATTTTAGAAAATGATTGCTTTAGTGTCACTCTCTGTGACTTCTACTGCCACAACTGTTCGCTACTTCTTCTTATTTCGCAAAATGACTGCTTTTAGTGTCAGTCTCTGTCACCTCTACTGCCACGACTGCATAAACTCTTTGCTTCTGACTTTTATTTTGCAAAATATCTGCCTTAGTGTCACTCTCTGTGACTTCTGCTGCCACACCTGTTCGCTTCTTCCTTTTATTTCGCAAAATGACCTCTTTAGTGTCAGTCTCTGTCACTTCTACTGCCACGACTGCAAAAACTCTTCGCTTTGTCTTTTATTTCACAAAATGTCTTCTTTAGTTGACACCGCAGAGTTGATAATGGCGCCGTTTGGCCAAAATGGGCCGTGAGCCAGACTCAATTTGGCCGACGCCCAGCCAGGTTGTTGCTTCTTTCCACCCCCGTCCCGAAAGTCCACCCTTCCGAAGGATACAACAAAATATCAGAAACATGAGCAGTTCAAAGCAGTTCAATACTTCAAAGCAGTGAATCCTTAAAAACTGAAAAATTTTCCCAAGGACGCAGAAAAAGAGGGGGAAAAGATAGATAATTTTTCCGACCAGTTAAAACTTTCCCCTAAATGGATGAAATGGGGGAGGGGGTCGACGGGGGGGTCATTTTGTCGAACGCTTTGGACTTCTTGATCAAGTTCCGTCATCTATCATTATTTGTTGGTCGTTTGTCAACTTTCCTCTCCCCTCTCCTCCCCTCCCCTCCGAGGGATCATTTCCAAGGCACACCTTTTAGAGGTGTTTTGTCACCTTTTCAAGAAAAAATATCCGACGGGGGAAAGGAAGAGGGTTGCCGTTCGATAATGTTATTAGTTTAAACGTAAAGTGTGCCCTCATTATAAACTCCTTTCCGCGATGCCCCTTCCCGTAATAATGCACTCAGAGGGAGAATATTTCGCCTCCCTTTGGAGACTGAGCCCTTTCGACCTTCCCTTAGAGCGGAAACTCTGTCCTCCGAAGGGACCAAATGGGACATTATTGTAAGGGCGGAGCTGTGCCCGCTCCCATACAGTGACGTCAGCTATTGTGGAAATGAGTGACTACTGACTCGAATCCGTTTTTATCAACGACGACGCATCCAATAATTAAACACTGAACACTCATCTTTTAACTGGGAATGCAAAAATTGGCGCCAACAGTGCAGCCAACCGTCGAAAACTCAGCCTTTCGAACACAACAGTTTTTTAAAACGCCCATTTTATCCTAATTTCCCCAAATGGCAAAACTTTGCGAATTAAATAACAAAAACCGCGAAGAAACAAAATGGCTGCCGGGAAACTCAAAGAAAAAATGTTCGTCCAGTCGGCGTAAAAACTCATTAGCAATGCTCGACGATTGCAAAAAGGTATTAACGCGAGAAGAAAACGTTTCGGCAATGAGGAAGTTGTGCACTTTGAAATTATTTTTTCTTTGAATGTTAACAGCAAAAAAAAACGGAAGCTTTGAACTTTTAATTTCGCTGTCTCCGAATAACCGGAAACATTTCCCCCCTCCCCCCCCTCCCCCCATTTATTAAGCTTCTTTCATCGGGTCATCCCCCTCCAGTTGTCAGCCACATGCGAACTGGATTCAGCAGGCGATCACCACTGATGACCACTCCCGGTCATTAATTTTTAAAATATTTACCAGCCGACATAAATTAAATTCATTCTTAAACGATTTTAATTAGTTTTAATCCCAGAAGTTGTCCTCTCGTCTCGAACGAGCCTTTCTCTCATCGTAAGGTTACTAATTTATTTCCCGCTGGATTAGCAGTTACTAATCCCGCCATTTTGGCAAACGGGTAAACTATTCTGAGAATGTGTATTCACTTGACGAGTTTCGCTTTACAAAAAGATAGAAACAAAGTTATCCTGCCTTTTTGTTTTCTCTCCCTTTTCTCTCTCTCTCTCTCTCTCTCTCTGGGAAATTTTTTAGAAAGATGGGAAGCAGTTGCTAACAAGATCAAATTTTGATTCTTAACGAGATTTTATGAAGGGTCTCTCTGTTCTTCGCTTTTGATTTATCGCCAGAACGTATTGCGGCATACTAAGAGGCTGCGGTCACATCGCGCGTAAAAAATCTCTCACTTTCGCCCACCCCTCCCCTCAACCCTTCCGCAGAAGACGGGGACGGGTGCACCCCTGCAGCAACCACTCGCATGCCAGCGGTTTCACCAGCTCCTTCCACTTTTTTATCTCAATTTATAATTAAATGTTTCCTCTCATTTTCTCATCATGTTCGTTGCTGATTTATCGTCTGGGGAGTAACGCGTTACGCAATCGTTCGCTTTTTTATTACCCTTTCGAACGGTTTCCTGCCAAAAACATGGCGAATGAGGAAGCTGCAACTCAAGGAGATAACTCTCTTGTTTTTCTTCTTATCTCCCGGGCAGGTGTTTTATTGTTCTTTTCCTTCCATTTCGTGCGGGAGATTGCACCCGAAGTCGGGATTCACCTAAACGCCGCCGAAGGAATTTTCGGTCTCGACCTAATTAGCGAAAATTAGTTAGTGCAATTAAAAGGAGGCGTCTGATGGACGTCCGTTGAAGTTACGACCGCTGCGGTTCATTAACTCGAGAAAAATTACTTCCCGGAGCGAATATTTCAATTTGAGGGGGCGGAGTGGAAGATCTTAAAATCGGAAAGTTGCGTCATTCAAAGCTCCCGTTTTAATTTAATCAGTTGCAACGTTTCCAAATTCGCTTCCTGGGATGATAACTCCCGCCCTTTTCATTTCCCTCTTCGCCGGGGAAATTTGTCGCCACGAAACAATACCCGAAATGGAGCCAATTAGCGTTTGAATAAATGGCGGAATGATCACCCTGACCTTTTGCACCGGATGTGACGGGAGTCGGAAGGCCGAACAGGACTTTTCCTGACTAGACAGTAACATTGTCGAAAGATGGCGAATTATTAAAATGATAATAACAAAAAACTCTCGGAATATTCATGTTAATTTGGTGAAATATCTGAAGTCATCAAATTACCGAAAGAAAATCTATTTTTAGAGCATCAATAAAACGAACAGTCATTTCAATAGGACTCCATTACGTAATGGGGAGCCTATGAGAGTAGTAAAAGAGCGACAACACAGAAACACAGCTTTTTAAGGCGGTTTCTGCATTGAGCGCCGCCTCATCCGCTGCCAATGTTTATTTGTGTGCTCGCCCTGCAAGACGCCCAATGCAGCGCCTGCATTCACAAATTGCCAAAAAACAGCTGACTCGTCCTTGTCAGAGGAAAACAAAATCCTTTCCTCGGGGAAGAGCCAAAGGTTAGCAGTCATTTTGATAAACTGTCGGGGAGCCTCCCAGCAAGTGGAGTCTTCCGCCACGGCGAAAGCGGAAGTGTCACTAGAATCCGAACCTCTTTTCTCTTCTCGCACGTGCTTCGGAATAGAGACAGGGAATTTGGTCGAAGTGCGGGAATGGCCTCGCATAATGAGGAGCGACGAGGTGTGTGGCGAAGAATGCGCGGAAAGTGGGCGAAGGGGTGCCTGACGCGAGCGCAACGCTACCTGGCGTCGGTGTCATCGACTGCCGAGCGGGAAAGCGAAGGGGAGGTTCGTTCGTCAGGCGAAAGCAGAACCGGACGCGTGAGCCGTCTGGCAACGTTTGCGTTTGCTCTTTGGGTTTTCGTACGAATGATTTCAAGGCGAGCAGCGTGTTGTTGAATTCGACTGAGAATGATTTACAAAGAAGGTGGTGACCCGTCTTGGTCGGATTTTCGGGAGTAGAAGGTCCTCCCGAGTAAAAATTCTACTAAGTCATCTGAATGTTACGTCCGCGGGGAGTATTGGTTGTGTTCTAAAAGAAATGGCCTCCAATAAATACACACATAAATTACATAAAACTTTTTCTAATGGATTATTCAGAAATTAGTTTACTCTATACAGTATCGCTCAAAAGTATTTAACAGTTACTAATTTAATTATTTTACTGTAAGATTTCATTATGTATTATTTAGTTATCAATACTATTAATAATACATTTTGAATGGTATAATAATTGTATCACTTTGTATTGTATCAGATTTTGTATTAAATCATAGCTGCATCGGTTTGTATTGTATCAGACTTTGTATTATACCATAATTGTATCAGTTTGTATTATACCACAAATTTGTATCATTTGGATTGTATCAGATTTTGTATTATTATATTATAATTGTCTCAATTTTTATTGTATCAGATTTTGCATTAAATCATAATTGTATCAGTTTGTATTGCATCAGACTTTGTATTATACCATAATTGTATCAGTTTGTATTACTTCACAAATTGTATCATTTGGATTGTATCTGATTTTGTATTATTTATATTATATAAAATTATAATTTTGTATTATATGTATAGATTATTATCTATTACATTATTATTTTGTATTATAATTCTTGGATATTATCAGATTTTGTATTGTATTATTTTGTACTATTATATTATTGATGAATATTACATATATTATAATTGTATCAATCTTGTATTGTATCACGTTTTGTATTATTTATATTAGTTAAAATTATAATTTTGTATTATGTGTATAGATTATTATCTATTATATTATTATTTTGTATTCTTGGATATTATCAGATTTTGTATTGTATTATTTTGTATTATTATACTATAATTTATAAATTTGTATTGTATCATATTTTGTATTAAATCATAATTGTATCAATTTTTATTTTATTAATATTAATTGTACCAAATTTTGTATATTACTTACTTAGTTCTATTATTAACAGTTATTACTATTTTAGTATTATTTAGTTTATTATTTTAGTATTATATTTATTCTAGTGATTATTACTATTCTATAAATCTAAAGATAAACTCTTTGTTTCTTCTGTTATTTAATTAATATTATATTTATAAATGTTGTAAAGCATTTTAATGGAATTTAACTTTATAAGTAACACTTACGGGTGGAGTAGGAAAAATACTGTATTGTTAAAATATTCTTGAAATGCTACTGTATATGTAAAGAAGAGCCAAAAGTGTGCAGAACCGGAATGTTCCCTCGGGAGTTCGTCCGACTGAAAATAACGCGACACCAATAATTTATCAGAGAGAAGTCGCAAGAAAGAAACTCGGAGTCGCCTCGAACCTACTTTTATTAGGCTGTTTGCCTTGGCCGTTCGGCTCACAAACCGCGGCCGCTCTTCCTTCCCAAACCGCCTCCCAAACCGCCTCCCAAGAAGGCTCCCTTCGCCCGAAACGTGGCAGCAGACCGCTCCGTCCAAAGGCCACAAAAGACACCGTTCCCGGGAATTTACCTTGCCTCCGGCGGATGCAAGGTTCTTCCAGAGGAAAATTTACGCTGAGTTTGGACTCTTCGGGAAAACACTGGAATTCACCATCGGCGGTGCAATCCTTGATCAGGAGCAAAGCATTAAAAAAGAATTTGGGTTGAGAATAAACGGAAAATCCCCGACGATTAACCGTCGGGAAAATAATATTTGCACATTGGGAACAATTCGGGCGATGAACGACAGCAAAGACGTCTCACAACTGACGGTTTTATTTTTAAAATTCGCCGTCGAGTTCGTTCCGAAACGCCGGAAACGGTTTCCACGTTGAGTAATTTTAATTACAAAAGAGAAGCTATTGAAATTTTTAATTTAGGCCAAAATTCAAATCAGAAAATAAAATAAATATTGACTTAATACAGACATGGCCGACAATTAAAAGGGGAAACGGGAACGCGTTCCGCCAAATGCGTCCCGTCAAAGTTAAACCTTTGCCCGCGGGCGAAAACTGCATCTTCGGACGAATCCTCAATTTATTTTCATTATCAGACATTTTTGTTTTCTTTGGCTCATTCCGCTTTGATTGTCGCCAAACGGTAACAGTGGACAAAAGTGTGATTCCAAAACTTTCCCACTTTCAAAAGGGGAAAACCGATTCTGGACTTACATCCGATTGCAATGGACAAAATGGGAAAATGATTTCCTTCTACCTTTAACCCGTTAAATCCGCGAGAATGCTTGTCAACTCCAAAACACTCACCTGAAACAACAATAAAACATTAATCAGGATTTGGAAAAGCCATTGACTCGAGAAATCACCATGTGAATGGGTTGAGGTGGAGCCTTGCGGAGAGGAGAGATTATGTTCTGCGAAATCGTTTTCTTTATGTATATCACCTGTTGACGAATGCAGGAGGGGACGTCGGATGACTAAAAAAGCCGCGAGAACCGTTAGAAACAACAAAATGCCCGAAATTGTATCTTCTGCTGAACTTCAATAACATAAAAGCGGAAGATAAGTCCGAATGACTCAAAATGAAAGGGTTAAAGTCGAATTTAAACTCTTTTGACGGTTAATTCTCCCGAATGAAGAAAAGAATTTCAAGTTTCGATGCATCAAAGACCCGTTTATAAAAAAATTTGCCAGGAAATTTTGTTATTTCTCAAAGCTGAAAATAACCGGAGCTTTCAAAAGCGAATCACTTTATTTTCCGACGGCCATTTTCAAAATTAATAACTCAAATTCCGCGACTCCATTGAGGCCGTTTCCTTGGAACAGGTACAAATATTTTCGGATAAATTATTAGACGCGTCGTTACATTTCTCCCTATTTTATTTTCGAATCGCTTCCGCATCTTTGCTGACTTTCGCCGCCATTTTTTCCGGGAGAGAGAGAACCTTGACTGAAGGATCACCTGTCGTTAATATTCATTGATTGTTAATTGGTTAAAGCTCGGGAGTGACGTAAGCGTTTGTGTCCTCGGGACGGAAGCGGAAAACGGGACTCGAGTCCCATTCAAAAGTGGCCCCCGGGGCCCCATCCGATGTAACTCATTAATGACCCGATGAATTTGGGTCTCAATGATGGCCGCTCACACGGAGACAACAGATTGTTATTTATTACCCGTTTCCGCGCGGTAATTATTTATTTGTTGATCGTAATTAAATGTAAATACCGGTGATGGGGGGTGGTAAAACAGGAAGTCGGTTGCCGTCGGTGTTTCAGCTCCAACGCGCACACAATTAAAAAACCCGCCATTAATTCTTTAGTCTTAATTAACAAGTGTTGAAAAGGATTATTAATTAAGTTTTTGCACCCTTTTTGAATAATTTTCCTTTTTTTTTTTATTGATTTGATTTTATTTTTGTGGAGCAGATGTGTCCGTCCTTTAATGTTATCGTTATTTCATTCATTAATTGCAACACTTACATAATTAATTATTAACAATGGTAATCAAATTGGTCAAAGGAGTTCACCTTTGTAAAAAATATTCGACGTGACTTTTGACTTTTTTGCAGACTATCACGACCTCGGGGTTTTTTATAACTGGAGTTCGAATGAATGAATGTCTGCGATTATCGGTTTCATTCCTTTCGTGAAATAATGCGACAATTCACGAGCTCACGTCCTGGTGATCGTTAACCTGCGTTTTGTGGCTCTGCCCCCCACGGGACGCGCCCCCGGGCCCCGATGCGATGGACGCCATTAAATGCCCCGACGCCGCCATTTTCCCGCTTTGTTGTCCGACTAATGGATATTTATAAATGGCGAATCCATTTGAAGCTCTGTATTTATAATTATCTTTTGTTTTAGTACAGAGGGGTGCATGTCGGCTATCAGATTGAACGGGGCCAAATTGTTTTTTATTGAAATTAATATTTGGTTTCCGTTTGCAGGCGAATTATTTCCCGCTCGTGTGACTGCCTTTCGGGTAATTTGTTGGCCCCGCGACCGACTCTGACTCATTCATTTCATTCCAAACTGTGGATGACCGCATCGGAAATAAATCAAAACTTGACCTTCGATAATGGCGGCGTTCCGAGTCGTGACAGCCTGGAATGCTCAGGTTTCCATTTTATACATTCGCTTTTTATTTCTTTTCGCCCCAAACGCCCCCTCCGGCGTCACTCACGAGGAAGTTCGCTTCTCTGTGTATTGAGCTTTCATTTCACAACTTTCAACTGCAGCTTTGTGCTTTCTATTATAATAGACAGAATAGAAATGGATGAAATCATTATAAAAAAGGAAGAATATACTGTATCTGTTCAGATGTCAAATAACTTTGCAGAGTGGCCCTCCACAAACAACCCCTAATCAGTGATTTCCCACCCCTAGATAATCTCATAAAGGGTTGTTTCGGGAAGTTTCATCCCTTAAAATGTCCACAAAATATTCAATCCTCATTGTAACACCTTAATAACATCAAAATTCCTTTTGATTGTTACAGAAAAATAATAAATTGATAAGCAATGCTTTTTCTATATACTGATTAGATAAATAAAAGAATAAAAGAATAAAAGAATAAAATATAAATATTTAAATAAAGATTAATAAATAAAGATAAATAGAAAATAAGAGAAGTAAAGAACGACTTAAAAGAATAAAAATATACAGAAAAGATCTAAAGAACAAAAAAGAACTCGAAAAGAAAATTTCCCAACACCAATACAAAGTAAAAGAAAAGCTAAAAACAGGAGTCAAGTGGAGGATAGAAAGGAAAGAAGAACATAGAAAAAGAATGAAAGAGTATTGGTCAAAAAAGAAGGCAGAGAAGGAAGAATTATCGTGGTCAAAGATAGAAAAAAAAGAAGAGGGAAGAAACATGAAAAAATATGAAAGAACGGAAAGAGAAAAGAGAAGTTAAAAATGTATAAAAATTATAGAAGTTAGTAATGTATATAATGTATATAATAAAGATATAGTTAGAAATGTATAGAAATATATGAATAGTAGAAGAATAATAGTGAATAAATGTATATGTATAATATGTGTATAATAAATGTAAGTGTATGTGCAATGTGTATATGTATAATATATATGTATATAAGTCACAGGCCGGACAGTGGGTTCCGGAAGGATGGAATAGTGACAAAAGAAGAGAGAAAGGAAAAGAAGAAGAGTTATTTATGTTTATATTTAGTTTAGTTTTGGCTTTCATCGACATCAGAATGTGCACAATAAAATTATATATTTCCTCTAAATTAATACATATATACTGAATATACGAGAAAGGGGAAAAACTGCAAACAAATAGTAATGGATAAGCGAGAAACAGAGCATATCATCAAACATAAACTCTGTCAACTTACATAAATTAATAAAAGAATTACGTAAAAAAACAGACAAACTGACGGTGTTATTCGAAAAATACAAAATGAAAAGATTGATAAGTTTTTTATTATAAAAAAAAAACAAGTCAGACATATTTATTTAAATTAAATAACAAAAACCGCGACGGTGTCTTCGAGGGACATAACTCCATGAATGAACTGACAGAATGAAAGTCAGACGTGTAAGCAGACACACGAAGTCGCCTCGGGAAGGCAGAAAAATATGCCATCAGTCACATTCCCGAGAACAAAGGGTTAAACGTTTGTCTGTGAGTGGCCAAAAGGGTCGAAGAAACAAAAAGTACCCGAAATGAATCCTCAATTAATTATCCGCCATATTCACCTGCATCGGGCACGTGTGAGTAACTGTCCGCCGTGGCAGAAGACGGAGGAAACGTGTTTGGATGGAGAGAAAGCCACGTGTTTCTCGCGAGAGGATGAGATCATGGCGTTAGCATCAGCAATTCTGGAGGTCAAGATCACTAATTACCATTGAGGGATTATTTTTAATTCCGTTTAAAATTAGCGTCTTGGAGGATTTAACATACTACAACTCAAATATTTGGATTCTTTAGGAGTGCGGGAATTAATAGAGGCGCCAGCGTTCACTTACTCTATGACTTCAATAATTGGGGTGTGTTTTCGCAAAGAGGGAAACAACCGATTTCACACTTTTAATCCTTTAAAATCTGAGTGGTTCGGTGAATAAAATATAAAAAAAGAAAAGTGAAATGTTTTGTTGACTATAAAACGCCTCTTCGTTCGTCCAAACTCGGGAAAGAGTTATATAATAGCCAATGTCGCAAGCATAAATGCAAATTAGAAGTGAGTCCGACCGAAGCCCTCATGTATTTATTTATCATTTTCTGTTTTTCATAATGTAATTGAGTTGTCTCTCAAGAGGTCATAAGATGGTAAATCGATTGGGGGGAAAACCGAAGTGAAAAAGAACATATTTGGAAAGACATTTGCATCTTAAACTCGAGTATCAGAGGAAAACCAGATCGGAGGAAATATGGACAGCTCAAATTCATCCCATTTTAGGAAACAGTTAAATAAGACATTTAAGGTTACATAAATTCCTGCAGAAGCTGAAACTTGATCAAATTGTTCAGAGTATAAAATGTCAAAAGTCCTCAAAAAGATAAAAATTACGGGGGGGTCAAATGTCAAAACATTTTTGGATTGTTATAACTCAGAAACGGTGACTCTTAGAAAGAAAAGTATAAATACATTATTTGTAGATAATTTTATCCTCTACAATTTTTGTCTGAGCTATTTTTACGATAAAACTTACCGTTTTTCTGAAAATAGCGGAAAACTAATTTTTGTGATTTTAGACCCTCCGCCATTTTCTTTCTTTTTGAGGACTTTTGACATTTTATGTATAATTATACTCTGAACAATTTCACAAAGTTTTTCTTTATCTTAGGAATTTATATAATTTCACCCCTCATTTTTGAGCTGATTTGACTGAAATAGAAATTATTAAAAAAAATAAAGTGAAAAAACTAAATAAATATAAATAAAAAATATGGAGAATATTTAAAGTAAAAATAAATGTAAATAAAAAATGTAGAAAATATATAAAATAAATATAAATGAAAAATACATGGAAAATATTTAAAATGAAAATAAATGCAAATAAAGAAAGGAAAATATTTAAAATAAATTATAAATAAATAATATGGAAAATATTTAAAGTAAAAATAAATTTAAAAATTTCGAAAATATGTCAAATAATTATAAATAAAAAATATGGAAAATATCTAAAATGAAAATAAATATAAATAAAAATATGGAAAATATCTAAAATGAAAATAAATATAAATAAAAATATGTAAAATATCTAAAATGAAAATAAATATAAATAAAAAATATGGAAAATATCTAAAGTAAAAATAAATGTAAATAAAAAAATGTGGAAAATATTTAATGTAAAAATAAATAAAAAAAATGTAGAAAATATATAAAAATAAAAATAAATATAAATAAAAAAAAGAAAATATTTAAAATAAAAATAAATACAAACTACAAAAAATAAATCTAAAACTCCTCTCGAGCGACATTCAAAGCTTTTAAAACTTCTTAAAAAGCGGAACAAATATTTCCGTTACTGCAGATTCAAACAAATCAAAAAGAACATTCGTATTAAACCCGAGGTTACACCAAAAGAAAAGAAAAGAAACGAGAACAGAAGAAAGAAAGGCGGCATCGACTACCAATTTTTAATTATATATCTCCGAAATGATCCATTCGGCTCAATTAAAGTCCACAAAAAACGAGTTTAACAGTTGAAATGATCGGAGTTTACACCCCCACGACACCCCCCAGTGGCCCTCCCCCAAAAACAAACTGGTAAATCACGCAAAAACCAGCCGTGTTACGGCCATCTTTCTAATTGTCTTTAGAATTCCTTTCATTAAAACTGTGGCTAAGCAATTTCATTTCATTGAGTTTGGCCACAGTCTCGAAATTAGATCGTTTGAATAACAAGGAAATCAGAGCAATTGAGCCATCATTGAAATTGTTCTTCGCCACGCGGAATATTTTATCAAATTATCACGCCTGCAGAGGCGTAGCCTCACCACACGACCCGGAGGTCCTCTCCCGCCATCCTCCCACCCCCGGCACACATAAGGGTGGCAAAGACGTCGCAAACAAACCCCAAACAATCCCCAAACAATCCTCCGACCTTGGCGCTAACCGATGAATCACTGCGGTTACATAATTGATTGCACGATGACGGTTCTTTTCGAATGGCCGATGACCTTCTCTTTTAGGGGTGGACTCTTCACGAAAAGGGGTTGTTTAGTTAAACGTTCGATAGGCCTATTATAAAACTCATTTCTTTTCCCGTTTAATAGGAAGAGATGCAATGTTTTCGTTTCGGTATTTCTCCCGTTGGAAATTTATAAACGAACTCGAAACAAGTCGCCATTTTTCTTTCGGACTTATATTGTTTCCCGATTAATTAGTCCAGTCGAATTAGACATTCAAGGTTATATAAATTCCCAACTTGATCAAATTGTTCAGAGTATAATTATACATAAAATGGTGGGCGGTCAAAGGTCAAAAAAATTAGTTTTTCGCCATTTTCAGCAAAACCGAAAGTTTTATCATAAAATTAGCTCAGACAAAAATTGTAGAGGATAAAATTATCTACAAAAAATATATCTATACTTTTTTCCTAAGAGCCACCGTTTCCGAGATATAACGATTCAAAAACTTGGATGACATTTGTGACCATTTTTAACATCGCAACATTGACATTGGTTTTTCGCCATTTATAGCAAAACCGTAAGTTTTTATCGTAAAAATAGCTCAGACAAAAATTGTAGAGGATAAAATTATATACAAAAAATGTATCTATACTTTTCTTCCTAAAAGCCACCGTTTCTGAGATATAACGATTCAAAAATTTCTTTGACCTTTGAGCGTTTATAATTATACTCTGAACAATTTGACCAAGTTAGGAATGTATATAACCCTAACTGGAGTAAAATTTCAACTGAGAAAATATGAAAATTCTATTATTTTTCAACCCTTTCCGATATGAAGAAGCCGATGTCCTCAATGGGTGTACAACAGACGGACAGACGCCCGCAGACAACTTCCCCGCCAATGAAATGGACCATTAACTTTTCGAATGTTAATAAATTGAAATCGTCTCGCGGGCGGGGGTGGAGAAAATTGTCATGTCTGACAATAACGTACGCAACCCTTTCCCGATGAATGGATTATTGCTTTCGGTTGTTGAGATTAAATATAAATCTCCGAAACGCCCGTTTTTGTTTCCGTTCCTCCGTCTCACCTTTCCCGCATAAAACCCTCTCAGAGGTCACCGACTCCCTTCGGGCGGACAGACACTGACAATGGTCAGCATTCACCCCCGAGCGAAGAATTAGCGAGTGTT
>JAQIBA010000308.1:0-28010 GCA_028293925.1 Brueelia nebulosa | reverse complement strand
GGCCATGTAAGGGTGGAATCCCAAACAATATCCCAGGGACAGAGGGCCATAAGGAGGAATATTGAAAAACGATGCTATAAAACATTCTTCATCCCCACGGCTTCTCTGTTAATAACTTTAATTAATTTTTTTCCTTCCACGGGGGAAGCGAAGAAAAATTATTTTTATTGCAGCTCTGATTTGGTGCCAAGATATTTAACGTCCGCTTTCAGTGAAAAATTTTAGAGAAAATTAACGCTTTATATTTTTACTTCCCCTCTTTGATCCGGCGAGCTTAGAGAGAGGAAAAAACGGAAAGGGTTCATTCTTTCTTAAATCATTTAGCAAATGGTAGTCGCTAAGGGGAAGAGGGGACGCAAAGACGGGGGTGGTTTTTCACGCTTTGGCATGAGCCTCACTTATGAAAATATAGTACTGATAACTTTTTCCTGAAAAGCGGAAAGAATTTTTTCTTTATTTTTTTTTTTAAATACCGAAAATCACGAATTCTTTTTTTTTAAATTTTAAAGGGACCGATGCTTTGCCAAATTATCTTTTCAAAAATCAACAAAAGCACTGCAATGCAGATTTCTTACGTGTTTGTGGAAAAATTTGAGAGAATAAAATGGGGAAAGCTAAAGAGATGAAGAACAACTATAAAACCGGGAAAGCAACTCCGCGTTGTCGTGTTCTAAAGGAAAACCACTTCGGCGGTCGGTTGCTGTGATTAAGATTTCAAAAATAAAAGAAAAAAATCCGCCATTAGGGAAAAATCCTTCGCCATATTCAAATGAATTTGGAAAAAGATAAAGAGAGGAGTCGGTCTTCAGAGAGCGATAGAGCGAAGGTCGGCTCGGCTAATTACTTGATTTGTTGTAGCTCCAGGGCTTTCTTGGTCTCTTTTCTAATGCCATCCATTCTCTTTCCCCCCAAGCCTTTCCCTCTCTCTCTCTCTCTCTCTCTCACCCTCCTCTTACCTCCCTTTGCTTCCTTTCTTCCCTAATAACGAGTAATAATCAACTTTACCAACCGTCTCTCTCTCTCTCTCTCTCCTCTTCCTTCTCTTTTTTCTTTCTCATTTTCATTATTCTTTCACAAAAATGCGAAAACCCTTTTTTCCATGTATTATTCTCGATGAAAATTTCGGTCTTACTTTTTAAAATAATTATTTTTTTGAGGGAAATAAATTTTCTGAAGCTCCATCATCGTTAAATTCAATTTAATTATTAATCAATTAAAATTTTCCCTCGAGCCATTTCTTTATTTTACAATTAATAACGAAACAATTTGCAAAGCCAGAAGAATTGTTTTCCGTCCTGCCTCCTCTCTCTCTCTCTCTCCCTTTCCCTCCTTTTTCTTCTTCATTTTTAGAAAGCGACTTCAGACAAAGAAACACCAGGTTGCTTTCAGATTTAGATTTTAGATCGGATAATAAAGTCAGGAGGAACCTACCCAATGCTAATTAAGATTTCCGTTCAGTCTCCGGCACTGTAGGCAACAGCGCCCACAGAAACTCGATCTGTGACAACCCCTGTCGGGGCATCCCCGCGATTGAGTGACGAAAATAAGGAAAGCCGCGGGTTTGTGGGGTGGCTTTTTCGCAGCAGACAAGCGGGGCCGTCAGCGAGTCTTCAAGTGACAGCTCGTGGTCGGGCTCGACTCAAAACCTTGTCAGCACTCTCACCGAAAGAGTTTCACACTCCTTAACCCGACCGCGCACGACGGGATGAGCATTTTAAAACCGAAATGACGCGTTTCGAGATGCACCTTAATTAGAGTCAATTTTCCAGGGAGCGTTCATAAATAAAGAGAGGGATGAAGGAGAAAAGGGAGGGGAGAGGAGAAGAAAGACGATGAGAGAGTCGCTTCTTCCTCTTTGAAACAAACAACTTTTCCGGCATTTTCGTGCGGCGGAAAAAATGACTTAACCGGCAATTGTTTCAGTTGAAACACAGCTTCCGTTTCGCCGCCCGGAGAAAAGGCTTCTGCTCAAATCTTGACAAAATAACACCTTTCTAATTGTCTGGAATATTCTCAGTGAATTAACCGCTCTCAAAATAAAATGGAAACAGTTGCCAGGATTAAGCCTTGAAGGGGCTGATTATCTCCAAAAATGGGGCGGTTATAGACATCACCTCTGAAAGTCGAACGTTTTCAGAAGGGAAAAACGGAACCAAAGCCTGTTTTTTCATACAACAAACGTTGAAAGCGGATGAGGGTGTTTCAACAAAATGAAATAATAACACCGGATAAGTCGAATTGTCTTCCTTTTGCGGAGCCTCCATCTTCGCGACAAGTGATAAGTCACGCCCGTCTTTCATTACAACCGCTAACTTCATTTCAACCCCCGAGCCCGGAGATCTCGTCTCGTCCCTGGGAAAGATGAAATTTCGTTTCTTCTGGCGAAAAAAAGGAGAAAAAATGAATTTACCGATTAGACTGAGGGAAGCAAAGGGTGCCGGGCAAAGGGAACAATTTATCACTCTCACCTAGGAAACTAAAACAATAATAAATTAAATTAAAATACATTCATTAACATTAAAACATTAGTTTTCATTCTTTCCTTTTATTTACCTTCGTATGTTGTCTTCGCGTCTGAAAGGAGATAACAACTCGAGACAATTCAACTTAATTTTTCCTTTTTCCTCCAAAAAAAAACAGAGGAGGGAAACAAAGGTCGGAAAAACTGCAAGACGACGTAATGATAAGTCAATCACCTAAGGTCGATGTTTGTTAAGTTACAGCCGAAGCTTATTAAGCACTTACGGTGGGAAAGAATCTCACAAAGGAGAATTATGGGGAGGAATAAAAGAAAATGCCAAATGTGGGGGTTCCAAGTTTGGAAACTGCGATAAAGAAAATAAATCCTTCCAAGTTGTCAAGATTGTCTCGTTGAATGGAAACCGAAACCGCAAAAACTGAAGAGACCTATCTTTGGAATCTTTGATATCCGATTAACGGACGGGGCAATGATTTCCAGCTGTTTTTGCTGTCCTCAGCTTTTGCCCAACCGGAGAAATGCAGTGAGTGGCTGGAGAAAAGGGAAATTTTTAACTCTGGATGAAATTTGATTCGGTTGAAACATTAAAAATAAAAGGAAAGTGGGAGAAAGTGGAAATCTAGATTATAATGAAGTTTTAATCGTTGGAGAAAAGAAATCTTCTTTTTCCAGCTCAGCCAGAGGGAGAATTGCGGATTAAAATAGTCTTACCTCCCCTTCTGCCGCCTCCCTCCCTCCCTCCCTTAACCTCCCCCAAGTCTTTCTCGTTTCTTTTAATCCCCCTCCACACTGGGACACTTTATTTCCTCAAACAATCAAAGCTCAAAATTTTCCTCCGAGAAAGAAGCAGAAATATTTTCAGTTCATTTTTTATTTTTATTTTTCAAATTTCCTTTCGAGGGGTAAAACTCTACGGGTTGCGGAGGAAAACTTTTCGATTTCTTCCGAAACTCCCGAGTTAAATGTCAATTCCGGAAACGAAAATTTTTAAATACTACTTTTGAATTTTAAATGGCTTTTCATTGCCACCCCTCGAGTAGAACGCTCTCGAACCCGCCCTTATTCGAGTGCCTTTGAAAAACCACAACTCCACCGCCGCCTTCATTATTGGAGACTCGGGAAAATCATTTCTAAAATAAATAATTTCAAGACATGAAGTTAAAAAATCCCCCCGTTTTAACGAGGGACGATTACCGACCGAAGATTCGCCCCCTTCCCTCGCCCCAAAATGCAAATCTTTCATTAAAGGAATTTCCCTTTTGAAATCGCTCCTCGCGAAGCGGAACCACCGACGCGTGACCAGCAAATTTATATAAAAGCAGACAATAAACATCTCTTTAAGGAAGAGAGAAGTGGTACGCGAGTCGTCGTACAGCGATAATCCCTGTACAGTATGGGGAGAGCGGTTCCAGCCATGAGCCCTCCGAGGGTGGAGGGTCTCCGGGGAACCGAAAAAATGCTTTCTGCGTGGTTGAAGGCAACTAAAGCGGAGTTTCCCAATCCCTTGCTTTTTACAAGAAGAATTCGTGATTAAAAGTGCGCTGCAAGGGAGTTTTCACCCCGAGCGCTTCAACCCTTTCAAATAGAAAGAGAAATAAATTTTTGCTCGATGCAGTAACTCGAGGTAGTAATAACTCTATTGATTGCACATTGTTCACAGACTTGATTTTCTGGCCAGGTTAAAATATCTGCTCTTAGATTTGCTGAAAAAACTACGGTTTCTTTAAATTTCCTCTGTCGGCACTTTTTTCCTGATTAATTTTCCGATCAATTTCACTTTTCCTAAAATGCATCAGCTCTTCCAATGATATCTTCAGTCTATGGATTACCACTTTATGATGAATCCAACCACTATCAGTTTTCTGGTATCTACACTGCCGGCCAAAAGTTTGAGACCACCTATAAAACTCTTTTATTATCTGTAAATATTCAAAAAATTTTTGGAAGTAATGATTAAATTTCACTTATACATGCTCTGCAACTCTTTCGGAATAAGTCACAGAAATTTCTATACTTAATTATTAGGATAAAAATGCAAAACATGAAGCAAGTTTCAAAACAAAACCAAATTAAGGTATCAGCGCGTCACCTAAGATTACCTTTTTCCTGAATGAATCTCATTGCACTGATTTGTATTTTCAATTTTCTGCTTTTCCTGTGATTTACGACTGTAATACAACTAAAAACCAGTTAGGTCTTTCCAGGATATGTCATTCTGACGAAGTTTTACAAACCATTTGTTCTTTCTGTGACTTTGGAGTTATTGGTGTGGCGTCCCCAGAGCCTCGATCTCAACCCCATAGAATTTTAATAGTAAGAGCTGAACATAAGAGTGCGTGAAAAGTGCCCATCTTCGCAAGAAGACATGTGGAAAGCTTTAAAAGAAGCATGGAGTGCTACAGAAAAGGGCACAATAGATAAACTTATTTCCCCTCCCAAAATTAGTAAAAAAAGTTATCCAAAGCAAATGAGGATTTATTAATAAAAACAAAATATAAGTTTCTTTTTTTTAACAAAACTAAAAAAATAAATATTTTTGTTTATTATTACGTATAATTGCCTTTGGTAAAAGTTTTTCCTGAAAATACCAAAAGATTCTCCGGTATTAACCTATTTTATCTATTTTTTTGGTGAGGTTTCAAACTTTAGGCCCGTAGTGTATGTATAATATGTACGGACGACCTTCGGCTCCGCTGGATCAGCAAATGCCGCCAAACGCCGCCGCTCTGTAAATATCCCACCCCAGGACAGTATAATTAAAAATTAAAAGAGAACTCAGAAGCTCAATTTCGAAAAACCCGAACAAATATAAGAAATGCATGAAGAAGAAGAAAATGAAAAAAATAAGATTTCCTCTTAAAAAAAAAATACGGCGGAGGGTGAAGCTGACCCCTGACGGGGAATACAAAATTAAATAGTGAAATGAGATTTTCAAGAATGTAATGAACAGAAGAAGAGAAAAGTATGATGCAGGAGGAAGAAAGATAGATGGGTAGATAGAAAGAGAGAGAGGGAGAGGGAGAGAGAATTAACCAAAGAAAAAACTAAGTTTCTTTGACTTTTTCTTTTCTTATTCGTAGCAACTGAAGTTTCTTATAAATCTTATAAAAGGTTAATTATAATTCACTAGAGGAACATCTTTGCCCGAGTTCTTGTTGGTATTATAAACCTCAGCAGTGGCATTCCGTAGGGACGGAGTGGAGCTCCACTTTTCTGCCGGAGAACCATCACTCTCGTTCTGTTTTTTGGAATTATTTCGAGGGAAAAGTTCTCTAAATGTACTTCGGTTGCTTTTGGGTGCGATAAGAAGCTGATTCAGGTAAAGAAACTCGGAATGAGCGGAACATATAGGAAAATTTTGACATTTAATTTCCGATGTGTTCAGCATCAGAGCCGTGATCACTTCCTTCCCTTAACCCTACGACCCTCTTATTTGACAGTCGTTATTTCGTCAATTTTTTAGGGGGTTCTCTCCTCTCGAAAACCTCCACAAAAAGGCCCACAGTTTTCGATGAGCTAATTTAGAAAAAAAATTAGAAGGGCGAAGCGGCGAAGTAAATGAGTGGGAGAGCGGAGGAGTTATGAGTGGGGTTTGAGCGCCTTTGTAATTGATGGATGATGCTGTTCTTCGTTAATTTCACCAGTGACATTCGCTTCGACTCTTAACTTTCTTCGCAAAATTCATCCCTGACGGTTTTTCATTACCCTTTGCCGCCTCCCGAAGGAACATTTCTTGAATATTTTTCGAAAACACCACCCCAAACAGTGGCAAACTTTGAAGAATTACCTTTCGGAGAGCACACGAGGGTTGATTTCTATTTCACTTTAATGATTAACCAAATTGATTACCTGAGGGTGATTATATTTCGGAACCATAGAGTTCTTCATCTGTGCGTGCGCCCCCGGCTAAGAAAAATATTTTTTGTTTTTCAACGAGTAAAAAAATTATCATAATATGGAAATTTATCTGAAAGTATACACATACCTTTTCGGATTATTAAATTTTCTCTAAGAACAAATTTTCACCCGCCCCGCTCACCACCCCCCCCCCCTCCTCCTCCGTCTCTCACTTCTTCAGCCCTTTCCTTTTCGAGCTCCCCTCTTAGACTTTTGTCAGATCTTCGAAGAAATTCCATTATTAAATTAATTCTTGATTTAAATTTGAACCGGCAAAGACATTCGAAAAATAAAAAGTTATACTGACTAAAGGATTTTATAAATCCGCACGGCATTTCCAACCCTTTTTAAGTGAATCAAAACAACTATAAATGAGCGAATCTCATTTCAATTAAGCGATCGCCACTTTTCAAAGCACCGCCCTACAATTTTATATATGATATTTGTGCAACGGGTGCTTATTTCGATTAGAAAAAATTTGGCCACTTAATTTAACCAGTAGGGTTGAACCATCGGTGTTGTTTAGGTTCCACAGCTCTCTCTGAAGTCTAAAAGAACTTCATTTAGAATTCGAACTGGAACGGTTATAATTTGAAGCGAAATTAGCATTATTTTTAAATAGATGATATTCCCATATCTTCCAAAACGGATTTTACCGTTTCGATTAAAAGGAAAAGGAATAGAAGAAAATTTGCATAGACGACAGCTGCGGCTCTTGCGACACACGTCACCAAACTCAACCTCTTTCAGTGGCAGCCTCAACCCCTAAGGGTCTCCTTCATCCCCTAATCCTCCCCCTCTCTCCCTCCATTCTTCCCGACAACCACCAAAACTTGAAATAAATTTTTAACATGACAGCAGAGACGAAAATCAACTGTTTTCTCTTTGCATAAATCTTTTCCTTCTTTTTCTTTCTTTTCCCACTTTTCTTTCTCTCTTTCATTTTTGATGCTAATGAAAGAGATTTTTCATTAGCATCCTTTAGTACCGAATACCGCTTCTCCTCTTTTTTTTTAGGAATTCTAATAAAATTCAAAAAATATAAGAACATCTTCCGAGCCGACAGAGTTAGCTTTTTTGAAAATCCTAGTACTTTCCACTTACTTTTAAATTTTTTCGTAAATAATAAACAAGTTAATTTCAAACTCACCACTGTAAAAAGGTAACGAAAACACAAAGTGACTTATTCAAGACAAAAAGAAAGCATTTACAAATAATCGAAATAAAAAATGTTTTTCAAAATGGCTGACCAATTGAGCTTTTTAATGTAGAAAGTATCCTCCGATCATTTTTAATAAACGATGTAAATGTAAGGGTGAAAAAAGGGCGAAAAGTTATGAAAAGAATCGATTTTTACAACCTCCTAAGGCCGAAGGGTTTGCTCCATTATTATATTTTTAAAGATGACTTCTCGGTTGGAACTGGAGGAAACAAAAAGGCAACACCTTGCGTCTGAATATTGGATACGTGATGAAAATTTTGCTAAAAACCTAAGGAAAACGTCAGAGTGGAAAATGATGAATCGAAAATTAATCACAACGTATCGGGAGAGGGACGGAATGCGTGAAAAAACCGGGAAGAAAAGGGCTCTCGTGACGACAGACGGACATGCCGACAGACTGTTGCTTCCTTTTGCCTTTCTTACACAACATGAATAAATTTACATCCAAAATTTCTCTTTTTTGCACGCGCCTTCGACCCCCCTCCTTCGTCTAAGAAAACGGGAGGAAAAAGATGGCGGGTAGTTTCCTGCGACATTTCCCCCCCTCTTACCCCTCCGCCCCGCTCTCCCTCTCTCTCTCTCTCTCTCTTCTCTCCTCCTTTCTAATTTCCCTGCAGAGCTTTGGACTTCAATCGATTAACGGTTTTAAATGTTTTTAATTTAGGACTTTCTCAAACCGAAAAATTTTATTTCGTTCACTTTATTGTGTCCGAATCTTTTCAACTTTTTTATACCATTTCCCAGAAAGCTCAAACTCGGATTCGTTTAATGCAATTAGAGCCAGTCAAAGTGACAGTTTGGTGACGGAAGGAGAAGAAGGCACAGTCGGGACGGAAAATTAAAAGATTTAGCTCCATGGACAGCTGTGAACACGCTTGGGAGCTATTTTCGTAACAAAATCGTAAGTACAGGAGCAATAAAGAAATGTGAAGAGGATAATGGCAGATCAGGCCCGTAACTAACTTTTCCGGGGCGGTGGTTGGTCTTCTTCCCAAGAGACCGAGAAACCCCGGACTGGGGTAGGAACAACGGACCGGAACGACGCCTGGACCGGAAACTCGTTTCTCCATTTCATTCAAAACATTTTTCTCAGAGACCGAATCTCTTTTGAATTTTTTTTCTCTCGCGTAGGTTTATTCGCAAACCGAAATGAGGCTAAGAATGTGGAACTGCGAAGAAGCCAGTCAGAGGATTGCCCGTCTTTTTACGAGGGAAAAAAAAATTTCCCAACAAAAAAAAGGAGAGAAAACAAATTTTTTTCGACCCTTCGCAAATAAAAACAAAATGTTAAGCTCATGTTAAGGGCGGAAATTCCTCGATAATGTGTTAGACACTGATCGTACTGGCCCTCGGAAAGACCTGTCGAAGATACACCGGGACGAAAGCTCAGGATTTGGAAATTTCACAAATCTCTCGAAAGGAATTCTCTAAGGGAGCGTGAGAAAAACCTAAAAAGAAAACAGGAAGAGAAGACGACGGATAATCCGTGAAAATCGAGTCAGTTTCCTTGTCATTGGATTATATGAATAGATGCTGACGCTTTTCTTTCAATTTTTTCCTCCCCGCTTTGAGCAAACGACAAGAATTTAATCTCGCATTTACCGTCGCTCTTTATTTATTTTTATATTTTCACTTAACCTTTTTCCCACCATCCCATCATTCCACCTTTTCGAAATTCTTTTAAATACTTTGACATAACTGAGGATTTTTTCCCGCCGCCGCA
Organism: Brueelia nebulosa; assembly: GCA_028293925.1. NCBI lineage: Eukaryota > Metazoa > Arthropoda > Insecta > Psocodea > Philopteridae > Brueelia > Brueelia nebulosa. Next base: position 18,689 of record JAQIBA010000308.1, on the reverse strand, counting down.
ATTTGGATGTTTTGAAAATTTATGCAAAAAAAAAAAAGAAAAGGAAACACGAAAAGGGGCATTTTATTTATTATTATTGCGAGGAAGTTTCGTCGGGGAAAACTCACAGCGCGTAAAAAATGGTATAAAAACTTCCGGAAACCATGTGCATTGAGAAAGGTGAAAATGGGCCGCTTTTCCGCTTTCCAGAAGCAATAAACAAGTTGACCTCTTTCTCGAAAAATGTGTTGCGTTTCCCCGATGCGACTATTTACGACTGGGAGCGTAAATTTTAAATTTTCTCAAATGCTTAATTCCCCTCCGTCTTTTATCTCTTTCTCTTCACCGGGGAGTCATAAAATGCTCGAGAGTAGGAAGAAACCGTAGAAATCCACGATTTTTTTTTTTATCAAATAGAGAATAGAGTTGTGCGAAAAAAATCACAACAAGCTGTCTATCGTCATTCCCTCCCTTGTAAAACTGCAAACGTTTGGGGGAGCTGAAGAAGAGACGGCCCGCCGGGTCCAAAATCTCAAAAAACTTAATTAAAATTTAATTTTTCGGCGAGAGCAGCCCCAAACTCTTGAAATTAAAGAAAAAACAAAGCACGTGAGACGGTCAACATCGTTATATATATTTATGGGAATGCTTTTGGGTCGAAAAAGTCGTTTGATGATGTCATCGGCGTTAATTTTGTGTTAAAAAAGGTGTGAGAATCTTCCTTTTGGGAGCCGTTAATTTACCTCCACGTAAGGTTTGATGAGAACCCTTCTCTAATAACCTTCTTTTTCCCCTTGCCCTCCCCCTCTCCACTTGCCCACCTTCCTTCATCCTTTTTTGCCCCTCATAAAAACCAAATTTTAATATTTCACGTTCCTATATTTTTTTCAGCGCCTTTAAAAGAAATTATACATCAACCTTTCCCGGGCGAACGGCAAAGACTCACAGCCCCACTCTCAAAGAGGTATTTTTATTCGGGTTAAAAAGAAGAAACAGATTTGGGGAAGGAGGGTTGAAAATCATAAATTCCAAAAATGCCGCGGTGGAGAGCCTTTTTTTTTATAAATCAAAACGTTTTTTAACTTATTAAATAAACAAACGGTTGCGGAGGAGAAAAAGCCGACATTTGTGTTAAAAAGCAGACGAAACAATAATAATTCGGAGGAAATCAGATAAAGGAAGAAAGGGAAAAATGTGAAAGAGATTGTGAAGGGGCGGGGGTGCGGAAAAAGGACGGAAATATATTACATTTTCAACATTAGCCCATTACCGGAAAATTTTTTCTCCGCTTCTTTTATTTCCGACTGATTTTGTATGCAAAAGCTTTTCTGTATTTTCATTATTTTTTTTATTCTTAATCAGAAAATATCGGCTTTTCCGTACGTGCATCCGAAGGATCAAGGGAAGAGGGGGTGATGGCTTGATTGGCGAAGGTGTCATCTCCTGATATTGAATGGAACAAATTTATCTCGCTTATCGAAGCAATTTTTTATTTCAAATGGAGGAGGAACGGATGTTGCAAAGTGAAACTGCGACTGCGCCATATTCAATCCCACGCGGTGTTCCCACAGGAACAGCATCGGCCAAATTGTCTCCCAAAATGACAGCTATGTCTTCAGCCGAGTGACCTTGTCAGGGCACTGAGCGAAGAAAACATGGCCGGACTCTCTCCATTCCCTTTTCTGGAAAGCTTCTGGCCATCCCTCGATGTTGGAATGAACCCCAACGAGGACTGGCGCCGGAGGCAAAGAGGGGGAGCGGGAAGGGGAGTTTGAGATGTAATAAAGAGCGAATGGAAATAAGCTGCACTCTTCGGCGTCTCTCCTCCCCAACCTAGAGCTTAATTAAGTGGCGTTAATTCCCGGTTTCAGACACTGGAAAGTAGGAAGAGGAGGAGCGGAAATCGTGTCGAAGAGAAATCAGTGGAAGGGTTTAATGAAAGGGCAGAGAAAAAGGCGTGAAGGGCAAGGAGAGTGTGAATTATGCTAATGAGGAATTCGTATAAATATAATCGGGGGCTATGAAGACATTATTGTGGAGGGTTTCGTGAAAGAAAGAAATTTCCTCCCAGCATGTATATGTATGTGAATGTGTATGCCTGGGCATTCCACAGGTGGATTTTTCTTGAACCCTTCAGCTTTTTCACGGAGGATTGAAATATTTCTTTTTTTCATTTGAATCCCCCCTTTTTGGTTTTAACCTTTTTCGGTTAAACTGTCAAAATCTTTTATGATTTCAGTCACTCGTTTTGCGGTTTTTGTTGTGATTTTTGTATTTATGCTCGTGATGTTATTCTCATTTTTTCTGTCAGACATCAGCAATCGGACTGTCAGATAGCAGGGGTTGGGGTTGACGGCAATCATTGAATTCAATTTTAAAAAGGACCGGACTGTTTGTCAGCACCGTTTTCCAGCTACTCTTTCAAAACAATACCTGAGATAAATGCAAATGAATTCTTCTCCTCTCGTTTGACGCAATTAGGAAAGACGCAACGATATAATAAAAAAGTCAGAAGCGGAAAACATGAAAAAAGGGAGGAAAGAGAAAAGAGAATGTGGTTTGCGGCTGCCCCGGGGGCGACGTAACCCTTTTTCGTTTAGTGTGTTTGCTTTCCTCCGTCTCCGCCACTATCTACGTTCCTGTCTCTCTCTCTCTGCTTCCTTACATTAAAAAAATCTTAGAAACGCCAAACAAATCCAAAATTTTCCCCCTTTTCTTTATCCCCTTTTCCTTTTGGAATTAGTTTAAAATGAAATTACCTCCGAGCGCCACTTTGCTTTCTTCTTCTCAGTCGTTGGGGCCAATCGATCATATCCGGAATTTCATGTTTCCTCTTATCCCAGTTTGTTATTTAATTTGTATCTCTCCGGTTTTCATTTCTTTTCAATATTTTTTTACTTATTTTTTAATTATTTTGTCGCCGAGATTTCCGCAGACGACGGATTTAACAAAGACGTATTTATTTCGGTTTTTCGTAGTCCAATTATTGCTCACTCTTTGGGAAGAAATGCAGGTGTGCAATAAAAATGAACTCTTATTGACTGCAGAAGGGAAATGAACACCCGCTGGCAGCAGAAGATAAATCAGGCTCCTGTTCAGTCAGTGAATATCCGAAAGGGGGAAGGGCAACGGCAACCAGTAAGGAAAAACGACAAGAAAATCCATTAGCCATGCCACTTGTCACGCGATAAAAATTAAAATAAATTACGCCTTTATTCCTCCCCTCATGGCCATAACCGAGGAGAAAACAAAACCCAAAAACTCATAAAACTTCTTCACTCTCGGCTCCGTACAGAATCATAATAAAATTGGCAGTAATAATAAATTTTTCCGGGCGAAGAATTCTTCTCCTGACGAAGACTTACCTTGAGGGAAAGAGTTGGAATTGTCCACCGCAGGACGGCGAACGCGGCCAGGATCCGCCTCGGGAGACAGCCCTTTTCTCAAGCCGAGGATGGGGGGGCAGAATTGCAGCTTCTCTTGGCGGTGTAGCTGTAAAAGAAGCAGAGAGTGTAACTCATGGCAGACACATGTCCTCGCCGTTGCTTATCGATACACATTATCTTTGGGTAAATTAATAAAGAGGAAAGTAAAGGGGGGAGGAGTGAGGCGGAGAGGAAGCTTAAAAACTGTAAATCTTTCTAAAGCGGAAAGGAATGAGCGAGAGGGCAAGAAAAAGAAGGAAGGGGGTGAAAATTAATTTATGGATTTTAGACTAAAGAAGAAGCACTTAAAAAATTATTTCCTTAGGTTTCCAGAGGCTTTTTAGGTACTTTAATGGATTAAGGGAGTTAAACAATTTTAAAATTTCGCCTGTTTTCCCAATTCGAGCTAAACTTTGAAGAGAACAAATTTCAATGTGATACCTATTAAAAAAGAAATCAATATAAAAAGACTTAACCATTTAATGTCCTCCTGAAATGTGAAATCCTTTTCTTAATTACAATTTTGGTTCATAATGTACAATCACAAAATGCTGTTGTGCGAATCTGCACGAGGGTTGCATTTATAAGAAGGATCGTAAGGGGGGAAAAAAGGAAAAAGACAAAACCGATAGAAATGGAAATATTTAATCCATGCACAGATCAGTTACAAGTTTTTTGGGAAAATAAATAACCCAGAAGCAAAAAGCACTCGCTATGAATTTTTAATGGCTCCCTGTTGAAACGATGGAGGTCGTGTCTTTATATTTTATTCCACCCACGAACAACGAACCTAAATGATTTAGAGAAGAAGCGAAAGGTGAAGGCTAATCACGAAAAGAATATTCCGACTACATAACTTGGCAAATTACAACTTCGGAGATCATCAGCGGATTCAAATATTATCAAATTTTCTCCGGTTGTGGGCCATCTTGTCCCCCCCCTCCCCTCCACCTCCCCCTCCCCCTTCCCGCTTCTCCTGCGAAATTTTCCTCGCCGAGGTAATTTGGTTAATCTTATCAAATCTCATCAGTGCTTTTCCGTTATTCATCATAAAAAGGATTTTCTTTGTCTGGTTCTGCTCTCGGGGAAGAAAAAAACTTTTCCCTGAACCTTCTTCCTCTAATTTTTATCCAAAATTTTCTTCAAACAAAAATTTTTTTTTGTCTTTGTTTAATAAACAACGAAACCCGCATTTCCTTCTTTTATTTTATTTTGTCGTTCTTTTCCCCGCCGACAAATTTGGTTTCTTTCTTTCAAAAAAAAAAATTTATTTCAAAAAGAAAACCAAAGGCAACTAGATTAGAGGAAGGGCGCTGCAGCAATGTATATAAAAAAAAAACAGACCGTTTGATTGACAGATGGAAATAAGTCGAACAACCGCAAACTTAAACAAATTTCCTTTCTGATATACAACCCATATGCCGAGTTTAAGGGAGAGGGGAAAGGGTTGAAAAACCTTCCCTTGCCTGATCTGATTTTACCTCCAAATGTCACTCACTTCTGTACTCCGATTCTATCGCAGAAAAAATCGCAATACTTATTTTACAGTTCCAGTTTTCTCTTCTTTGGTCAAAAAATTTTCCAGAAGGGTTTGTCAGCAACAGAGATGAAGGCCACACGAACTTGCCTAAAATTTTTAATAAATTTACAACCCCTTTCCGAGGATGTTTAGCGAGGGCAGCGTTTTAAATCTGAAGGTAGCAGACCGCAATGGAATGATTCCCTCCGGGGTTCGCTGATGACGGTCATATGATGGCTGCGGAGTGCATTAAAACCTCGTTCGTACGTCTTTTACGAGGGCGGTGAGGATAACAAAAGTGCAAATAACGCGGGGAAAGCGGCATTAAATTAGACTCTCTTTGGACCACATCCACCCTTCCCTCCCTTCCCCCGTCCTTCCGTTTTTTAAGATTTCATCCGCAACGAAACCCGTTGCATGACAAACTCTCCCTATTCCTCTCCCCGGCAGAGGAGTAAATAAGAAAATCTCGCTCATTTGCCTGAAAGGGGAAACGATTTGGGGAGGGGACGCGCGGGGAGGGCCATAAAAGGGATGAAACTACTACGGCGGAGCGACTGTAATTATCGCACCGGGCTTGAATAGAGCTCGCATACATGAATGAGAAAGTCCAAAGGAGAGAAAAGAGCAAAGGAAGGAAGGGATTTGAGTAAGTCAAGAGTGGGAAAGTCTTGGGAAGCATCATAAACCAGTACTCGAATCTTCCACTCCAATTATAATGGAGAAAGTCCTCTACGGATCGCCTTCGTCATTTCAATGACTTCTTTATACCTGGCTCCCTCCCCTGCCTTTGGTGTCTCGCTCTCATTACAACCCTTTTGACCCTTTTCCTTTTGACTCTTCCATTAGTAGTAATTTTCAAATTTGCCAGAATGAATCAATTTCGTTAAATGGGTTGTCTTGATCGAGAGGAGAATGAACTGGAGCGGGTTTTTCTTTTTCTTAGGGATTGCGGCTTTCGAGGGAGAGGACCAATTATTTTGCGGGATTTTAATTTCTTTTTTTGCCCTACGGCAGAGAGACGTCACTTCAACGTGTACGGATTCAATGTGTGTGGCAGTTCTGGAAAATAAAAATTACAACGAAAGATTTTCATTTCACAGATTTCATTAGCGATCTCTCACATTTTTCCATCGATATTTTAAACAAAAATAAAATGAGTGATCACTCACCGAAAATACACTTTATTTGATTTGGAATTTTGAAATGAGAGAAATTACCATTAATATACAAAAATGTTTACTATTAAAATGTAAAAAATTTTTTACAAAAAAATAACCTTATTAAATTAATTAAATAAATTAATTGTGCCGCAGTGGAATTTGATTATGATTCGAACTTTTTTTTTATAATATATATAATATATTGAACCTCCATTGCGTCCGCAGGCATTGGAGGTGATCTCTTACCAACACAAATAAGCATTAATTACAATATGTTTTCAATAAAGTATGATTGGGGCGGAGTAGCTTTGCTTTCAGATAAATGCCAGAATAATTAAGAATAATTAATATACAACGATAATAAGAACATACTATGCAAAACAAACCAGTATAAAATAAAATTAGGCATTTTACAAAAATAAAATCATATAAAAATAAAAAAATAAAATAAAATTGAGTGTTAAGCAGGGATAATTATCATTTAAAATGCAGTTTTAACAATTTAAAAAATTTGTTTATTTTTATAAATGTGGTGAGCGCTTAAGATGAGTATGATTGCGGCATATCGGAAGAAATAAACGTTTTGGAAAAATTTGGTTAGGGGAAAATGGGCAGAAACGCCCCTTCCAAAGGTCGACCCGACAGACAAGCACGAAGCAGGGGTTAAATAATACCTTTTAAAAGAAAAAAGCCGAGTAATTATTTTTTGTTTTTGTTCAAATCTACGCTCGGAATTTCAATATAGTGGAATGAATTGTTTGAGGGCAAAGGTAGAAGGGCCGAGCTGCTGGAAAGGGGGTTGTTAGGGCATCTTCAAAGACTCCGGGTTTGTACGTATTGGAATTTTTTTGATTACTTTGTGTGCCCCCATTTTCCCCTAAAATTTTTTCCGTGTTCCATTGGCAAGCTTGAAGAAAACAATTTAAAAGCGGCGGTTATTACTCACTTGAAATGAGCCGGGATTGCTTTGAACGGCAGTGATGGTTGTTATTAAAATTTTGAAAGGTTTTTGGCTTAAATGAATTCAGTTTTATCATCCACATGCATTTGTCAAAACTTTTCAGAGACGAAAACAATGAGGGAAGAATCAATTGCAGATTTTGGTGTACTTAAAAACCACTAATTATTTATGGCGACATATTTTTTATCGATTATTAAGCAATTTTATATTTTATATAAGCAGAACGCTTTTTATATTGCCCCCCCCCCCCTAATTAATTTCTAAAATATATAAATTTCTAATTTAAGGGAAACGTCGTACACATTTACAATTATTTTTCATTAGATAAGTATGTAAAGTCCTTAAATAGGAACGGCACTCCTTCCGTTAAAACAGCACTTGAAAAAGGAAGAGAAATATTTTTAATTATATAACGACGAAGGAGTGATAACTGGGCTCCGGTCAAGAGTCCTTTTCAAAGGAAATTCAAAGGAAACCTCCGCTCCGACGCAGTTTGTCATTAAAGATCAAATGCCTTTTAACATTTTCTCTTCCATCGGCGACCTCTCTTCTTTTGATGGTCTTCCGGTCCCTTTCATTCCTTAAAAATTTTCCAAACTCCAATCAGAGTCTCAGAAAAATCAGTGCATCCCCACCCAACCATCCCCCTTCCCTTTCTCCCCATCTTCGAGTATTAAATTGCTAAACTGAGAGATTTATATGAACCTTAAAACAAACGGATGAAAAAGCTCTTGAAAAACCAATAATGCAGACGACAAATATGAAAAGTAAAAAAAAGTAGGGGATGCAAAACCCACCCCCGCAAGGAAAAAATGAATGAAAAAGAGATAAAATGTAATTTTCCGGTCTTTAGGTACTTTTATCCGGAGGAAACTCCGCTCACTTTTGGAAAGGACAAGGAGAGAGAGTCCATGTCCCAGCGCGTGTGAGAGAGAGAGGGAGGAAGGGAGAGAGACTAAAAGAAAAAATCGTGTAAATATTTACTTGAGGTAAGGTGCCGGGGCGCGCGAGGGAGGTTTTTGTATATTAAAACAAAAACTGCACTTTTTCGAAAAATGTTTCCCCGTTATCGTTCCGTTCCATTCGGTAATTTGACATCACCGCCGAGAAAATATCATCAAACATCATTCCTTTTTCATACCCCTCGTCTCCATTGACTTCCTTCCTTTTTTTGCGGTTTTCCAAGCATTCCTCAACTTCTTAGCAAATTTTTAAAATGAAAGCGGTGCTCTTTTTTTAGGAGATTCCTAGTTTTAATAAAAAAATACGCCGTTATTTCCACTTCTGCGGTTTACCTCCCTCTCCATTGCTGAAGGGATACACTCTTTGTTTCGTTTAGACTTTAAGAATTTCACCCACAAAAAAGTTTATTTTTGACCCAAAAGCGCGCAGTTTTGGTCATTAAAAATGTTTACCGGCTTTTTCAGAATCTCTCAGAAGTAAATTTTTAGTTTTTATAATTTTCAAAACGTTAATTTTGAAAGGGGTAAAGTGCCCCAATCTCAAGAAATAATGGGAGAGAGCATTCTTGAGATCGTCGGCGACTGCTCACTTGGTATTTTATTTTCCCTTAGATAATCTTCATTAGTTTCGACACTTGTATGGCAGTTTTCGAGATGTAGTTTCTCTCAAGTTTTGTTAAATGCAGACTGATAATTTACACTGCCATTAACAAAAATTTCTAAATATAGAAAATAAAATTATCAGCAAAGAATTTTTTCCTGTAGTTAACATTTAAACAACAAAACATGGAGTTGAAAAAAGTAAAAGTGTATAAATTAAATTTCTTAAAAATATAAAGAAATACTTCATCAAGAGAGAAGTATACTTTGTAAAACTGATTTACTGTGCAAATACGTTTCAGTATAATTTAATGTAATGCAGATTAAAAAATTTTACTATTTTCTTTCGTCACCAATATAGTACTGGAAATTAACGCCAATTTTATGCTTGGCTTTGCATTTTCTTATCAATTTAATCTATAATAAGTAAATACGGATTAAACTTGTGAGAGATACTAAAGGGTTAGAGATTTGCAGAAAGCAGTTTCGATTCATGAATGTGAAAGATAAAATGCGGGGCAAGCGTTATTTTTTGGGAAAAGAGGAAAATTTCTGCCTCAATGTGCAAACTGAAATTGTAAAGAATGAGGAGAAAAGTGTTTGAAAAGCGCAATCAAAACAGGAAAAGGGAATTTGCAGAAAAAAAAATAAAAAATTCATTCCCGCCGGTTTTTATTTCCCCTCCGACATTTCTATAGATTCATCAGAGTTTGATTTGAAAAAGAGAAACCTTTTCCCCTTTTCCTCCGTTAAGACACCGAATGAGGAAATTCCCTTTTGTACTTTGACGAGATGATCCGAGTAAATGAAGAAAGGTTCCGTCGCCCACTAAAAACAAAAAGATGTGAAAAGGTGATTGGGAAAGGTGGAGTGACAAGTAGGAAAGGTTGAGGCGAATGAGAAGAAATCTCAAGAGAACGAGGGACATCGGATGACGGGGCAAAACAATAAAGAAGGGAAAGAGGGGATGGACGTTGAGGAATTTCTTAATGATTTAAACTCCCTTTGACATTCTTCAATCTTTATTGGTTTTATTATAGAAAAATGGTCCCTTCATTCTGTTCTAGGAAGTCTCCTTCAATCCCTTTCACTTGAGACTTTCTTTTTTCTCTCGTCATTTTCTCGCCTTTCTCTCCTCTTTGGGGTGGACTCTCCTCTTTCACTTTTTTTTCTTTCGCCAATTCTTCATTTTCGAGTCCTCAGAAAGTCTTTTGACACATCTGAGAGCCAATATGAACCTTTTTGCAATCATGATTTCTTTTGATTTATCCAATAAATTCTTTTAAAGTCTTTGTCACTTCTTAGATGACCTAACCTTTGCCATTTACCTTTGACAGGTTTCACGGTTTCATTTATACAAGCATTTTTTTCCTTTTTTTACAACCATTTACACGAACGGGTTAATTCTGCATCTCTTTAAGTTGAAAAGTTCAGACAAAGCCAATTTCCTCTGCAAATCATAAATAACAAACCCAAATTTTTAAGGAGGAACAAACAAATCTGAGTGCCCCAAAGCGAGAAATCTTTCCCAAAAATTAATTTTCGAATTCTGTAGTGGCCTTTTATTCAAAAAAAGAATTAAAGAACAAAACGTTGAGGGTGCTGGGACTGAAATTAGCATTGAACCAGAAAGATGGCGAGGGGCGGTTGAAAGGGATGATTCAGAAGAAGATATAATTTTGAAAAAGGAAAAAACGAGAAAAGTGAATCCTTCTTGCGGACATTGTAGATGTCTTAATGCTTTTACCATGTTTTCTCATTCTCTTTCTATTTCCACGACTCATCACTTTCAAGTTAGATATTTTGCCTCAGGCGTCCACGACCAAAGAGAATCTGCCTTTGCTTTCTGCTACAGTTCGGGGTTTTGAATTGTAAGAATGATTCCTGCGATTGGCTTACTGTCTCTTTACAGTTGTGGGGAGCGAAAATCATTTTCTGTGACTGGAGATCCCTCTCCTTCGCAGTGTTTTTCACCCTGAACCCTAATGGTGAAGTCTTCTTGTCGTGCAAACAAATTTAAGTCATTTAACGATCCCCGGGTTGACACTTTTTCAAAATAAATCCATCCTCTGGAAAGGTCTTTCCCTAAAACTTGACTTCTCTCATTAGCTTTTATCTAATTTTTGCGACCCTTCTTGGATGGGTTCGGTCATTCACTCTTCTGTGAAAACTCCAAAGCCCAAAAAGCTCTTGTTTTTTTCCGGAAGCCTGTCCCGCAGTGTGGCTCATTTGAAAATATACCCTCCGCTTTTTAACTCACGTAATCCTATTCGACCTCTCGAAAGTCAACAAACGAGTCTGTGACGTTGTTTACCGGGATTCCCATCCAGGACGAACTCTTTCCCCATTTAACACTTCAAAAACAATGCCATTATAATCGTTCTGCTAAAGAAGATAACTCTTACCTTTCCCCTTTTTCTTTTTTAAGAAAAAAGGGCAAACAAATCTTGATGAGAAAATATTTTAAAATGCTGTTCAATGAATGGTCACGAGGACACATTATACAGAGTCATCTTTTTCCCCCCTCTTACACTTCTTCCCTTTGGAGAAACTTCCTCCTTTCCTTTGACATTTCATTTCCATTTTGTAAAAGTAAAATGGAAAATTTATATCAAAGTTTACGTGTTTTGCCTTAGTCTTCTTCTCTTAACAACTTTTTAAAAAATCGCTACAATATTTTTTTCCAATATTTTTTACAGTAGCACTGTTTTCTACTTTTAATTTTTCACAAAGTGCACCCATCACATTTTGCCTCTCCTTTTGGTATTTACTCTGACTTCTGAAGGGGTTAAAAAATAATTTTTTGGGAGGCAAAGATTTTCCAAAAACCGTTTGGCCCCTCTAGTGGAATTTCATTATCGAAAAAAAGGCTATAAAGGAGGAGGAAAGGTTTCAGAGAAGGGAAGGAACGCGCCTAAGAAAAGGAAAAGGGGATCCATTGTCAGGGTATAATCACCCCCTCCGCAATCTAATTCTCGGTGGTCAGTTGCCTTTCGTACGTCTCTTGCAATTAGCACGACCCAAATCCTACCTTTCTGCTCAACCTTTTCACTGCTTCACCTATTTGTCAACCTTCCTCTTTCATGATGTTAATTGCTTCTTGGCCACGTTTGTTCTTTTTTTTCCGCCTTCTCCTAATTATTTCTTTTTCCTGTGTTCACTTTAAATTAATACGTTATATCATTCCTGATTTTAAGGGCTTTTCGTGATTGTTTTCAATTTTGCTCCCTCTCCCGAATCTCCTAAGCTGCCCTCCGCCCACTAAGAAGGAACGAATCAACAACCCCTCGCATTCTTATTACGGAAGAGAAGAAAAAAACTAATCTTTCATTCATAGATTTTTCATTGTGCCGAAACTGCCTTCAGTTCCTGCATTGTTCCGTCATCGATTGTCCCTTCCTTTCAACCCCTTTAATTATCCGGACCTCTGATTTTCCTGTTTCCTGTTTGAAAATTTTTACGATTTGGAAAAACCGGAAATGACCGTAGTGTTTTGACCGTCTCAAACTCACCCCTTCCAGAGACGACCAAAATTGATCTATCTTTGTTCGAATCCGGATTTTTCCTTTTTTCTATCGCCACAATTCAATAAGAAGAAAAAAAAATTTTATTGTGAAAGGCATAGACAAGGTCAGAAGTGTCCTCCCAGCGGCATTCAGACAGCCCCAGAACAATTTCTCTTCCAACAAAAAGGGTTTAGCCCTCAGGATGATGATCATTGTTCGCACCCTTTCTGCATGGAATGAGAGGAATAAAGAAAAATTCGACGGAAAGAAATGAAATTTTGATTTGAAATTGAAAAAAAAAAATGCAAATTCTATTTCTTATTCCAGCTGACCAAATTCATCAAACGGATGAAAATCCACGGGTCCGTGCCCCTCACGCACCCCCCCCCCCCTCTCTCCCCCCTCCCTCCCTCCCCCGCTTCCTCCCTTTGATGAAATTTCCTCTTTTAGATTAATCTTCCCGCACTGTACGTTTTTAACGCGGATTAAAAAATATTTTTATATCATAATAGAAAGGGGTAGAAGATAAGGGTTCTATGTCTTGAGTCGTGACGGATGACGTCACAACAGACGAAGTCGGTGGAGCGCGACGTCACGGCCTTGACGCCGTTTCCGTAGATTTCTACGGAATAATAGAGGAGGAAAACAATGCGCCCGGCGTTGCCCCTATGGAGAAGTTTTTCGTTCCCGTTTGATACAAATTCTGTTTACCCTTTTTGAGAAGAAAATAAAGAAACTTTATGCCTGCACGAATCGCGAGCGAGGGGAGATAAAGCTCAGAGTGGCGACAACTGTGCGACGATGAAAGCCGATTAATGAATTGGAATTTGGGAAAAGGTTTTACTGGGATTTGGACGGATCGAAAAATGATTTTACAAACATAACATCAAATACGGAGGCTGCAGAATTTACACTCTTAGACAAGGCACGTGAATTGCACAGAGGGAAAAGAATTTTTTTTGGTGTTTAAAGAAAATGAGTGACGAAAAGAAATGAAAAGGGATGCAAGAAGCAATATTAGCCAGACTTTATAGAAATTAAAGGAAAAACTCGAGTTTTTCTCAATTCTCCGTAAAGCAGCAGATGCTACACGAACAAAAAGAGCTCGAAATTAACGAAAATTCTCATTTCACTTTTTTTTCCTAAATACCAGTGACCTTGGAAAACTTCTTCTATTGTACAATGTTGGAACTAAAAAATTTTGGCTTTAAACTTCCGTCAAAAAAGTACTGGTTGATTTTAGAAAACTTCAAAAACCGGCAGAGCCTCTAACAATAATAAGTTCAGACGTAATAAACTGACAGCTTTGATATAACAACGGGTTTGTATATCTCCAAATACGATATGTTTGAAAAAAAAAAACATTTTCCCGTCCTCTGCTTTTTTTAATGTCCGAAAACCAATGGAGCGTCAGCTGCTTTAACCATTCTTAATTCACTGGTCAGCTGTTTGACTATTGCAGTGTATTATTTGCTCTGCTTGGATTCATTGGCTTAGTTTTCGATCTCTCTGCCCAAGCAACAAGTACAATCCAATCTTCTATTCTTTTAAAAAGAATCCGATGATATCGAAAATAGATTTAAATCTTCCAGTACAACCAATTCCAGAAATACGAACAATCAAAGAACTTCTAAGGAAGTTGAAATAAAAATATTTAAATAAAATACTATCAAATTAGAATAAAAAAATTAATTAAACATTTATACTGCAAACACTTTTTGATTATTAAGTATATAAAACTATGTTTATGGTTAAGTATCTGCCCAGGAAAACATTTTTACACTTTTCCGCAATTTAATGCACAATTTTTTTGCATAAGATTTTATCAAAGGCAACCACCAATTGCTTAGCAAAAGCTTTTAGGAAAAAAAAATGCACTGAAAGGTGGAATCAGAGGAGTAAACGCACGAGGGATCGGTGTGTGTTTAAAATTTATAGCAGGACAAGTTACCAGTAGTGGTCACTTAATTTCATTACGATGTTGAGAACATCCCCTAAAAGTCTGGTAAAGATTTATTGAGTCGTAATGGTCGGACTTAAAGGATCTCCTCTGCCTTTTAACTCTTCTGCCCTTTCCTTTCTTTTTTCTCCACTTTTCCTTTCGCCCATTATCATAAATGTCAGCTCTTTACATTATTATCTTACAAACATCCCTTAGAGTCGGGGAACTCATCCGGATGTAACGACATTCATTACCACTCCAAAAATCCAATAAAAAATAATTATGTTGGTAATAAATGCATGAAATAACTAAATACACTGTATGTGATCGATAATATTGGGTGAGCTAATCCGATATTCGTTTTATCAATATATAGAGAATTTAAAAGGCCCGCAGCTGTTGCGTTAACATCTAACATTCTATCCACACCCCGTCCCTTCCCCCTTCCTTCACCCCCACTAATTCTTTACTGCTTTCTTTGAATTTTCTTCATTTACGGCAACTCTCCTTTATCTGTTTCCTCCAAATTTTTCCGGGAGGAAGAAGACAAGGGAAAAATTTCGGGGTATTGTCTCGAGAAACAAAGGTTTCGAATACAATGACAGTCCCGGGTCAGGAGGCCCAAGCGGAAGGTTTTTCTATGGGGTTAGGTCTCGTCTTTTATGAGGCTTCCACCTGGATATGCAACAGAGTCTCGGCTTTTCGCTTTTGATTTATGCCATGATTAGATTTCTTATTCGGTGGGAAACCTCCAGTCATGAGATTAGCCTCAGCCCTTTCTAAGCATTAAATAACCTTTTCAAATTCCACGACTGGCGTACTTTGCGGTGGCTTTCCTTAATTGATCGGGGATTTTCCTCAGACCTTAAGCACCCAAATTTTAGTTTGACTGTGTTTCAAACCGAATTCTCAAGAAATCACACACTTTTGTCTCAATATTTTCGCTTTCGTTCATTTCATAAATTATTTCAGAAACTTTACAGTGTACAGAATTGCGTTTGTTGAAAATTCTCAACAGCAATCAAAAAAAAGAGTCACAGTGAGTGGTCAATGTTAAAAGTACAAATAAAAATTGACCAAAGAAACACAGAAATTCATCAGTGAGTTGCTAACTGTTTAACTAACTGAGTTAGTTAAATTTAACTCCGCCCCCCAAGACCTTGCCCAAAGCGTTTGGAGTGTGTCGACATCTCCTAACTCATCAGAAGTTTATTCTGTTTTGAAAAATAATTCCACGGAATGATTTAATGCTTCGATCGGAGCACCGTAATGAGGAAAATCGAAAATGAGCAATTCCCAGCATCTGACTCCCCGACAAAGAGTAAGAAAGGAGGCGAACGGAAAGGAAAAGGAATAATTGAAATTTGAAAGAATATAGAACAAAGAAGTCTTTTTCATTTTTCTTAAGGTTTTTGCAGAGAGGATATCAAAGATGGCTGGAGCGATAAGATTTAGAAAAGTCAGGGCGGCAGCAGCTCAACGGGGGGAGGCAGAAAAAAAGAAGAAAAGGGGAGGAAAAAGGTGGGATTTTGGGTGCGGGGAGAGCTCGAGTGATTTGTGTTGGAAACTTTTCCAAAAGTTTCTCTTTTCTTCTTTGTTACTTGTTTTTCAAGTGGTTTCTTTCAGACGAAGACTTTTGTTTTAATTTTAGAGCCCTATCAGCAATACCTGCTTCTGAAAATTCTGAGGTTTCCCCTAAGCCACGATTTTAAATTTTAAAATTCAGGAAATCCCAACAAAACATTGCGCACAATCCTCATGCGGATTTAATATACATTGCCATCATAAACACCAGAACTATTCAATTTCCCCAAAATTCCCTAAAGAGAAAATTTAAAAGTAACGACCAAAGTCCAAATTTACGGGTTGAAAAGAGCTGTAAATTTGTCAAGAGAAGCTATCATCAGATGCGACATGTTGAGAGTCTCAAAAGCAAGAGTAAAATTTAAAAAGGTAACTAAGTGAGAGGAATCGCTAATCAAAGTACAGTAGATTCTCGCGATGAAATGGCACACAATACAAGAACAAAAGTCGGGGAGGAAATGTAGAAGATGATGAGATTTTAGTCAGGGTAATCACGAAGGAGGCATTTTAAGAAAGCTCAGCTTTTCTCCCTCGACAGGGATGGGTTGGGGTAAATGATATGGGGGAAGGTTCAGCAAACACCTGACATCTCATCAAACATCTAATGACTTGTCTACAATGCCTCTGTTTTCCTTTATCTTAAAATTATCCTTTAATCAGAGGCAGAAAAAGGTAAATTCTATCCGAACCTTTTTTTTATTCTTGGAATCAATCTTATTTTTCTCCGGGGGTAAAGTAAACACTTTTTTCCTTTTTTCTCGGAAAACTTTTTTAAAGTTTCTTGGTATTGAACATATGGGGACATTGTTCGGGTGGAAACTCTTCGTTCTAATGAATCCTCCGACGTTGCCAAGCTTCCTCCGAGCCACGAGAATTTCCAATAAAATTAATTTATCTACACTCGCCGTCTGAGAACTTCTTTGGTTAATAGCTTTTCTATTTAATAGATTGTCTGTTTGTTCTTCTTGTGGTTCGACTTTACGTTAAGTCCTCCCTTCTTATTATTTCTAGTAATTTTCTTCCCTAATCTGCTTGCTTCGACCCTCTACCGCCTGGTAATCTCCTCCAAAACTGGTCTTTCCCTAATGTAAACAAAAGTCCGCCCCTTTGACGATTCTAATTTAGGGCAATTATACGCCATTCGCCATTATTTAAAATTATTTTCAACCACACGAGGTCACTTGGCTGTCACTTTGGGAGTGGTCATTACCAACAAGGGTTGTTTCAAACCCAAACCTTCTTCGTACTGTATTGTCTAAGACAGTGATGGCAAACCTACGGCCCGTGAAGGTGTTGGATATGGCCCACTCTTTTATTCCTATATTCACATATGTATTTGGTGATTTCAATTCATTTTAATTTTTAAATAAGGGATTATTCCCATACTGGAATAACTTCAATTAGAAATTCTTTATTACCTTTCGGCAAAATTTTAAATTTACGCTTACGCTTTCCAATCAATTCGGTCATATAAGTCAAAATGACTGCTTGCATAAAAATATAAAAAGGGTAAAGCCGGAGAATAGAGGCAAAGGCAAGAATCAATGAGAGCAGGAACGTAGAGAAAATAAGGAAACGAACAAAGAGAAAAAGGGAAAATGAGAAGAGAGTAAAAACTAATTTTAAACATCCATATCTAATTTTCGCATAAGTTATGGCCCGCCAAATTACACCAAACTCAACTTTGGCCCGTACATTATCAAAGGTTGGCCATCACTGGTCTAAGATATATTAAAGCGTACAAAAACAATGTCCAGAACGGGATAAAAAAGAAGAATCTCGCCGAAAAGGAAAATCCGACAAAGATCTCCCCTATATAGTGCACACCCACTCATACTGGAAATCCATACTTCCACCCCGAGGGAAGTGCGGAGGAAGAAACCTCCGTCTAAAGAAGTAACTGTCTGCCTAAACTCTTTAGTTACGTCTTGGAACGTGGGGGTTGATTCAGGTTATAGTTAGGGTGGTCGTTAATAAATCAAATGTTTAAAATATAACTCAGTGTAGGGATGCTTGTAATGGATTCCACACTGTTGGAATCATGCTAAATAATATATTGCCTCCTAATAAAGCACTATATTTTCCTTATTTTTACTGCTACCATTCCTTTTCTTCCCCTCCCTAAAGACCACGGTGCTCAACGATTACTCAGAATTTCGCTCCACCTCAATAATGAATCTTCTTAATAATACGCGTTTTTCAAAGAAGAATTTTCCATGCTGAGTTGTCCGATCCTTCAAGCTTTTGTTTATTATTTAATATTTTTAGGGAGTTTTGACCCGCAATGGGCTTGAGAGGGAGTGAAAGGGTCGGTTGGAGATTAATAAAAAATGGGACGGCTCTGCTCTTTCCATATTCTGATTGTATTCAAAAAGTGCCAGTTCGAAGGATCAATCGCGTAATTATCGGCGTGGCCACCCCAAAACTTATAAAATCAACCCCGTGACGTCCCTGTAAGTGACAGGGGTTGTTGAAAGCATTTTGTAAGTTCCACAAAACAAGTTACAGCGCAATTTCTTCAAATGTTTCGTTCCGTATTATCACCAAACGCTCTGATTTCAGACCAATGAAAAATAAGAAGAGAGATCATCATCTGGGATGTTTGCTGAAAAGCTCCGGAACTCTTTCTTAATCAATTTTAAAATGTAAATATTGAGCTAACTCGGTGGATGAAAGATCGGCAACGTCATTTTTATTTTTAACATTTCATTTCAGGAAAAGCCTTCCGGCGGCACTTTTCCCAAATCCGGAGAGGCCACAGAAATTCCCCCATTTATTGTGCCGCCACAGAGGCTTTCAAAGGAAAAAACTAAGAAAGCAGGGGTTGACCGCCACGAAGAATATATCGATCAGAAGAAGGTAATTTTAAAATTAACAGAGAGCGACTGACTACTTTAAATTTTAAGCTCCAACGGTTTCCAAAATCCTGGTTTAATTGGTTTTCACCGGGTGACGATGAGACACGTTCCCCCTTTCCTTCTTCCTGCCTCTCCGTTTGCTTGCCTAAACTCTTTCATAATCTCTCCTTCCATCCTCATACTTTCCAAT
>JAQIBA010000307.1:28148-40480 GCA_028293925.1 Brueelia nebulosa | reverse complement strand
TGTATTAATTAGTTATCAACACTATTAGCAGTTTATTATTTTTGTATTGTATATTATTTAGTACATTTTTTATTAGTTTTATTGCATTGTTTATTATTCACTGAGTATTGTTTTAGTATTATTTATTAGTTTACAAAATAATACTGTGTATTACTTTATGGTTGTATTAATTAGTTATCATAATTATTAATAGTATTGTTTATCGCCCTTTGGCATTAAAATAACAAAATATATAAAACTATTAACTATAAAAATATTATTCGGTACTTTTATAATTTTAATTTTAATGTATAAACTCTGTTTCTTCTGTTATTTAATTAATATTAAATTAACATAAATGTTGTAAAGCATTTTAATGATATTTCATTTTGTATTTAACCCTTCGGGATGGAAAACAACAAATTTTGTGTTGTCAAAATACTTTTGAGCGCTACCGTATACAGAAGATCGGGCGTTAATGGGTTAATTATTAAAAAAAAATCGCCGACTCAATCATTAAAACGAGTAAATAAATCGGTAAACAAAATAAATAAATCAGTGTAAAGCAGACGTCAATCAGTGCTGCTCCCAGCGGGCGCTCGAGGAACCAATCGCGGATCGTTGTGAATATAGCACTGCGCGAGGAATTCCATTTAATATATAGAAAGTGTTCGAGTGAAGTGTTCCAGTCAGTCGTGGGTCGGTTTTTCACGAGAGAGGTTACGTTTCGGTTTTTTGTTTCGTTTGTTTTTAGTTCACCGGGAAACTCTTCAAACCGAAGATTTCATTTGCGATTCGTTAAAAAGAAAAAAAAAAGGAAAAATTAAAAATAAAAAGTTGGTTACTCATATCGGAACTAATGAACAGTCACCTGGATTACCACGATGCTTGGATTATACCTGGATTATAGTGAATTTTTTAGAGTTAAAGGAAAAAAGATGAGAAAAAAATTAGTGAAAAAAGGTTCGGATGATGTGTTGTGGAAGTGATTTTTTATTTTTTATTTTGTGAAATGATTTGAGAGAAATAATAAATAAAACTAAGTAAAAAATACGCGTGAATCGGTCATGGGAAACAGTTTGGAAACCTGACGAAACGCTTTTTGTCCTGTCAGGGAAAAATGTCGCCCAGACATTTTCCGAGAGCTTACGGACGCGTCCTCGTTTTCGCCCTCTTCATCGCCACCCCCGCCGCCGCCAACCACCACCCCCCCAACGACTGCGTCTGGTCTTCCGGAGACGAACCTTCCAGCAAGGCCGCCGTCTCCTGCACCCTCCCCGCCCTCGACGGCAACAGCCTCGCCGCCCTCCAGCCCGAGTCCACCTCCCGCCTCTCCCTCTCCTGCCGGGAGGACCTCCTCCAGGAAAGCTCCGTCCCCCTCGCGATAAACAGGCTCCTCCACCTGGAGGAGCTCACCCTCAACGCGTGCAAGGTGCTCAAACTCCCGCCCCTGAGCTTCGACGGCCTTCGGGAGCTTCGGAAGCTGTCGGTGCACACGAGGAACCACGAGTGGGGCCCCGGGAAGAACCTGGACGTGTCCCCGGGCTCCATGTCGGGGCTGAAGGAGCTTCAGTTGCTGGACCTGGCCCGGAGCAACGTGAAAGCCGTGCCTGACGAAGTTTACTGTCCTTTAGTTAACCTTCAGACGCTGAACCTCACGCAGAACCGAATTCGGGACGTTAATAAAATTGGTTTCGGTGCAAGAACTCGAGGGGGAGAAGACTGCCCGGGGGGAGTGGACATCCGCCACCTGGATTTGTCCCACAACGAGATCAGGTCCCTCAGGAATGACTCCGACGTGACCAAGCTGAAGAGACTGCAGGGGCTGTTCCTGCAGAATAACGAGCTGTCGGAGGTGTCCAACGGAGCGCTGTCGGGGCTGATATCCCTCCGGGTGCTCAATATCTCCAGCAACCGGTTGAGGTCGCTGCCGGAGGGGATCTTCGCGAGTTCTCGGGAACTCCGGGAGATTTACCTGCAGAACAACGGCATCACGGAGCTGACGCCGGGTATTTTCCACCGTCTGGAACAGCTGCTGGTCCTCGATTTGTCCAACAATCAGCTGACGAGCGATCACATCGACGACGGCACTTTCCTCGGCCTGATAAGACTGATTGTCCTCAACCTGTCCCATAATTCCCTCACCCGGATCGACACGAAAACATTCAATGACCTGTTCTTCCTGCAGATACTCGACCTCCGGAACAACTCCATCCAGCACATCCAGGACAACGCCTTCCTCCCCCTGTATAACCTCCACACCCTCAATCTCGCCGAGAACCGGCTGCACAACATAGACGCTCACCTCTTCAACGGTCTCTTCGTGCTCAGCAAACTCACCCTCAGCGGGAACATGATCGTGAGCATCGACGCCCAGGCGTTCAGGAACTGTTCCGGGCTGAAGGAGCTGGATTTGAGCTCGAACGCTCTGGAGGAGGTGCCTGAGGCTCTGAGGGAGCTGTCGTTCCTGAAGACGCTCGACCTGGGGGAGAACAAAATAAGCGGGTTCAGGAACGGTTCGTTCAAGGGGTTGTCGCAGCTGACGGGGTTGCGGCTGATCGACAACGACATCGGGAACCTGACCAAGGGGATGTTCTGGGACCTGACGAGTTTGCAAGTGCTGAATTTGGCCAAAAACAAGGTTCAGCAGATCGAACGCGGGACTTTCGATTTTAACAATCAGTTGGAGGCGATTCGACTCGACGCCAATTTTTTAGTCGATATTAACGGAGTGTTTTCCTCTCTGCAGAGTCTTCTATGGCTGAATCTCTCCGAAAATCATTTAGTTTGGTTCGATTATGCTTTCATACCGTTGAAGGTGAAGTGGCTGGACGTTCACGGGAATTTCATAGAAAGCCTCGGAAATTATTACAAAATTCAGGACGAGTTGCACATAAGGACGCTCGATGCGAGTCACAACCGGATATCCACAATATCTCCCCTATCGATACCCAACAGTGTAGAACTCGTATTCATTAACAATAATTTCATCTCGAATGTGCACCCGAACACTTTCTACGATAAGACCAATCTCGCAAGGGTGGACATGTACGCGAATCAGATCGAGAAATTAGACATAAACGCATTGAGACTGAAACAAGTTCCAGAGAACAAAACGCTGCCTGAATTCTACATCGGAGGGAATCCCTTCCACTGCGACTGCACGATGGACTGGCTGGGGATGATTAACAACATGACCGAGAGGCAGTACCCCCGGGTCATGGATCTGGAGAACGTCATGTGTCGCCTCACCTACTCGAGGGGCTCCACCCTCGTTCCCACCACCGAGACCAGGTCCTCCGACTTCCTCTGCAAGTACGACACCCACTGCTTCACCCTCTGCCACTGCTGCGACTTCGACGCCTGCGACTGCGAGATGACCTGTCCCCAGAACTGCTCCTGCTACCACGACCAGGCGTGGACGACCAACATCGTGGAGTGCTCCAACCGGAAGTCGGCGCAGATCCCCGTTCGGATCCCGATGGACGCCAATGAGGTCTACCTCGACGGGAATTACCTCAAGGAGCTGCAGAACCACGTGTTCATCGGCAGGAAGAACATGAGGGTGTTGTTCGTGAACAACAGCCACGTGGAGTCGATACAGAATCGAACGTTCAACGGTCTCAACTCCCTGCAGATCCTTCACTTGGAAGATAATAATCTCCACGCGTTGAAAGGTTTCGAATTCGAACATCTGTCCCACCTTCGAGAACTCTACTTGCAGAACAATAAAATCTCTCACATCGGTAACATGACTCTCCTTCCGCTGCGTTCGCTGGAGATACTCAGACTGGACAATAACAGACTGGTGACGTTCCCGGTGTGGCAGCTAACACTCAACACTTACCTCGTGGAGGTCACCCTCGGGAACAACCAGTGGTCGTGCAGGTGCAAATTTCTCCTCGAACTCCAAACCTGGATATCGGACAACGCGCCCAAAGTCACAGACAGTTCCCAAATCATGTGCGTCGATAACGATTCGAGGCCGCCTTACCGTAGAAGTGTTGACATCAACAACACCGCCTGCAGCGATTACTACTCCGGCAGCTCCGTTATACAAAGCCTTATGGTCTCCCACTACTGGCCGATGGTCGTGGTCACTCTGTCCGCGTTCGTCCTCATAATCTTCCCTCTTCTCCTGGTGTTCATATTCAGGGACTCTCTCAAAGTGTGGGTGTACTCCAAGTATGGGGTGAGGATCTGGAATTTCAAGGGCGCGGGGGGCAAGCACTACGAGGACAGGGAGAAGCTGTATGACGGGTACGTGTGCTACAGTCCCAAGGACGAGGAGTTCGTGCTGGAGAGCATTGTCGCCGAGCTGGAGCACGGGTCGCCGTCCTTCCAGCTGTGCCTGCACTACAGGGACCTGCCGCAGCCCTCCCCGTACATGCAGAACACCTCCCCCGTGGTGGTGGAGGCCGCGGAGGCGAGCAGAAGGGTCATCCTCGTCCTGTCCAGGAACTTTCTGCAGACTGAGTGGTCTCGTTTCGAGTTTCGACAAGCTCTGCACGAGGCACTGAAAGGGCGCATCTTCAAACTCGTCCTGGTGGAGGAGGGAAGCAGTTTGCCCGAAGCAGAACTAGATCCAGATCTTCGACCGTATCTCAAAACCGGGGCCCGAGTGAGGTGGGGGGAGAAGCGGTTTTGGGAGCGGCTCAGGTACGCGATGCCCAGCGGGGACAAGCATCACACTAAGAGCACCAACTACCGTCGTAATATAAACAATTACACTTTGGACTCGAGCGTGGGCAACGGCGGCCGTCACTCTTACCCGGAGAAATCCAAAAGACTCCCCCCTTGCTCGCCCTCCTCGCTGCAGCACCATGTAAATAGTCACCCCCTCTTCAAGGCCGCCATGGCCGCCGCCATCAACGACGTCGCCCCGCCCGCCTACAGTGCCAACCTGCCCCCCAGCCACGACGCCGACGAGGCCAACTACTCCTCCGCGGCCACGGCCACCCCTTCGCCGAAGCCCGCCCACAGGCACCAGCAGAACTCTCCCCCCAACGGGTCCCGGCCCAACTCGGAGCACATCTACTCGTCGATAGACTCTGACTACTCGACGCTGGAGAGGAACTCCTCCAGGCGGCAGAACGGGGTCCCTCAGCGGCCCGCGGGGCCCTGGAGGGCCGCGGACTCGATCGTGGACTCTTCCGGCGTCCAGGCGTACCTGGTGTGATGATGACCTCGTCTCCCCACCAAGTGAGTACCTTTCTGGCTTTTCGTCACACACTCAGTCATTATCCGGAGATGAAAACGGAAATTATCGGGCATTAGCGTCCACCACGTCCACTTCTTTTGTTTCCTGTAACGTAACTCTCGTTACGTGAGCGGCTGTTAAAGGCTTATTGGTGCGTAAATAGGTACCATTTTTCCTTTATTTCGAAGGTACTCATTACTCGGGCATGTAAATTATCCCCGATGACATTTCCCCTCCACCCTTCGGATGCCTTTTTAATTCTCATGATTTAAAGGTCTTTGTGGTGTTTTTAACGAAACGAGCTCTGGTTAAGGCGTGGCTTTCGTCAACCAATTTGACA
The DNA here is from genome assembly GCA_028293925.1 of Brueelia nebulosa. Lineage (NCBI taxonomy): Eukaryota > Metazoa > Arthropoda > Insecta > Psocodea > Philopteridae > Brueelia > Brueelia nebulosa. The sequence continues at coordinate 34,961 of JAQIBA010000307.1, read as the reverse complement.
GCCCCGCGACGAAATTACTTAAATTGCGGCCAAATTACGAGGGAAGGCTCCCGCTCCTGAGAATCCTCTCTCTCTGTCCTGTTTTCGTTATTGTTATTATATAATAGAATAATTGGCGCACAGAGAGAGAGAGAGAGAAATTGGCGCTTTTGAGAAATTGATGTAATTTGGTGTTAATCGGGAAATGAACGTCTCGGGAAAATTGGGCTTTGTTGAGACAGTCCACTTCCGGTCGTATCAACCACAGCCTTCTCAATTTATTCAGGTTCGTTTAATTTTACGATGTTGACGCAAACAGGTTGACAATTATAAAACCGTAAATTTTATTTCCGAAACTTCTCTAAATGGAGTCACATGGCAGGCAGCAGAAAAAAACCTGAAAAGCGTCTCAGGACGGGGGGAAGAGAGAGAGAGAGAGAGAGAGGGGAATGTTGGCTCCATAAATAAAAGAATAAAACAAAACGATCGAACGGGAAACGGGGACGGATATTTATGCGCAGAGGTGCACAGAACGATAGGTAGATAGGCGCAGTGACAGTTGATAAATGAGGCCGATCCGTGCGGGTGAGGGTGTTCTCTTTCGGGTCGGGGAACTGTTATCGTCTTCGGGAGGGCCGTACCTCTGTTTCCTGTTTACGCCGCTGAGATAACGCGCCCGGCAAAACAAATACTCAGACGTGGGCATTATTAATCTCGGGGAAAAATTTCAAGGTTCGCCCAATAAATTTCAAAAAGTCATTAGGTCTCAGGTTTTATCGCCCGGTCAGATCGATATCTTCGGCTATTGGCTGGCGCAGTGCGATAAGCCTTATCTCCCGCGAAATATGAGTAAGAAATGGTTTGCTGTTGCCTTTCCCTGGGGATCTCTTGGCTACAAAGCAAAAGGAAAAGAAAAAGGAAATTAATTGGGATTCGAATGGGTGGGCGTTGGTGTGGGCAGTGGACGGAGTGATGAATACATTACAGGAAAGTGGGGAGACCCCCCCGGGAGGTAAATGACTTATATTATTTTAAAACTGAAATTGTGTGCACATTTCTCGAGGTGACAGAGAGGGGGATGTTAAAAGTGAAAAGAAAAAGAGAGACAAGGGGAAAATCGGTCTTAAAAAATTTTTATAAAGTTAAAAAGGGAAAGTTTATCAAGGAGAGGAAATTGGAATTTATCCAGAGAAGGCGCCTAAAAGTTTCCCGAACGTCCAGATGTTTCTGCAACCCCCTTCATCCCCCTTCATCCCCCTCCCTCCACCTTTTCCACTAAGTCAGAACCAATTTACCGCGCCCAAAAATTACGATTCAAAACTTTTCCGCTTTTCTTCGGCTTTTTGAATTTTTTTCTTCTACTAAGGGAAGGGGGCGAGGAAGGGAAGGGGAGAGAGGGGGAGGGGATTTCTTGCCGGGGAATTTTCTTCCACTCCCCCAGCTCGCCTTTTCCAGGTTTTAATACTTTTTAATTCGCGGGGAGGGGGTTGAAAGCCCCGAAAATTGGTGCTCGCGTAGGTTTTACGGGGGGAAAGCTCGAGAGAGTTGTGAGGTTCAGTGATTCAACGCTTTTCAACTTCAAAGGGATTTGCTAATTAGGAATCTTAATTTGGAGTTAAAGAAATAGAGAATTTGGTTCGCGTTTTAACCTTCGGAAAATTCAGAAAAGTGGAAAAGTTTAGGGAGATTTTATTCAAAAAAGTCCATAGAAAAGACTGCAGCTGAAGAGAGAAAAGGTGAAAAGGGTTGCAGAAAGTTAAAAGCACCCCCCGGGGGTGGCGGCGGGTGTCAGCTTCAGAGTCGGCCACATTTTGCCAAAGATTCATTCACAAACCTCTTTTCTTTTCCAGAGATTTTATCCTTCTTAACGTCTCCTTAAATTTACCGCCAAACTTTGAAAACTGTTCACTTCCGGTTCTCATAATTTATTTTTTTTGTCTGCTAGACTGAACAGGTCGTCTGCAGTTGTCGGCAAGTTTTGCAATTTTGATTTAAGTTAGTGAAGAAATAGACGGGGGTTTGTCTCCCGGGGGTTGAATTCTTTTTCCGGTCTCTCCCCTCTCATTAGCGGAGGAACTCAAATGAAAAGTCATCCGAGAGTTACCACTTCCGCGAAAAGTGTATCCGAATCTGAGATTATTAAAAGCAGAAAGGTTTTATGAATATCCATCGGTGAAAAGAGGCGGATGTAAAGGAAAAGGGAGAGAAAAGGAGAAAAGAAATTAGTTTCAGGGCAAATTGGCATTCAATCTGAGAGAGAACCTGTGTTTAAGGTAATATAATGGGGCGCAGCCTCTTTCGTCTTTTCTCCCTCTCCCGCCCTTCTTCCTCGGACATTCTCCACCGGAAAATGATGCTTTCCCACCCCTTTGCCGGGCTCTCGTTCCCACTGCGGAAAATTTGTGGAAAAATGTCGCTTTGTACACGGTTCACGATTTTCATTTACATCATCCTAATGTAAATTTCATGGGAGGGAGCGACGGGGCGGAAGGGGTTGCGTTCGGGGTTCCGACTTATCAATTAGTGTCGGAAAATTTTACCTTTGCTTTCCTTTGTGAGGGCGACCGTAAAAATGTCTCCGAGCGTGGAAAAATATTTTTCTTTTGTTCTTATTTTTCCCCCGGGGAGGAAGTCAAGCGATGTAGGTCGAGTTCCAGATGTTATTCTGAATGTCACCTTCTTTCGCATTTCTCCCCCTTTCGCTCGAAATGGAAAACGCCTCCCCGGAAAATTCGCCTATTGTTCTAACCTGTTTCCAGTTATGACAACCCTTTCCAATAATCTTTTGCATCCCCGCGAGGGATGATCATTCATTCCTCCCCTCCAGATGTCATTTTTGGGGGGTGTTTAGATTTATTCTGTCATTTTTCTCAGGGAGGGGGGAAACAAAAGTTAACCACTTTGCGTAATTATTCTTGACCGTAAATAGGGGCGAATTGAATATGTCTCCGACAGGAAGACAATAAAAGAAATGCGAGTCCTTCCTGAGAAGCCGTCGCGGGTTTGTCAACCTCCTTTTAATTCCCTCCACAAACAAATTTTTGAAAAAGCGCACTTGGGCATACAAGAGAACATGATTTGAGCATTTATTAAAGACAAACCAAATATTCGTACTAATGAACGAGGCGCGTTTGTTTACTTTTACGTCGAGGAAATAAAATCCGATGGTTTTTTGCAGTGGCAGTAGTTTTTTGAGTTTCGGAGGAGAGGATCAGTCGCGCCGAGCAAAAGTAGAAAGAGAAAAATAAACAGAAGAAAAATATAAAGGGAAGACGAAAAGAAGAAGTGGAAGAAAATACAAAGAAGAAGAAAAAAATACAGAAAAGAAGAAAAGAAAGGTAAGAAGAAAATAAAAGAAGAAATGAAGGAGAAGGAAAACTAAAGAGAAGAAAAAAGTAAACAGAAGAAAAATATAAAGAGCAGGCGAGAAGAAGAAGTAGAAGAAAGTACAGAGAAGAAGAAAATGCAGAGAAGAAAATAAAAGAAGAAATCAAGGAAATGGAGAACTAAAGAGAAGAAAAAAAAAGAAATATATGTAAAAAGTAAACAGAAGAAGACAATACAGAAAAATAGAAAAGAAACAGAAGAAGAATATAAACATAAGAAGAAGAGAAAAAGAAGAAAAAAGTAAACAGAAGAAAAATATGAAGAGCAGAAGAAAAGAAGAAGAAAAAGAAAGGAAAAAGAAGAAAAAAATACAGAAAAGAAGAAAAGAAAGGGAAGAAGAAAATATAGAGAAGAAAATAAAAGAAGAAATCAAGGAGATGGAGAACTAAAGAGATGAAAAAAAGAAATAGAAGTAAAAAGTAAACAGAAGAAGAAAATACAGAAAAATAGAAAAGAAACAGAAGAAGAAAGTAAGCAGAAGAAGAAGAGAAAATCAAGACGAAAATTAACAAAAGAAGAAGAGAAAAAGAAGAAAATAAACTTAAGAAGAGAAAAATAAGAAGAAAGTAAAGAGAAGAAGAAGAAAAAGGAAGAAGAGAAGAAAAAGAAGAAGAAAAAAAAGAAAAGAACCGATGTCCCAAAGCACTCACCAAAATTCTACAAAAAGATCTTCGTGCACAATGTAAATCGAAAGTAAAGTGTAAATAACACTGAAAGTGTAAATATAAAAAGAGAGAAGAAACTCTGCACGCGACAAGGAAACTTCCTACAAAGGAAACTCAAGTCCGAAGAGCTTTACGGGGGCGATATTAATAAAGCAGGGGGTAAGAAAAAGGGGGGGGGGGGAAATTTGAGAAAAAGCAAATTGAGGGAAGTTCTGTTTGTTGCAAAACTCCCTTCTAAAATTCATCCCCTCCTAAAAAATTTCTATTACGCCGCTTATTAGAAATTTTCTAAAATATTAAATATAAAACAGCAAAATTTAATATTATAAATACGTTCTGGGAATTTATTTTTTTAATTAAATGGAGAAGGAAAGTGAAAACTCCGGAGAGGGAAATTTCTTTCTCCCCCTCATTCAGAAACCCCAGCGAGGGTGTTCTCCCCGAAACTTTTCATCATCCCCAACAGATTTCAGGTCCGAAAGTGGGATCGCGTTTATTTGAAAAAATGCTCGAAATGTGCTTTGAGCAAAACCCCGGGGGATGAAGGTAAGGGGTGGGCCGCCCGAGTGATGAATGGCGAAAAAGCTTTCGTATGAGTGACTTCGAAAGCTCCGATTCATATTTTCCTATAAAGCTCTCGCGGAAAATCCTTTTTATAAGCCGTTAAACGATATTCGCGCTTAATAGAAGGAACGAAACGTCGATCTGGGTCAACAGGGGGAGCACTTGAGCGTTGCTGGCTAAGCAAACATTCTCCGGGAAATTGATACCTGATTGGAAACTCCCGGTTTCCCTAAGCTCGAATTTCCGGTTCGGCAACATATTTACATAGCTCCCGGTATTAATGAGTTTCTTTTTTCCGGAGCGCTCCTTTTCTGGGATCACGCAACGGGGTGCACTCTTTCGCGTTACCCCAAAACGGGGGTGGAAATGACTTTCCCCCAATCGCTTTCCCAAATCTCCAACGTGTCACATTTTGACGAGCGACTCGTGCGCTTTTCGTTATCGTTCTTTTTCCTGGAAACTTTGTTTCCTTTTAAATCACAACGAATTGTGAGAAAATCCGTTAAGAAGTAATCAGTTGGAGTGGTCTTTCCCTCCTAAAAAAAAAACGAGTGAAACGAGTAAAAAAAAAAGAAATTGGTAACAAGTTCTGCCCTCCGAAAAGCGCAAGATGGAAGCACTACACGGATTTATTACACGGTTTTATTCAGTGTAATCAATCGTTTCTTAAAAAAGTTGATTGGGAACATCAATCTTGTTTTAAAACCATTTAATAACAGTAGTTTTGAATTAAATTATGTATTTTTTACCCTCTGCCGCCCCTCTCTTGCGCTATTAACCATCTCCTCAGTTTCGAAAACAGTTTCTCTCTCTCTCTCTTCATTTCTAGAAAAGTTCTCCAATAAACAAATTCGGTAGAAGTCGTTCTAAAAGTGTCAGTCAGATTCTCAAATTGTCAATAGTTGCGTGTTTTATATTATATATTACATTATATTGTGTCCCATTCCAGGGATTTATAATTATTACCATAAAATTCCAAATTAATATTATACTATATAATAAATAAAAAGTAATAAATTAAATGTATAATATAACTGTATAATATGTAAAACTAATATAAAAGTAATATAAGTAACTAAAAAAAGTATATATATGTAAAACTAATAATGTGTAAAACTGTATAATGTATAATATGACTGTAATAAATTAAAAGCTTTGTCACGAAAGCTCAATCCAACGTTCAACACAGCAACACATAAACTAACATTACAATGACAAAACACAGAAAAAAATACAACTATTCATATAAAAAATAAAAATATTTATTTATTAATTAATTTAATTTATTTACAAAAATATTTTTTTGTTTATCAAATTTTTTGTCACCAATCTATAACAATATAACAAAAAACAACTACACTCACATACACTACAACCATACATACGCAGGCACATACAAACATACAACCATACAAATACATAATGTACGGATGATATATTTATACGGGACGTTATCACCGATGCAATGACCAAAAAAAAACAGGATACTATAATTAGTATTGTAATTTACTTTAATGTGTTGTTTGTGTATTTTTTGTATGTATAACTAATCATCCCGAAGTAAACCGAAAGGTATTCCGGGCCTTAAAAGAATAAAAAAACCATAAGAAAATTATAAATTCACTTTAATTAATAAAAAAATAATATAAAAAAAAATTTTAATAAACAAATATATAAATATTATAATAAATATACATAAGTAGTGACGTATAAATAGATAAAGATTGAATGCATACATTTAATGTATAAAATATATTTATTCCTTTCTGTATATATTTCTGTTGTAAAATATTTAAAGCCGAAAGGTGAGAATATAAATTTATCTATCTAGATAAAATATATAATAGATATACACTTAAATATGCAAAAGGACGAATATATTTACGAAATTTTTTTTTATACGATTAAAAAACGATGATAAAAAAAAACGCTTACAATTTACAGTTAAGCGAAATAAAAAATTAAACAAATTTCAATAAACGTAAACGTGAATATTAAAAAAATATAATAAATATAAATTAAATTTTTTATAGTCGGATATTTACTCTCAAATTTATGTATAATTACAATAAGTTAAATATATTATAAAAAAAAGTGTGGAATGCAGTCGTGAAAATGTCAATAACCAAAGTGAATTTCGTTTCACATTTCAGAGCTTCGGAGGGGAGGAAAATGATGCACCCCTCAAATTTTCATCCCCCTCCGACCCACCCGTGCA
>JAQIBA010000307.1:0-28048 GCA_028293925.1 Brueelia nebulosa | reverse complement strand
GATAAAAAAAAAATGAAAAGTGAATGACCGGATTCATAAATAATAGGACTTATGGCGTCCGCGTTGATAACGAACCGGTCATAAGACCGAATCGGGTTTGCTTAGCTTACGAACGAGCCCGTCTTCTAAGGCCACTCTGTTTAATTGAACGAGATCAACTTTAATAAATGCATTAACAAAAGGCAGACATCACTTACTGCTCTCCTCGTGGCTCAGCGGGGTGTTCAAAATTTTCAGGGTTTTGCCATTTTTCTCACGCATGCGTTAGGGGTGGAAAAGGCAACCCTCCTTAGGTCATTTTCAACCCTTTAAATTATTTATCAATTTATGTGAAAATTATTTTTCAAATAATTTAATTTTTTTGGGGGACAAATGTTTTTTGGGGGTGGAAATTTAATTTTTTTTTGAAAGAGGGAGAGAAATTAACGGGCGCTGTTGTGGGGGTGTAAATTGTTTTCGATTTAATTTCGGATCGAATGGGAAAATAATGCGAAATCCATTTTGACAGATTTCGTGTTTTTCCCATTTTAATGAGAACTGATTAATAACCGGGGCGAATAAGGCGGATGGTTTGTCGGGAATTTACGCCCCCGTTCAACCCCTTCACGCTGTTTTTATTTAATGCTAAATGGATTCGATGAATCTTTCCAATTTCAATTCGATAAAACGAATCTTTTTAAATGGAGTCAAATGCTGACCCCGTTCGGATTTTAAATCAAAGGAATTTTATTAATAAATTACACATACAGTAGCGCTCAAAAAGTATTTTGACAATACAAAATTTAATAGTTTCTTAGTTAAATATTTTACGTAAAGATTTTATTATGGATTATTTAGTTGTCAATAATATATTGACAACATTTAAGTAACAAAATATACAAAACAATTTTTTGTTGTCTTTTGTCTTATACTTTTGAGTGCTACTGTATATATTCTGTATGTATTAAAGTCCTCTTTCGTATTTTGAATTATTAATTGAATTTTTTTACTTAATTTTATTAGAATTTTTTTTCTTTTACTTTGTATTTTTCATATTTACAGTATTATTTAACTTCACATTTATCGCATTTTTAATGTATTGAAGTTTTATTATTATATAGTATTTTTTATTTATTTACGTATATATTGTATTTGCATTTTCGTATATTATGTACTTTTAATTATTTAAATACTTTAATAATTATGAAATTTCACTTTGTAAGTAACTCTTACAGACGAAAAAGGGGAAATTTTGTATTGTCGAAATACTTTTGAGTGTTACTGTATATACATACTGTATGTACTAGATTAATCTTCTTAATTTTATTAGGATTTTTAGTACTTTGTATTTTTTTATTTTTTGTATTTACAGTCTTTTTTAATACCATATTTATTGTATTTTTATTATTATTGTGCTATTTTTATTTATTTACATATTTTTTGTATTTGTATTATTATTTATTATTTACTTTTAATCATTTTTTTAATTATTTCGGCATTTAAATACGTTAATATTTTAATGCTTTGTAATTATTTAATTAATTAATTGTCGTCGTTATTCAATTCAATAGGTTTCTAGATATAGAATTACAAAAATACATCTGTAAATATATAATTGCGCTCAAAAGTATTTTGACAGTACAAATTTGTATAGTTCTTATTTAATTATTTTACTGTAAGATTTTATTAGTTAATTCTATTATTAGTAACTTTTTGTTTTTTGCATTATTTAATATTAAATTAATATAAATGTGAGGACTGTTGTAGTTTATTTTAATGAAATTTCACTTTGTAATAACTCATACGGGTGGAAAACGATAAATTTTTGTATTGTCAAAATATTTTTGAGCACTACCGTAACGTTCTTTACATATCGCCGGAATAAATTGGGCATTTATTTTACCCCCAAAAGAAAATAATCGGCCATAGCATAACTAATTTGTTTTTTTTGTATATTTTTTCCAGAACGAAGACAAACGGAAGTGAACCACCAATCGCATTAGCCGACGACGGAAATCGCCCTCCCTATCAACAAGAGACTGATCACCGACGTTTGCTTCGTTTCCTACTTTAGTCTATTCGAATTTAGTTTTTTAATAAATTAATAAATAAAATAAAGGCGTAATTACGTTAAAAGGCCTGTTGGCCGCGTACAGGGTGAGTTTTCATTATGCAAATTACATAAGCAGTCACTCGAGAAACCGCTTAGAGTTCGGTGGGCCCCCGAAAGGGTTACACAACGGGGGACCAAAAGCCGGTGACCATTTGTTGCTTCTTTTGTTTGTTTCCCCCCTCGCGGAGGGGTAGTTTACATAGGGTGAGCGTCGCTCCGCCGAAGATTGTTATTGCTCAAAGCAGACGATTTTGTCTTTCACTCATTCGCAATCCTAATTTCTTCTTTCGTTTGTTTGGCGGTAAAGAGACGCGCGGGAAAAAGAAGAGCTGCCAACTTCCGCTCGAGGGAGTTCTTCTATTGGCAACCCTGCTCAACCCACGGCCTTTGGTCTCCATCGCTTATTAACTGTTTTGTTATTGTCGAATTCAGTGTAAATAGCGATTATTATTTATAAATAAATTAAAAAAATAAATGTAAATGAAAAAAGCCTTAATTTGTAAATTAATATATTTATTATTGAAATTTGATAAAGGCATAAAAAAACGCGCCTAAAAAATTATCTCAATGCAAACAACGAAATTTGATTTTATTTTGACGTAAATCTCAATTTTTTTTTTAATTTATTAAAAAAAGCTCAGCGACATTTCCGTTTACATTTTCATCTCCGCAAAAAACGCGAATATATTTATTAAAAAAAATGTTCCTAAAATCGAAAAATAATAAAAATTTTTACGTTTGAATACACGAAAAAACCGAATTCAGTTTTTTTTTAAAAAAATGTAAATTACAATAAATATTGTAAATTTGTTTGTAAAAAAATTTAATTTTTTTTTACTAAAAAAAAATTGAACAAAACAAAATGCAAACTTAGTATGTTATTTTTATATATAAATATGAATAATGCCAAAGAAAAAAATTTTTTTTCATAAATTTATAATTCTGTGATTAAGAAAAGTGAAGATTTGTAAATGAAAAATTTTTTCTGATGAAAAACATCAAAAAGCAGAAAGAAAAATAAATTATTAAAATCAATTTTATATTCGTTTATTTTCATCCCTTAACTGAAAACTTTTTTTTTTCAACACAATTGTAGTGTTCCCTCTTTGGTGTTCGCACCTGAAATAACAACTGAATTGTGAGGGATTATGCTGAAAGGAATTGCTGAGTCCGGTGAAACCGCATCCCCGTCGCAGAGCATTAATGAGGGTCAAGGGTTCATCAAAGGGTCAGAATTAAAAAAAAGGGTTTGGTGACCCCGGAGTTGAATCCGAAAATGCTTTTGATGGCGAACGGCCTTTGAATTTCCGGATTTTTGTTTTTCCTCGGGATTTGCATGGTTATCGGTCGCCTCCCGAGCAGCTGCGGCGAGGCTCCTTCCTCTTCCTGTGGGAGAGGGGGGAGCGATCGCTCCTGCAGGAGAGGCACACCTCGAGGGTTTATCTTGTTGGATTTCCGGCAGAGTGCCAAAGAGACTCCTTTTTGGGAGATTGGGTTTTGGGAGATAAAGAGGAGAGAGTGAAAAACTTTGGGAAGAATTCTCAAAAAGCGGAAAAGCACACAAAACTTCCGACTTTACTCAACGGTTTTATCGGGATTATAATTATTCCGATTAATTAGTCTTCTGTCCGCTTTTTGTTATTTTCTCCCGTCCCAAATTAGAGAGGAGTTTTATTTAATTCTATATAACATTTAAATTAGTAAAAAATATAATTAACTGTTATATAATATTTATTCTATCGTATCTCTGGAGGATAATTTTACAAAGGAATGATGGGGCTCAAAATATACTGATTAACTATTGTTTACAGCTGCGAATTCTCTCTATATAAACATACAGATTAACACATACAAAATATACACATATTTCTTCCCTTTTTCACCCGTAGGTATTAGGGTTTTTCTCACTACACTAACTTCTTCCATTACATTTCAGACTTAAAAAATACATCACATTTACAGAAAAATAAAATTACAGTTTAGAATTACTCCTATCTACTACACAAAATACAACAACTTACAAATACAAAATATACAATATGACAAATATATGCAGTATTTATATACAAAATATAACAAATACAACAACAAAAACTCCAAAAATGTAATTTCAAACTATAAAAATACATCACATTTACAGAAAAATATAATAAAATTACAGTTTAGAATTGGGGGGGAGAGCAGCCTGTCTACTTTATAGATATAAAAATTAGATAAAGAAAAAATATATTCATAAAGAAGTTACACTGAAATAAATAGACAGACAAAAAAAATATACCCTGAAGCCAAAATTCTGTAAATAAATAAACAATAAGTATATAATAAATAATAATAATAATAATTGATGCTTTATTTTGCCCGACAGCATTAAAGACACAGTTAATAATACATAGATGTATGACATTAACATATAAATAAATTTCAAGTTCAAAAATGTAAAAGCACAGTAAAAAAAGCTTAATTACTAAAACTATATAAATTAATAAAAGTATATAATAAATAAGTAAACAATAAGTATATAATAAGTAACAATAGATTTGTAAATAAATAGACAACCAATAAATAGTTACATAAAAATAAATAAACAAACAAGAATATACAGAAAAGTTATAATTAAATAAAAAAGTACACGAACAATAATTATATACTAAAACGTTAAATAAATAAATAAATAAAATATAATAAATAAAAATAGATTTGCAAATAAATAGACAATCAATAAATAGTGAAGTTACGTAACGAATAATAAATATATAACAAAAAATTTAGTAAATAATTAAACAATAACATAAATACACTCTAAAAAGGCACTGAACACTTTAGAAAAAACTGCACTGTCAATGTTTAGTGTTTTTATTTAAAGGTTTCTACTAAACAAACGAGGAGAATCTCTTCTTTTGGCGCCACCTCGTACCTGGCCCTCTCAGGACCATTTATGCAAAACCTTGGAATGTTGACCGCTTGATAACACCTGCCTTTGAACCCCTCCACTCTCACCTCCCGTCACCCACGCTCTCGCGAGAGAGTTTCTCCATCTGCGGATGCAAAACCTAATCAAAACCCGCCATCACGCCTTCACACAACAACACTCAGTGAGAATTTAAAATGAAATTTTTTTGGAAAAACAAAAGAAACATCTTGGAGATATCGACACCGAATGGAAAATGAATGTTTCGCTACGGGAACAACCTCCAAAGCCCCGTTGCCAGGCAACCGCCCGAAAAAGGAGAAAAGAACCAAATTCCGTTACAAATTCCTTCCTCGGGAGAATGCAATGGCTTTCCCGAAAATCCTTCCCTTCGACTCAAAATTTTCACTCACATCAGAGCAAAAAATTAATGACTTTATTATTAAAAAACGAGACGCGAAAATTTTCATCGATTTTAATCTCGAGACTAATTATGAGTTAATTTCGATAATGGATCGAAAATCGATATAATAAAAAGAAAATTATCGTTAAGGAGCCAAACAAGAGAAAATCCCCGGTTGATTGGAACGAGATTCGATTTTAATGAGTCCGCAGTTCGCTGTCGGATCCAAATCTCACAGGAAAGAGACAACTCCGCTTTTCCTCCAAATGAGGGAAAACATCCACGAGGAGTTAATCAAGGAGAATAATCTATAAAAAGTCGGTTCTTGCGGTGGCATTGTCTGGGAAGAGGCCAAAGGGTGGTTTATTTAGGAATTGTGGCGGTTGAGGCTCGCATAATCCGCCGCCATTTTTCATCAGCAGACGATAAACACCACCGGTGGATGCGAAATTTCTGGCATTTTTCAAAAAGGGGAAAAAACTCATCCGGAAATGCTTATAAGAGGAAGGAATTTCAAAATTGGGTCGTTTGTGTGGATTTTTAATAAAATAATCGTTAAGGGATGATTTTATTCTCACTGAAGAAGAGGGTTTTCACCGCCTTCTAAACAGAAATAAAACTCGACCCGGAAGATGATGTAAACGAAAACGAAAAGGGAATCCGTTGAAAAAAGCAGAGCAAAACAAAACAAAACTCGGACTCTGAGATGTTTATCGTGGCAACAAAATAAATTTTGTAGTGGCACCAGAAATCGTTTCGATTTCAATCTGATCAAGAGGTTTTCGAGTAAAAAGAAGAAAAAAAACCGGAATTGAATTGTTTATAAGTCGCAATTCTCTTGTGGGTATTCTTTTTTTATTGGTCGGGGTGGAACCCGGCCATCGTAAAATGTCATAAAACTATCAGAGATGACGTATTAGATAATGGTTTTTCTCCGTTTCAGGTACGAAAAGGTACCTTCTTTTATGACCTCCGGCCTTCTGATCAAAGAGGAGTATTTTTTTATAATTAATATGGATCGATTTTTTCTGGGTCGATTTTGTCTCCATTCGGAGAGTTGAATGTTGCGGTGAGGGAAAACGAAGGGGTGGAAACACGAGATAAAAAAAGAGAAGACAGAGATGCAGAAAAAGAGAGAGAAATGACAGAGAATGACAGAGAAGAAAGATAGAAAGCACAGACACAGACATAAAATGACTGAAAGAGAGACAGAAAGAAATGTAGAAATTCAGAGAGACATAAAATGACAGAGACAGAGACAGAGTGACAGAGAATGACTGAGACAGATAGATAGACAGATAGAGAAGCAGAAAATGATCTGAAACAGAGACAGAAAGAAGGGTAGAAGGACTCAGAGAGACAGAAAATGACCGAGACAGAGAGACAGAGAGACGAGTAGAATGACTCAGAGAGACAGAGAGACAGAAAATGACCGAGACAGAGAGACAGAAAGACAGGAAATGACAGATACAGAGACAGAGTGGCAGAGATTGGCCGAGGCAGAAAGAAGGGTAGAAAGTCAGAGAGACAGAAAATGACCGAGATCGAGAGGTAGAGACAGAAAGAAAGACAGAGAGACAGAAAGACAGCAAATGACAGACAGAGGCAGAGTGGCAGATGATTGGCCGAGACGAAAGAAGAGTAGAAGACTCAGAGAGACAGAAAATAACCGATTGACAGAAAGACAGAGAGACAGAGAGACAGAAAGACAGAAAATGACATACAGAGACAGAGTGGCAGAGATTGACAGAGACAGAAAGAAGGGTAGAAAGTCAGAGAGACAGAAAATGACCGAGATAGAGAGGTAGAGACAAAAAGAAAGACAGAGGGACAGGAAGATAGCAAAACAGAGAGACAGAGAATGATCAAGACGAAAGATAGAAAGATAGAGAGACAGAAAATGATCGCGACAGAGACCGAGAGAAAGGCAGAAAGACAGAAAATGACAGATACACAGACAGAGTGACACAGAATAACAGAGACAGAAAGATAGAAAGATAGAGAAGCAGAAAATGATCGAGACAGAGACAGAAAGAAAGATAGAAAAACAGAGAAACGGAGAATGACAGAGACAAAGAGAGACAGAAAGACAGAAAATCACAGAGACAGAAAGAGAGACAGAAAGAATGGCTCACACAACCCCATCGATCGCATTCACTCCTTCAGATGTGCGACCAACAAGTGAAAGCCATAAATCTCCGACGAAGAAACTTCCTAAAAGCGAACGAAACAAAAATAGAACCGGAAACGAGGAGAAGACGAGGAAGTCTCCGATAGGGCAGAAAAAGAATAAAAAACCTTTTTCTTACTTCCCCTACAAGAGAATGCAATCTTGGTTGCGTGACAAATTCACACGGGTTGCGTTCCTTTGATGCGCCTGCGCACAAAACCATTCCCCAACAATGAAACCCGAAAGAAACCCAAAATTCTTTAAGGTTTCTCATGAAAACATGCATCTTTATTGTGATGGACTTAATCGAGCGGACAAAAGTTGTTCGGGGTTGAAAACCCCAAGAATGACCCTCCTGGGACACCACCGGGGGTGAATTCGTGTTGTGCGTCCAGCGTTCCCCGGAAGTAGTTCCAACTTTCCCGCCAAAATTCAAAAAAATATATTCCTGTGAGGGAACAAATAAAAATTCCCCGGCAGGAACGAGGTTTAGGGGTTGCATTGTGAGGGGAGGGTAATGAGGGCGCGGGGGGCATTCGGGGGGACCACTAAAGCACTAAATTTCGCTTTATTGTCTCGTAAACGAACCGTAGAAGTTTTCCGCTTGCCTAAGTTCTCCTATTTTAATTTGATTTTTATCTTTTCTAGAATGCCAAAGTTTTCCTTTTTCCACCGGATAAAAATGTGATTGTGTTTCTCTGGTGATGACCGCTCAACGGTTTTTGTTTTCGATGGACTGAATGGCCCTCACGAGGACCCATTTCCCCGCTTCATTTTGCAAAACTGCCCCCAAATCGGGATAAAAACTGGATTTTCATCCCCTTTTTAATAAAAACATGCATTTGCTTAATTGACCGACTTTCAAAAAGAGTTCTCTGATTGAAAACTAATTAAATGACCGTTTGAACGGAAATGGCGTGAAATGAAGCAGACGTTGATGACGATTTCCGTTTCCTCCCCAATTGGGGGAGACAAAATATGGTCCCTCGAAGCCTTTCCTCCTCCTGGCACGGGATCCTTCTTCGGTCTTTCATGTCTTCCCCTCAACCCCCGGTCTAATATTTCTTGTCTTGGCTAATAAACAAAATGGCGGAAGACGATGTGTCACGATTGCTGAGGGAATCGATAAACTCGCTCTGTGACAAGATGGCGGTCGCGGGGGTCCGGGGGGAGGACGTGTGATGAACATTCTGCCATCTGCTCCAATAAAAAATCGTAAATTTTTATATTTTATGGATTGGCTTTGTCAAATTACTCAGTTTATGGAGAGGCAGCGCGAGTGAAGATGAGGTAATAGATGGAGAGAGAGAGAGAGAGAAAGAAAACAATAAAAAACCGGAAATAGTTGAACGTTTTTATATCCTTGCAGTTCAATTTCCGTTCCGAAGGAAAAACTTTCCCTTTCCAGGGTTTTCTTATCCGAACATCCCCCCATTTGGGGGTGAGACGTACGCGAGCCGACCGAAAGAAAATTATTAAACCCCGAACGGTTTTAATAACGCCACCAATCGACAACTTCGTTAATTATGGCTTTTTAACTTTTGAGGGGATGAAAAGGGCGGAAGGTGGAAATCGGGACACGTCCACACGTTGGAAACTTTTCCCTTCTTCCTTCGGAGTCATTTATCTTCGGACAGGGGGAGGGGGTGTGGAAAGAAAGCGCGGGTTCTGTTTTGTTCTGAGGAAAAGAACCGGAAATGGGGTTACCGGAAGTGGAAATATGAAATGGTGACGGGCGGGTCGGAGGGCAGGTGTCGAACGAGGGGTGGAAACTTGAGAATGTCCTTCGCATTTGGGGTTGATGCGAAAAAAAAGAAAAAATTGAAATGGGCATTCAAAATGGAAAGGTTTTATAATATCGGAAACGTGATAAAAAAGGAAAGGGGTGGAAGTCAGTTTTAAGAAAAGGTTAAGAGTGAAAAAGAGTAGATGAATAATAGATGAGAGATGAATAAATAACATTCCACTTATAAGAAATTATCTAATCGAAAATCCGTTACACAAAAAGGTTAAAAGAAAATAAAAAGACAACCCCTTGACCATCCATCCTTTCATCTTCTTCCCCCTTCATCCCTACCCGCCCCCTTTCTCTAGCCTTTCGCCTTTTCCTTTCCTTCAAACTTGATGTCTCCATACCTAAAACAACCCATTTTATTCCCTCAGTTTGACCTTTTTCCCGTTATTTTGCAAACAAGTCGTGTCCCTTCCAAGTCCTTTCTCCTTTTCCTCCTATAAATATTTTCTCTTTCGCATCCCCCAGGAATTGAACCGGGAGAAGAGAAAGACACACAGAAAAACCAAGGGGGTGGAAAACAATTTTTTTCTGTCAAGTTCTTTGATTTTTTTCTTCCCCTTTCCTTTTTGCATACCTTTTTGTGCTCCACGGCTTTGAACAAAATTGTTTGTCTATTGTGTAGAGGGGTTGTTTTTTGGATTAAAACTCTCGAGATGTTATTTTTAATCCCCTTATAATTCCCTACTAAATATTTGCTTTGTTTAAATCAAATCTACCTAATGTACTCTTGAGGGTGGAGAATACAGGGGTGGAAACCACGTCCGAGAGAAGGGTGGAAAACCGGACCTTCTGTTATTATTCCTACCCCTTTGAATACCTGATCAATGGAGGAACCGTCCGTTGTATCTCCCCGATAAAATGCAGACGGCCACCCTGCAGTTATTCCTCCCTTCAACCCCCGTCAACTGAAAATAATAAATAAATTATCAGGGGATGACTCAAGAGGGAAGGTTCACCGGAGCGACGGACAGTTGACCGCATTCCGAAAAAAAAAACCCTCCCCCGAGGATTGGGGGAGGATTAGGATCGAGAGGACACTCAGGTACCTGTTTCAGGTTCTTCTGTGGAAATTTGATCGACATTAACGATGATTGATGCCTCCTAAATGTAAAATTCTTGTTTTTTCTTTTTTGTTTCTTGTCGGGGGTGGGACTTCTGCTAAGAGACTCTAAAACTTTTTCTGTCCTTCCCTCGGTTGATTGATGATTCATTCCCGCTCCCGTCGAACGGGGGTGCGTCCGGGGGCGAAAACCGCACCAAACGAAAGCCCCGAGCGGCCCCCGAGTGATTTTTATACGTCTGCCGATTATCCCCGCTCATGCGCGTGTCAATTTTAAATTACGCTCCCACCGACACGTCCAACCTTCCCCTTCTCGCACCAATAATTGTGGACGTGAGGATTCGATTACCGACGGGGGCCTCCGGATGAATTGCTCTCGGAGTCACGAACGGGCCCGCCTCCCCTCGGGAGGGGCACAGCCCCGGATAGAGGCTTTCCATGTACTAATAAGTGCTAATAAGGAATGGGGAGGCCCTCTATCCTTCCGAAAGCGGGGGCGCAGCCTCGTAAACAAATAAAAACATCAGACGCCGACGATAAGCGCTCAATTTTCGGGCCCCGCCATAATTAATACAATCACAATAAAAAATGTTGAGGAATTTTTTGACAGATAAAGAAATCGAAGAAGAATTACACTAAAACTCACTTAAGAGGTTTTCAGGTATGCCAACATAAATAACCGAGTCACCATAAAAATTCAGTCTCACCGGACGATCCGTTTTGTTTATAAATTTTGATTTTATTGTTATTAATTTCGTATATTTACGGGTTGAATTCCTCAATGGTTTGTGTTTGGGCCGTCTTCTGCTTCAGGAAGCGGTTCTCCTCCTCTTATTTGTTATTCATCATCATAAGAACTCGCATGTCTGTGTTCTTATATATATTTAATTTGCTACATTAGGACATTAACTTAAATTGGTTTTTTAATGTCTTTCGACAAATTTTTCAAATGTTTGACTCGAACCGGGTTTTGGATCCACATAATTGGTATTAATTTTAATCGATCGGATGAGTTAAAGGCACAGCCCGCAGCGTCGGCTGCTGTCGAACTCGAATCCCTTAATTACGACATTGGAATTAATGACAAAAAAAAATTACATAATCGAAGAATATAATCTCGAAAATCTCCCAAAACGAACGCCATATCGGTATAATTATGTAAAGGTACAATGGGCATTTATAAGCTTCCACCTTATGATTCGGAATTAATTAGGATAATAATAAATAAATACATAAATAAATAAAAGCGCTCGAAATTAATTCAGTAATGAAACTGAGAGATAGCGGGAGATGAACAAGGGGGTGGGGGGGAACGGGGGGGGATTTCAAGTTACCTAAAATGGTGCCTTTATTGATAATTTAACTCAGACTTCATGTAAATTAAATGACAAAATTTTTTTTGAATAATTAACAATGCGCGTGAGGAAACGGAGAGAGAGAGAGGGGGGGGGGGGGAGGGGAGACATTAAAATAAATACATAAATAAATATGGCGCGGTTATTAACAAATGGAGGATAAATTCAGGGTTGGTCTATCAAGTCTTGACGTTAATTGCGTCGTCCAGGTTTTGTGTTCTTTTACGGAGGCGGCTTTTCGAATGCGGTTCCCGACAGCACACACCTCTCACGACAGGCAGACTTATGGTGTTTTCCCGGTTCTCGGCTTGTGGTCTGACCTTTTCTCTATCTCACTCTCGCTCTCTTAATCTCAGTCTCTTAGTCTCTGTCTGCCTATCTGTTTGTTTGTCTGTTCCTAAGTCACTCTCTTTCCTTTTCAAAATCTCTCTCTCTCCTATAAGTCTTCCTCTGTCTGTCTGTCCCTCAGTCTTTCTCTCTTTCTCTGAGTCTTCTTCTGTCTGACTGTCCGTCCGTCTGTCTCTCAGCTCTATCTTCTGTCAGTCTCTCTAACTCCCTCAGTCTTTCTCTCTGTTTCAGTCTCTCAGTGTCTGTCTGTCTATCTGTTTGTTTGTCTATTCCTCAGTCACTCTCTCTCTTTCTCAAAGTCTCTCTTTCTTTCTCTGAGTCTTCCTCTGTCTGTCTGTCCGTCCGTCCGTCTCTCTCTCTCTCTTTTTCAGCCTCTCTAACCCTCAGTTTTTCTCCCTGTTTCAGTCTCTCAGTCTCTGTCTGTCTATCTCTTTGTTTGTCTGTTCCTAAGTCCCTCTCTTTTTCAAAATCTCTCTCTCTCCTCTAAGTCTTCCTCTGTCTGTCTGTCCGTCCGTCCTTCTGTCCGTCTGTCTCTCTCTCCCTCAGTCTTTCTCTCTTTCTCTGAGTCTTCCTCTGTCTGTCTGTCTGTCCGTCCGTCTGTCTGTCCGTCTGTCTCTCAGTCTTTTTCTGTCTGTCTCTCTCTCCCTCAGTCTTTCTGTCTTTCGATGAGTCTTCCTCTGTCTGTCCGTCCGTCTGTCTCTCTCTCTCTCTCTTCAGCCACTCAGTCTTTCTCTAACCCTCAGTCTTTCTCTCTGTTTCAGTCTCTTAGTCTCTGTCTGTCTATCTGTTTGTTTGTCTATTCCTCAGTCACTCTCTCTCTTTCTCAAAGTCTCTCTTTCTTTCTCTGAGTCTTCCTCTGTCTGTCTGTCCGTCCGTCCGTCTCTCTCTCTCTTTTTCAGCCACTCAGTCTCTCTCTCCCTCAGTCTCTTAGTCTCTGTCTGTCTGTCTGTCTCTCAGTCTCTCCCAAACTCTCTCTATCTTTCTCAAAATCTCTCTCTCTCTTTTTCTGAGTCTTCCTCTGTCTGTCTGTCTGTCTCTCTCTCCCTCAGCCTTTTTCCCTTTTTCAGCCTCTCAGTCTCCCTCTCTCTCAGTCTCTCTGTTTCTCGGTTTCTCTCTGTCTGTCCGTCTGTCTCTCAGTCTTTTCTGTCTGCGTCTCCCTCCCTCAGTATTTCACTCTTTCTCAGCCTCTCAGTCTCTCAGTGTCTGTCTGTCTGTCCGTCTGTCTGTCTCTCTCTCGCTCTCTCTCTCTCATTTCACTGGGATTCCTCGAGCGAGGCGTGCGCATGAGACCCAGTTTTAGCAGAGCCATGCGGAGCGGTTTTTTTGCTCCCGCGAAGGCCATTTAAAAGTTATCATCAATGAGGGCGTGTTATGTAATTATTATAAATACATGCTGGGTTTTAAAAGCGGTGCACGGTGCAAAAAATAGATTTTAAAAAATATGCCAAAGAAACGTAAACGCATAAGTATGATTATCGGCGTTCCGATGACACTCGAAAAGATAAACGCAACCGGGCGGGCACACGCGAAACCCAAAGCATTTCATTAAGCACGAGCAACTGGAACAGGAAAGGAGCCATAAAGCAGGGGTGTCACGACTCGGGTTTCTTAATTATTTCCCTGCGGTCGTGGTTCCCATGAAATTTTTTCCTTTCTTTTTTTCAAAAAATAACCCCGAGACAGATTTGTTCTAAGAAAGTCCTTCAGACGGAGCAAACTGGTTTAGGTACGAAGGAGCGTGAACATCGCCCGGAGTCAACTGGAAGAGTTCAATTATAAAAATGACAGAGGCTCCGGACCCTTTGGAAGCTAATTTCTTTTTTCGGCTCCGATGGGAGGGAGATAAGGGACTTTCGGGTTCCGGGACTCCTGGGCGTGCTCCGCACACTGTCCCACTCACGCCCCCACTTGCCGACCCCGTCTTCCTTTATTCGAATTCATTTATTATCATTTCTTCGGAGCCGGTGACGTCACGAAAGCTCAATTAAAGCTCGTCTTTTGATTGCGGACCACCGAGCGAGATGTAAATGAGTCAGAACGTCCCAAAAAAACATGCCAGCTGAAAATAATTTTTGAAAAAAATAAAAAGCGAAAAGCGAATTCTGGCCAACTGCAGCGTGGGAATTAAATATAAAAGGCGGAATAATAAAAACGGAATAATATGAGGGTCAGCATTATGAAAACACGCACGAAAAAGGGTGCGAAAATAAACTTTGCAAAAGCTGATGGAAGCTAATTAAAAACAAATGGAATTTGCACATTAATGTATTTAAATTGCATTATTTTATTAAATAAATATTAGGTCCGCGCAACTAATTATATTTACAGTACGAAACCATTTGCTACAAATTTTATCGCAGCCGAAAAAATAAATAATACGACCTCGACTGGGACGTTTAGCAAAGGGGGGGGGACGAACCCCCTCCCTCCCTTTCCCTCCCCCCGATAATATTCGGAATTTACGTCCGATATAATTGACAATATATTAATTAAGACGCAGCAATGACTTGGCCGGTTTCACTCCGGAGCTTTTTTAATTATCATTCTTCCACAAATTAATTCCAGGGGTGATCAATTACCATTGCGAACCGTCTCCGTGACGTTTATTGTCCCCGCGGACTAATCCTTAATATGGCGCGGACTAAAATACGCAGGCGTAGCAGTCGTAAATAAACAAGGGAGAAGGCTAATTACGACGCTGTAAATAAATTGGCACCTGAAGTGAGGGTCGGGGAATGAATTTTCATTTTTTTTGTTGTTTTATGGGGCCCTCGAGTTAATGAGCTCTGAAGACGAAGGAGGTGATGATGATGATGATTCCCTTTGGACTGGCCATTGCGCCCGAATCGGGGCGTCTCGCCGTGGAAAACCACCCCCGGATGCTCCCCCGAAGACCACAGGACTTGGATGTCTGGGAGAAATGTGAAATTGTAGTCTGATCTTCTCTCTCTCTAAGTCTCTCCCTTCTGTCAGTCTATCTGTTTGTCTGTCTGTCTCTCCTTTAGCCTTTTTCTCTTTTTCAGCCTCTCAGTTTCGCTCTCTCTCAGTCTCTCTCAGTTTCTTGGTCTTTCTCTCTCTCTCTTTCAGTCTCTCAGTGTCTGTCTGTCTGTCTGTCTGTCTCGTCCTCTCCGCTCTTATTTCAATCGGATTCCTTTCTCACAGCCTCTCAGTTTCGCTCTCTCTCAGTCTCTCCCAGTTTCTTTCTTTCATTGTCGGTCAGTCTGTCTTCTGTTCCGTCTCTCCCTCTCATTTCAATCGGATTCCTCTCTCTCAGTCTCTCTCTGTTTCTCGGTCTGTCTCTCTCTCTCTCAGTCTCTCAGTGTCTGTCTGTCTGTCTTTCTCTCCCTCTCATTTCACTCGGATTCCTTTCTCTCAGTCTCTCTCTGCTCCTCGCTCTTTCTTCCTTTCCTTCTCTCAGTCTCTCTCTGTTTCTCTCTCTCTCTCCCTCCTTCTTTGTTTCAGTCTCTTAGTCTCTCTCTCTCTTTCTCTCTCAGTCTTTGTCTCTCTGTCTCTCCCTCTCAGTTTCTCTCTCTCTAAGTCTTACAGTCTCTCTCTCTCTTTCTTTCTCTCAGTCTCTCTCTGTCTGTTTCTCTCTCTCATTCCACGCGAATCCCTCCAGCGAGGCGTACGCATTTGACCCATTTAAAGAAGAGCCATGCGGCAACCATCACACAGAGAAAATGAGAAGGGGGTGTAAGGTCTCACCCCCGGCAGTAAATCCGTTCGTAACCCTCAAATGTGATTTCCAGGACATTTACAGCGACGTTAACTCCGAGTGAAAACCGCGTTCGGGTCGAAACAAGCCGTGTCAGCAGAAAACATAAATAAAGCCGGGAGATCTCTCCTCCCCCTCGCACGGGAGATTCCAAATTCACCCCCCGCCGCCCCCAAATAAGCTGATATAAAGTTGAGCAGCGCGTCAATAGATAAAGAAAAATGTTAAGATTCAGTAAATGTGAAAATATATTCGGAGCCAAAATAAGCAGTAATAGGCGAAGGGAATTTAAATGACGTGTCAGTAAAATCTATATCAACGAAGAGAGAGAGAGAGAGAGAGAGAGAGAGAGAGAGAGATGAACATTAATAAGGCATATTTACGTGTCAGCAAGAATTTATCTTGCTCGGGGAAAATCATAAAAGAAGTTGCGATCTGGATTAGTTGAATTTTTCGGATGGCAATGATTCGGTGTGCGCGGGTTGCGTCAGAGAGTTTTTGTAGTGCATTGGGCCTCGGGTCTTCACGACTGGTTGTAGTTGGCCAGTCTGACTTTCTTCCTGGCCTCCGAGGAAGCGGAAGAAGGCGGGATGGTTGGAAATGCAACTTTAAACTAATTGTTACGGTTTACTTTTAGAAAATTTTCTCATTAATCTTTGACCCACAGACAAATACAAATACAGAACTTAATCATAATGCAAAGCTTTACATCACATAAGTTAAATAAATTACCTAAAGCAATTAATTAATAATATAAATATCATTGGAAACGGTAATTTCATAGAATATTCGCATAAATTTACTTTTCTTTTTTGTAGGATTTCTTCAGTCTCTGCTAATTCTTTACTTTGTGTCCTCCCCCTTCATCCCCTACAGAAGCAGAATCTGTTGAAACCACAGCCCAACGTCCGATGATTTACAGTGGCGCTCAAAAGTATTTTGACAGTACAAAATTTAATAGTTTCCTAGTAAATTATTCTACGTAAAAAGATTTTATTATGTATTATTTACTTATCAATACTATTGGTAATGTATTTGTCGCATTAAAATAACAAAATATACAGAACATAACATTAATTATAATCACTCTTAATTAGCTCTATTATTAATAGATATATTTTAAAGATAAACTTTTTGTTTCTTCTGTATTTATATAATTTGTAATTGTATTTATAATTTATTGAACTTGTTTTTATTGAATTTGTGTTATTGTATTATTTTTATTTATTTACATATATATGGTATTTGTATTTTTGCATATTATGTAACTTTTAATCATTTTAAAATTCTTACTTACGGAAAAGGTAAAATTTTGTATTGTCGAAATGTTAATACTTTTGAGCCCTACTGTATATATCATACATACTGTACGTACTAAAGTACTCTTCTTAATTTTATTAGAACTTTTAGTACTTTACTTTGTATTTTTTTTTATTTTTTATATTTACAGTATTATTTATTTTATTTAGATTAGTATTTATAATTTATAAATTTATATTATTACCGTATTATTTTATTTATATGTATATTTTGTATTTTTAATCATTTTGTAAATACTTCGGCATTTAAATGTTTTAATATTTTACTAGTTTTTATGTAATGATTTAATTATTTAATTAATTAATTGTAGTATACTATTCTATAATATTAAAGATAAACTCTTTGTTTCTTCTGTTATTTAGTTGATATTATATTTATAAATGTTGTAAAGCATTTTAATGAAATTCACTTTGTAAGTAACTCTTACTGGTGGAAAATTGCAAATTTGTATTGTCAAAATACTTTTGAGGGCTACTGTATGTGTACTGTATATACAGAAGTACTATTTCGTATTTTTGAATTTTTAATTAAATTGTTTTATTTAATAGAATTTTTTGTATTTTACTTTGTATTTTTTGTATTTACAGTATTACTTTAATTATTAATTTACTTAACTTTCATTTAATTAATATTAAATTAATATAAATGTGAGGAAATGTTGTAAAGCATTATAATGAAATTTCACTTTGTAAGTAACTCTTATGGGTGCGAAACTAAAAATTTTGTATTGTCAAAATGCTCTTGAGCGCTACTGTAGTGAGTAGCGGAGTTCAGTGGCTTGACAGACGGATAAACAGACAGACAGGACTCCCAAAATGACGCCATCACTCGGGGAACTCTCCACCGACAATCCCTTCCTGTTGGGGAGATACAATCAATTTCAAAACACTCATCTCCTAATTTCCTTGTGGAATCCCCAGCGAATTATCCTGTGCGCATGCGCACCCTCCACATACTTCCCGAATAAAATCGATGATATAGAAAATAATGTAAACGTCAGTGGCATTTCCGAGGGGTTATAATTAACACGTAGGCAACACATTCCCGGTTCGTTTTAACCTCCTAAAAGAGGGTCGAGGCTGTGTCCACCCTTTTCCTGTCCGACTCAGCCCTGCGTTTTATGTTCACAGCCTCCCCGTGCGGCCACCCCCGGGGTGTACGTGCCCGGAAGTCATTTCCCTCCATCTGATGTCATTAGGGGTGCATCGAAAGGTCATGGTTTGCGGCCTGTTCTAATGCGAGTACAGGTGCGCACCCCCTCGCCGCACAACAACAAACTTTAATTAGGAAATGTAATACCGGAAGAAAGCAATTTCATCAGAAGCAGAAGATGCGGGTTGTGTTTTTGGGGTAAAAACGCCGTTAATGGTTTTTGAATGTTTTTACACGGTTGGGGGAGCGGAGGGGAGAGCGAAACAAAGGGGACGAATTGTGCACCCCCGAGCTCCCCAACCCCGAGGAAAAGCCACTGCATTTAAAAGAAAAAAACGCACAAACTGAGGAATAATAAGAAGATTATTTAAATCTTATCCCGTTTTTTTATTTAACCGAATTGCTGACTCGGGAAATGTTTTTCCAGGATTTTAACGGAAAGTTTTTCTGCTTGGAAAATAAAAAAAAAAATTCAAAATTCTGCTGACGCATAAAAACATTTTTAAATATTAAAAAACATTTGAATTTTTATTTTTGTACCCCTCCCTCACACCCCCACCCTTAGTTTTCCCTCGCTGCGGGCGATCCACCGCGACAGTTTTTTCTCTGCTTTTGATTTTGATTTTAATTACACGAAATCGACCACCCTTTCCCTTATTTATAATTTCAATGGCTTCCAATAATAAATAGTTGGGAGCGTGTCCACGTGGGCGCGTTGGAGGTTCAGGGGTGTCCAAATTTCAAAATGAAAATTAATTAATAGTATGGCAGTTATGATCGGAGCTCAGT
This sequence comes from Brueelia nebulosa, assembly GCA_028293925.1. Lineage (NCBI taxonomy): Eukaryota > Metazoa > Arthropoda > Insecta > Psocodea > Philopteridae > Brueelia > Brueelia nebulosa. Next base: position 8,941 of record JAQIBA010000307.1, on the reverse strand, counting down.
TTGATTTTTTTAACTGAATTGTTATAGTTTTCTTTTTTATTGATGTGTAAAATTTTTTATCGCGCAGACGCATTGCTGAATTGATTTATCGGCTGCATTGATACATACCGATCTCCTGAAAAAGAACAATTACAGTATCTGCGTGATTTACTGCGTCTGGGATTTTATATTATAATTTTTTTTATTGATTTGTGCGGAGAATATAATTTATGTTCGTTTTTGAACTGATTAATGAGAGACATAAGCGAGGAGTGTTTATTTTGTTGCTTATTTATTTTCCCTCTTTTTATGTTCTTCTCTCTTCTTCGGGATCTGACCTTCCGCCCACTGTTACTCCTCTCCCCTCCCCCAGAATGTCCACCCCCGATGTCTCCAGCCCCCATTGAACACTATAAGGAAAACGCGTGCGGACGGCGCGTGTTTATTCATGCGTGCGTTTCCCCGACCGATGGAAAAGACTCACGAACTCTGCGTTTCCATTTCGGAAATCACGAAGGCGAAGAAGATGACAGTCACGTGACCGAATCCCGGATTCGCCCCTGACGAACTGAATAACTTCTGTGTTTCAAATCTGTTCCCATTACTTTCCCGTTTATTAATAGTAGATTTTTATTAGATTCAGTTGCAACGGGAAACTTTTACTGAAAAAGTTTCAAGAGGTTTTCAATAAAATGATTTTTCTTTTATAGCGTTCAGGGGTGACCAAAGTCTGTTTCTGTTTTGGAATATAAAAAAGGTTGGAAAATGTTGAAAGAGATTGGGGGTGAGAGAAGATGAAGGACGGGGGAAACTGATACGAGAGAAAGGGTGACCACTTGTGAACCCCCGACGAAGGGTCCGTCCAAGTCGGACTTTTAATTTCGGGTCAGCCGAGTCGAAATCCTGCGATAGAGTCAAAAACAAATGAAGGGGTGCAGAAAGAGATCTGAGGGGGTGCGTTTTTGATTTAAAAAGTAAGCACACGCAACCCCTTTGAACGCAGACGATTTATAGGCCGCGGGCGTGGCCTTCGGTCGATCTCTTGCGAACGTCACCCGCCCCAGAAAACCAGATTTTTCTTCCACCCCCCTCACCCCCAGTCTCTCACAATGGCGAGCTTAATTAAATCAACCGAAGGGGACGCCGTACAACTGACACCGATTTCGGTTTCCGCTTTCCACGGATCAGAAGATACGAAAAAGGAACGGTTGAGGTAGGGGTGGGGGTTGATTGATGGACGACCAGACAATGACCACGTTTGAGAAAATGTCATGTGCAAAGTGAAACAGGCCCGGGGCCAGAAGTACGTGACAAGTGTCGGCTATCAATGCACCCTCCCGTTTGTTTGTTTCCCTCCAATTTTTGATATGGGGTGAACCACCCCTTGCCTATGCACCGATACAAATGTTCAATTTCACGTTTTATCAATAAAAAAGTTTACGCGTTTGCCCTCGAGAGGAAAACTGTTTTTTGTGTTTTCATTGTTTATCTATCAAACAGGGAGAGATACTTGTGACAAGCGATAGATGAAAGGAGGACCTTTGGGGCGAGCACGTCACTCTCTTTCACTCTTTAATAAAACCTAACTCCATTTATTAAATCAGTGTATGGAAAGTGAATAACTCGAGGGGAGGATTGCCCAATTGAAATCCCTCCCCCGTGGGGACTCACCCTCTACTCCGCTTTTCCAAATTCCCACCGAATGTCTCAAGGTGAAAGGCGTTTTCCCTGAAAAAAAAAGTTAATTGCAAGTTGAAGAATTAAAAGGACGAAGGAATTTGAAAATAAGAAAGGAAAGTCGGGGAAAACTTTGGGAAAACGCAATAATGAAAAGTAAATTATGAAAAGATTTGTTTGGTAAAAACCGGGGTGAGGAAGAGTTGGGAAAAGTAAAAAAGTTAAAAATTTAAATTAACCGAATAAATTTTCAATGATAAAAAATAGTTTTTACTGCCAACCCCAAAGTTTTTTTAAAGGATTCATTTAAGCATTAATTGTTCATACTTTAATTGATTTCATTCATTTTGATTTTATGGAATTAGAAAAGTTTTTCGGGGAGAATCTAAAAGCGAACGATTCCGAACTGGAATTTTCTTCAGCCCTCATTATCCTCCCCCTTTCTTTCCCTTCACCCTCCTCCCCTTTCATTAGGTCCATCACTTGAGGAAATAAGGAACAATTTACTCAAATCACAAACGATCCTTTCAAAAACAGATAAATATTTATAATGGAGATTAAATTTACAAATTTAATTACGGGAAAAATTTTAGAGACGAATTAGAAAATAAAAAGGGAACTATTATTTGTATGTATGTATGTACTTACGTATGCAGGGTTATTTGTATGTATTATCTGGATGTGTGTATGAGTATATCGTTATTTATTTTTTTACAACCTGAACTTCTGTCTCTATATTTATTTATTTATTTATTTATTGTGTCACTAAAATACAATTTTATATTATGCTCTGTTGAGCGTTCAATTGTGCTTTTCTCACTAAATAGCTGACAATATTTATTTAGTATTTATTAGAAAAAATGTAAACCCCTGAAAGGGAACACAAATATAAAATATAATAATCGAATTGGAAGTTAAATAAAATTTTATTAATATAAAATTAATTGATTAAAATAAATGAAAATTATAAGTTGAAAAATTGGAACAAGAAATACATACAGTACATTGATATTTAAGAATACTGAGGAAAAAGCGCGTTTATGATAATATACAGTAGTGCTCAAAAGTATTTTGACAATACAAAATTTATAAAGAATTACATACAAACTGAAATTTCATTGTCTTTCATTAAAATATTTACAACATTTATAAATATAATATTAATTAAATAACAGAAGAAACAAAGAGTTACTAATAATAGATTTAAATCACCGCATTGAATGATCACTATAATTACACCTCACCCCTTCTATAATTAACATAGCGTAAAAGAGGCAGAGTTATATTTTTTTGATATGTTTTTCTTTTTGTATTTTTGTGTTATTTTCTCTTTTACTTTCTTTTTTTTTTTGTAATAAATAAGCACCCCGTAAATAAGTGCGAAAAGCACTTTACGAGACTTAAAAAAATTTGTAAAATACATATAATAGACAATATAAAATAATTAATTAATTAATTATATAATTAAATCATTACATTTAAAACAGCGAAATATTAAAGTATTAAAAAATGATTAAATGATTAAAAGTACACAAAAATACAAATACAAAATATATGTAAATAAATAAAAACAATACAACAGAAATACAATCACAGTAAATTTGAAGAAAAATAATACTGTAAGTATGAAAAATACAAACTAAAATTCCAAAAATTCTAATAAAATAAAAAAATTCAATTCATAATTCAAAAACACGAAAGAGGACTTTAATACATACAGTATATATACAGTAGCGCTCTAAAGTATAAGACAGAAGACTAAGCAGAGTAATAAAGAAAAAGCAGAAGACTAAGAAGAATGTTAGGTTTTGTATATTTTGTTATTTTATTGCGACAAATGTTATTAATAATAAAATCTTATAATAAAATAATTAACTAAAAAACTATTAAATTTTGTAATGTCAAAATACTTTCCAGCGCTACTGTATAAAATTTAATTTGAAAATTGAAAATATAAATTAAATAATTAAAAAAAAATTACATCTGGCTTAATTGCATTTAAATTAGAACTTAAAACCTTTTTGGGGGCGGGAGGGGTGGGGGTGGGGGGAAGGGATGAATTTTATTGGGACTCGGTTCAACAGGGGAATTAAGGGGAATGGTTCCGACAGGAGGACAGGAAAATTTTACAATCTCTCTCCGTGGAAAATATTGCCGATCTTGAGGAAGTTCCGCAATAAAATCCAGCAACAACCGCGTTTACATAATTCCCAACTCAGCCCCTTTGACAAAAACTTTATATTCCGCTTGAAAACCCGAAACTAATTAAAATAAATTAACTAAAAAGCGAGGTTATTAGAAAAACTTGAGGGGGTTCTTAAGGAAGAGAAAATGTGAGGGGAGTGGGGGTGGGGGGCGGGAAAAAAACTCTTTGAACCTTCCCGTGTAAATGGAATGGATTAATCAGCCGGGGGGCATGTCCTTGCCTCCCCCTCATCCGCCCTTAATCAAAAAAGATAAAAGAAGATATTCCATTTAAATTACCAGCTATTCAGAAGAAAACATGACTTTTAATTCTGTTTCATCTTCTACCCTTAAGGGAGATTTTCTTTTGGGGCAAGCTTTCAGGTTTCAATCCCTTTTTTCATAAATTTGTGCTTGTTGAATTTTCCTCTGCGGCGTTTCGCTCGATAAGCTTCTGCGGCAGTGCAGCAACCCTACAGGAAAACTCGCTACTGCGCCTCCCCCTCGCCCCCCCTCATCCCTTAGAAAAGTTTAAAATGGTCAACCTTAAGCTTCTAAATTGAAAACAAATATTAAATTAACTTTTCTTTATTTAATTTAAGTTTTGTGGAAAAGCAATTTCCAAGAGTTCTTAGCTGTGGGGCGTGTGAGCGAAGAAGAGAAATAATCTTTGTTTTTTCTTGCTTTCGCATTGTGAGAGAGGGGTGGAAGAGGGGTGGGAGTGTTTCTTTACGAAAAACCCCCGGAAAATTCCGCGGATGAATATTTTCAGCGAATTTCGCGGTTCGGGATTTCCCAAATTCTTAGGGAGTTTGAAATTTAAGTTCTTAGGTTACCTCCCGCTTTTTCCATCCACCCCCGCTTTTAGTTCCCACCCCTATCTCACAGAATGAGAGGATATTTAAAATTTCACACGAAAAGAAAGAACTTCTGTTGGAATGTTGGCGAGTTTTCGGAGGATTTCCACCAAATTCAACTCCGAGGGTAGTTTCAGCCGGGGGTGACTTTTAACGTCCCGGGGGAGAACAACGGCAATGTCGCGGAGCAAGGGTTCAACAAGTCGTGTTTCCATGTCTGTTTTGTCAGGTGTTTATTCGCAGAATACAAAAGAATAACGGGGTTGAGGGTTGCGCCATTTTGAAAACTGAGAAACCACCCCGAAAATTCATTGAAATCAAAGGGAGTATTGTTCGATGGGGATATTTTCGGGGTCGATGGTCTCTCGCCGATTGTCCACGTTCGAACACCGTGAAAAGGTTGGGAAAAATCACGAGTTATCACCCCCTTTCCTCCCTCACCCCCTTTTTCAGTTTTTTTTCCATTCTCCATTTAAATGACTATTAACTATAATTGTCAATTGTTAGGAAAAAATGTCAAAATAATTTTTTTTTTGGGGTTTGTGGGTTTCTTTTTTTGTGTTCGTAGAAAAGAAAACAATTAACTTTTGGAAGGGAATCGCTCAAGTGGAAGGGGTGAACGTTTTTTGACAGTCGTCAGAATGACAGCCCTGTCACCAGGTACAGGAAGTTTCAAAGTCGATGTCACTGAGGGAAAGAGTTACATCAACAAAGGTATGGATGTACAGGAAATCCAAGTGGCATCCCTTATTAGCAACCCCTTTCTCTTTACAACCTGGAAATGTTACTCCATCAGTGAAAGAGTGTATCGTTTGCCTGCAGCAGACCTGAATAGTTTTCATTGTTTTTTTTTTTTCTATTCCGGACTCTTTTGTCTTCTGCTTTAAATTCATGAAAAGAATTAATTTACGGCAGAAAGTGCGGGAAAAACAAGAAAATTTTTAATTAAGAGTCAAATCGTTTATAAATATGCCGCACATGTTTAACTTTCGTGAAGACCTTTTCCGAACCTTTCTCACAATTTTTTAATTTGTAACCGGAGCCGATTCAGGAACGAGAAAACAATTTACATTTAATCCCACAAACTCCGGATATGTAAACAATTAGTCTCTCGCAGATATTCAAAGGGTTAACAAAGAGTGCAGAATCGATGTGCGCGCGCATTGTAATTAATTAAGGATCTCAGGTAGGAAAGAATGTGCCCGGAAGGTTCTTCTAAGATACCTGAGTCAGCGGCAGTCGATGGAGAGGACATCCAAGATGGACACATCACTTTGATCGCGAGCCTCCCACGGAAGAGAAAATAAATAAATAAAAGAGCAACGCGATTATAATAAAAATAAATTAAAACAAATTGAAACAATTTGACGTGGCAGGAGAATGACGGTTGTAAAGTAATCACGTCCGTGTCATTAGCCGTGACATTCAACAAATTATAATCATCATTACTGGAAACGCGAACTCGCATCATTTTTATTATTTTATTACGGTGACCTGATTTATTTCCCTTTTTTGTCTAACCGTCCTTCCTTTTTTTGGGGCCCCATAATTAAATTGTAAATATTTTTATGGGGGGGGGGCCATTTTATTACCCGTTTTTATGTGTTTCACCTGTAAGCCTGGATTTTGTGAAGACGCCATTTCTGTTGCAGTCATCATGGTATTTCCTCGTCGTGACAGTGTCATACAGTTCTGACCGCCTCGGGATTTTTAATCGGAGATCGTCATCCCCCTCCCTCCCTCCCCTTGTTATTTCCTTTCCATTATCGCGCCATCTTCAGTCTGTCTCCCCCCCCCCCCCCCGCTCGCCGTTTCGCCTCTTCCTTCCTCCTCTCAAATCCTTTCCGAGGCATTTCAACTTTCAATTTCCCCCGCTTGTTAAGATGCTCGACCAAGAATTTAAAAAGGTGGAAGGAGACCTGAAGATTAAATCCCGTTCCATCAAGTCAATTCGAGTCATTTTTGTGATTTACTCCTTGAAAAGGACTCGAAAGTAAATTTTCTTGATAAATCACTTGAAGGCACGCCAAAGTCGAGTCACGACAGAGCATCCGAGTTTCTCTCCTTTGTTTGCAATGGAATCAATCAAAATTCAAAACTTTATTTCCTTTGACGAAAGGGATGCACTCACGTGTTGTAATGCTAACGGGCGCCATTGGTCGGACTGCACCCCGATTAATGTTAACACTACAACGATCGGAAAATCGAAAGGTTGGACATCCAGCCTATATACTGTATAAATGTTATAAGTGTTAAAAGATGTTATAAAACCACTTGCAGTGTCCACATTTCGGGTTAAACTGTATCTACTCTATCATGTTGAGCTTTAATTTTTTTTCTTTATTGAATGTAACATTATTATACTGAGTTTGAGTATATACTAACTAATTTTGATCTAATATTTACCATTTTCTTTCGAATTTGAGTTGTCCAATGCTAATTCGGGGCCTAATCTTTGACAATTATTATCCTGTCATGTTCAACATGAAAAAAAATATATGTGATTGGTATGTCAGTATATTTACAACTCAAATTATATATTGTAGCAGTGAACGAGTAAAATTTATTGCCACCAAAAAAGGCTAAAAACCGCCCAAATTCCAATTATATTTTAGTTTTAATGTGTTTTCTTATGTTTTTTATGTGTTAGAAATAATATAAGAAACTGTAGATAAATTTTTTAATATTATTTTTATTATTAATTTTCCCTTATTCCGCCCGAGGGCATTAAGGGAAACAACAATACATTTTTTTATACACAACAATTAAAGGAAAATTATTAATTTTTAAACATTTCTTAAACAATTAAACAAACATTGAATTAAATTTAATTTTATTAAATATAAATAATTGAATAAGTAATAATAATATAATCATTGAATTAACTTTAAACAATTTTTAAACAATTAAAGAAAAAATACCAAAATACGAACCAAATCAGTTATAAAATTGAAAATTAAATTAAAATATAAAATTGTAAGTTAAATAAACATATAAGCAGACATTAAATTAATACTAAAATATTATTAAACTAAATAAAAATATAAACAGCCATAAATTAATTATATAAAATTTTAAATCGAATAAAATATAAACAGTCAGTAAATTAATTATATGAAATTATAAATTGAATAAAATATAAACAGACAATAAATTAATTATATAAAATTGTAAATTGAATAAAATATAAATAGTCAGTAAATTAATTGTAAAAAATTGTAAATTGAATAAAATATAAACAGACAATAAATTAATTATATAAAATTGTAAATTGAATAAAATATAAATAGTCAGTAAATTAATTGTAAAAAATTGTAAATTGAATAAAATATAAACAGACAATAAATTAATAATATAAAATTGTAAATTGAATAAAATATAAACAGTCAATAAATTAAATATACTGCGTATAAATTTAATGGAGAAATAAGGGCGTTATTGGGGAGATATCAAAAGCGACATCTGTCTTTCTATGTATACTCAAATTTTTCTCGGCCCCCTTTTGGAATTTCTTAAAAATTCCTTCACCGTTGTATTCTACGGTGAAAACTCATACATTTGAAGAAAATTAGTTGTGGTGTAACGGAATGACGATGAAATTATCGCGCGAGGTGTCAACAATGACCCCCAAAGACGAAAACGATGACGGGGGATTAATAAATTCGTCTCTGGCACATTCTGAGATAAAAACACCCACCACAGAGCGAAGGGTCGGGGCGCAACAAAGGAAAACTCCCCCGGAAAGAGGAAAACCTTCTTAATATGGAGGAAGCGACATGCGAAAACTTTTCCGCTGACGCTCTTAACAAAGTAACCATTCCGCGTTAACGCCCTTTTTTGTTTGTGACGTCATTCAAATTCGGTTATCCCTCAAAGGAGGAATTGCCAATTCCGAGCGAATCCTCTAATTATTCTTCCCTCGGAGAGAAACCGTAAAGGGTGCACAGGGGCGGAGTGGGCCCCTCGCGAAAGGGTGCTTTTTCATCCCCGCTTTCACTCAAAATGTTTGCTCAAACCGAAAGCGGGGAAAACGGGCTTAAAAAAACAAACTTTCGACTTTTTAATCGATTTTCTTCTCTCGAAAGTTGGATGAAGTTTTCTTCTTTTTTCATCCCCCGCGATAGGGGAGGGGGATGAACGGAAAACTTTTCGGATTAAGACGAGTCACAGACTTCCGAGTGCGTTTCTCCCACTCGCATATGAACTATTGTGTGGAAGTTACGGAAATTGTCCGATTTCGAAAG
>JAQIBA010000306.1:0-28229 GCA_028293925.1 Brueelia nebulosa | reverse complement strand
AGGTAGCTACCTTTGCACTTTTTTCAGAAATTGGCGAAAATCGAAAGTCTTCAAATCTGGATGGCACCTACATAGATGGAAAGAGCGTGTCTTAAAACACTAGGAAAACCAAGTTTGAGCTCAATCGGATCGGCGGAAATTATTTTATCCAGGGTTTAAAGTTGAAAAAACAAGGCACAGGTAGCTACCTTTGCACTTTTTTCGAAAAATCATGAAAATCGAAAGTCTTCAAATCTGGATGGGACCATAACATAGATGGAAAGAGCGTGTCTTAAAACACAGGAAAACCAAGTTTGAGTTCAATCGGGTCTTTCGGACTCTTTAAACAATATCGAAATAATTGGGTTTAAAATGAAAAAAAGAAATGTCAGAACCGAAGTGAAGTGTAATTCTGTGTATTTTTTCAATTAGCGATGGATTAAAAATAAATTATTTTTAGTGAATTCAAATGAGACAATCTACATTTGACATGTGTTAATCAGCGGTCAATGCAAATTTTTCCGTGGCTCCATATGTAATTAATGTCTTTTATACTAATTAATATAAATGCATTGCACCATTACAAAATTATTTAGAATAATTCAAATTTCCAAATTCATTCAATTTAAGTGACGTTATTGTTTTATTAATATATATTATAGTTTATTAAATTTATATTAATCGGGGCGCTGTTTTGTTTTCTGAAAACTCCGCAACTGTATTTGTCATAGTGTTTCGGTTTTTTTATTTTGTTGTACTGTATTTACTTGTGGTTCTATCTTTCACTTTTTGTCCTTTTAGAAACTTCATTGTTGCTGTTCATTTCACAATAAAATAAATAAAATAAATATGAGGAAATCCGTTTGTATGTGAATTATGTAAAAAGCGTTGAAATCCTCTGTGGGCGCAGCCACAAAATGAGAGGGGTGCGCCAAGTCCGTTTCCAGGATCGGAATTCGGTCGAAGGAAAGGAAAATGATGATTTAATTGGACGTCGAGGAGTGCCACAGTAATTGAATTAATTAAGAAGCAGAAAGGATACGTGACGAGCTCCCCACGAAGACCTCTCCAAATTACGCACTGGCTAATGCCTTCATTAAACAACTCATTAGGCAGCCAAGGGCAGACATCAAATTAAGACTTTTTCTCGTGTTCGCTTTCCGGAATGCGCAGAGGAGAGTTCGGCCGCGCCTCCTTCGACGTCGTGTCAAAGGTCATGTTTAGTTTTAGCCAACAACCGGCCACGAATAATTTTAATTATATACAGGTCTCCCCACAAAAAGAAACCAAATCACTTTTGTTGGCTTTTTATATATGAAATATAAATCTCTTTCTTTTCATATTTTTCTTCTTCAGTGAACAGATTACATTGAATTGGTGTATATTTGTATAAAAACCATCCGATGCACATCGTTTTAATTCATGTATTATTACATTACAGGAGAGAAGTGGAATTATAACGAGCCATCGATCTTCCTCTTGGGGGTTGAAGGGGGTGTTGGGGTCGAAAATGGCTCGGGATCATTCAGAGTCGTCTGCGAAATCGTTGAAAGCGCGAGTGGCCGTTGTCTGCGGAGGAGCGGAAGACGAGGGAAGGTTTCCCCAGAGTTTCCTTAGTTTCCTCAGTTTCTTGTGCAGTCTCAATTAATCACGTCTTTTAATTTTTTTCTTCTTTCCGGGTTTCGTGTCGCATCAACATTTTAACACTTTATTAATTGTAATAAAGTGACAGGTTAGCTGTTGCTTGATGGAAACGCAGACTTCTTTAATTAAATTCTTTTCTCTGGAGAACGTTTGGACTCAATTAAGGTGTTTCCCTTCTTTTCCTCGGCAAATAAATCTTCTGAGAGAGATCCAATAAAAAAGGAAAGAAATTTTAATGACATTAACGATATTCATTAACTCTGATATTTTCTGATAAAAACCAATGAGAATGTACGTTCGCGCCACGCGTCTCATAGTTTGTTTTCTCTATGCCAAAGGTTTGGCGGGAACTTCCGCAAACCTTTGGCATAGAGGAGAATTGCCTTTTTGCTTCCTTTTACCCACTCTCGCGACGAACAGCGCCGAAGACGGAACTCAAGTCCGAATCTTTTCTTTCTGAACATTTTCACAATCCTCACACTCCGAAGGACAGACGAAAGGGGTGGGTGGACTCCCTTCCCCAATATTACCCCTTACCGCTTCCCCAGATCCTTCGCCCCGACCTTCACCCCACAAACCCCCGAGGTAAGTCAACCCTTTGTTTTATTCTTTTTTATTTCTTTTATTTTTACCTTTTTCCATTTTGTCCTGTTTTGTCCATTTTATAAAAAATACAGTAATGAGGAGATAAAGAGATAAAGATAATAACTACCAACATTTTCTCTAATTCACTTGAAAAATATGTGTGTGAAAACATAAGTGAAAACATAAAAATAATAAAACATAAACAGTGAAAACATAAATTATAATTATAATTAAACTTATAACATTTTGAATAAGCCACTCAGTCGTATGTGAGGAGATTGTGTGGACACTGTATGAAGAGTGCATGGAAAGAGAAGGCGGGGGTGAGACAGCGCTCCACTCGCACCCCATTCATGAACGGGGCTGTCAGCGGGCGGCCGACGCTCTTTAGTCGCTCGTTAGACATACCAAATTAATATTTATAACGACAACGTTCGTCTTCTCTCCATTTGGATAATGTAACGCCATGATTACGCTTTTCTGTCGGCTGCTCTGCTGTCTTCGTCTGTGTCGAAGCGTTTCGGAATGAGTCATAAGTAATTTCTTCTGTTTCTAATTCGCACACTTTTAATCTTTTTTACTTTTACTGCATTTATTTACTTAAACTTACACAAAATTACATTCTGTACTCAATCAGACTGTTACTCTCTATTGTTACATTATAAAAAATTATTTTATGAGAATTAATTTTAATATAAAAAGGCGTGCAATTTTTCGAAAGCTCATTTAATAAGTGAAATGTGTGAGAGAAAGCTGAGAGAAAGCTGAGAGAAAGTAGATTGGAGGAAGGGAATGTCTGCCAGAAAAGAAGGTCAGCATTAAATGGAATGGCAGTTGTCGGACATTTTGGAAAACAAACAAAAGAGCCCTTAAGCCTCTCTCGGATGATTTACTGTCGCGCTTAATTGAAATGAAAATCTCAGCGATGGAAATTCGCTTTCCCGCGTCCGAGTTCCGCCATTTTGTGGAATATTTCTCTCAATTTATACAAAAACATATGTTGGGGGAGTATTTATTAATTAATTGTACATAATTTATCAGTTGAATTCAAACAGATGACTTTTTTATAAAAAAATATAAATAAAATTAGATTATTAATTAACCATAAATACTATATCTAACATATACAGACTATTCATATACATATTTCTATTTATATATAAATGTATCAGAATCTTAAAAATAAAAGCAACCCGAAAAAATTTATCTAAAATTATTTCTATATCTCTTTCTTTTTCCATTCTTTTCTTTCTATCTATTCTATCTATTCTTATCTCCGTTCTTTTTCAATCTCTTTCTATCTATTCTTTCACCATTTCATTCCTCATTCTTTTCTATTTATTTTTTCAATCTTTTACTTTTCCCCATTTCTTTCTTTCCTCATTCTTAATGGCATTCTCTCCCGCCAAAAAGGCAACTGCTTTGGGGGTAGATGAGCTCAGTCAAGGAGACAGATAAGATGGGGGAGGCAGAGGGGAGAGAGAGGGGAGAGAGAGGGGAGAGAGAGGGAGAGTGAGGGGAGGGAAGCAATTCAACAGAAGGTATAATTAATTAGAATTAGGGTGAAAAATAATTTTAATTAATTATAACGAATCCGAAGGGGCGCTTCCGAGTTAACGTCTTTCACTTTCATTATCAAAAATTGATTTAACGAGGGGATGAAGATAGGGGTGGGCGTTAAAGAGGCCAATTAATTTAAACACCGGTCGAGCCATTAAAAGCTGAAATGCACTGTCGACCACCTGCCATCGCCTCACAGACAGATGACCACTCTCTCTCTCTCTGCCTTCTGTCAGCAAAGCCTCCAAGTCAGCAAAGCTCTTCGGATAACTCAAAATGGCCGCCGAAATTAATGATCGCTTCGGAACGACTAATCGTGGGAATGTTATCTTTTTATAACGGCAGACGTCTTCTGCTTTTCGTTTGGATCTTTAATCATCCTTTATTTTCGTTTCTCTTTGATTTTTTCTCCCTCCGATTCACTTTCAAACACTTCGAACAATACGAAACACATTTTTCGTTTTCATCTTTCGCTTTAAAATGGCGACTGCTGATCGGTCAGTTTCTTTCTTTCCCGAATCCCTCATTTAAGTATTAACCCTTTCATTGTTCCTCTTTTCCTCTCACACCGGAAGTACCTGAACACTTTGAGAAACAGCCTTCGTTCCTGACAGGAGAATGACACGGGAGAATTCTGGGCGAGAGATCACCCCGCCATTGTCTCACGAACAAAACCCCGCCGGTAATGGGTTCAACCCCTAAACGCCGCCACCGCCCCCCGGTGCCCCGCACGGAGGAATGCACGAAGGTGTCGGAGGGGCAGAAGAAGTGTCGAGTCACCCCCGGGATGAAAGGAGAATCCATTGGGGCGGTGCCGACAGAGGGTTCGCCCGGGGCGACCGGTGATTTATCTTTGGTGGCTCTTCGGACGCCGGAATCAATTATTCCTCTCTGTCACTGATGCCGACTTTGCGTCGGTAGAAGTTCATAAGAAACATTGGCGATTTGTTCGATTCTACAAAATTTTATTGTATTTATTGTATTAGGTACGTTGTATTGTTGGTGCCAAAATTTTGTCGGTAAAACTTTTCCAAAGATTTTAAAAAAATTATTGCTTTAAGTTAATAACTAAAAATTTTCCGTTATTAATATATTTCGTAAAAAAATATCAATTGATTTTTTATTTATATAAATTAATATATTATTTTAAATAATTGTAAAAAATTACATATTTTTATGATAATTATTTTTTATAAGTTTTAATATAATATTTCTGACTTTTATAAATTATCAATAAGTTAATGAATTTATTAATAGTATTTATATAAAATAATTTTTGGAATGCATAAAAATGTAAGTATAAAAAATGCTGGAAGACAAAATAATAAATAAAAGTTGAAACAAGACTAAAATATTTAATAGATTAATAAATGGTGTACTCATAAAAAAATTTTTTGTAGAAACTCTTTCTTTATTCACAATCTATACCAGATATGTTTGTTCGTTATATTTATCTGTGCTTAGATTTTTTTACTTAAAATAAGAAGATTGCTTAAGGGAAATAAATTAATGAAAATTGAATGTGACGTGAATACGTCAATTTAAAGGGTGTAGCTCATGTTTATTTTTACTTTATCTTTCCGTAGAAAAATACGAATTAGTTTGGTGGAAACGCGGGAAAAATGACACCAAAAGTGAATAAAAAGCGAAATTTTGTTGTGTTATTTTACACGATTTCTCGAACCAATCTACCGTGTAAATCGAGGGCGGAGTATACTTAATAATTCTCAATTTGTTTTGACATTTTCATAACTCCAATTAAATAAAAAACCGAAAGATTTTTCGCCAAAAAAACGTAAAAAACGGTTAAGCTGTAAATGTAGTTCAAAAACAAGTCGAGAGATGTCTTTCGCCATCGCGATGTGATCTCCTTTCGCAGCGCTCCCCACTGCACCGGCCAACCCGAGAACTACTTATTCTCGTTTAACTGCAGCTCCCGAAACCAGATGTCAGGTCCGTTCCATCTAAGTGTCATTAACCGCTTTATTTTTAGACGTGAAACTCGCTTTTCGTGTGCTTCTCTTTGAGAAATTTTTACTGCTCTTTTATTTCTCGTTTTCCGAATAATCTCGTTAACATTGATTGAAAGGAATTCCTGTTGCCCCCTTTCCATTTTTACTTTCCTCCGCTAATGAGCCTCCTCTTAATCTGCTCCGCGGCGGATCAATTATGAGCTTCCAAATAAAAGTGGGCATTTAATTATTTATGGGATCAACCCTTAAAAAGGGGCGAAGAGACGAATTATGAGTGTCTTTAGGCATTTGGGGCCCAAAGGGACCCCAGGGGACTCCAGGGGACCGCAGGGAGGAAGAAAACATTTTCTCGCCCATTGCAAATGGGCGGATTTCAAAAAATCATTTAGAAATTAGATTTATTTTAATAAAAACTCTTCATTTCATTAAGACTTTTTTTATTAAAGTATAAAATATTACTATTGTTTTTAAGTTATTGCGAATTTGAAATAATTTAGAAACACATTAAAGCAGACTAAAATTACGTTAAATTTTGATAAGAATGCATTAAATTTAAAAAAGAAGAGAGAGAGAGAGAGAGAGAGAGAGAGAGAGAGAGAGAGAAGCGTTATTTGAGGAAAAGCAAGAGAAACGCGTTGGTTACCTTGTTTTAATGAGAAGAGAGTTTCCTCCGGTCAGTGGACGCCATTGTTTACAAGAGTCTTTCGAATAGTTCACACATTTTTTAATTAGATTAAAACAAAGGGAGGCCTCCTCGCGCGGCAGATGCCGGCACCCCGGGGGTGGATTCACAAATTACCCTTTTCTGTATTTCCTGTCAAAAATTTATGTACCCCCGAACATAAATCAGCCGACTCCACAACACGTGGCCTTTTTAGCTCTCACCTTCCCTAATTGCCAGAAAACTACTCCACTCGTGGTTTGTGCCTGAAAATCCCTGTTAGAGGGTGCTTTATCTAATTTCCACCCTTCGACTGGATCCGATAGCTTTAAATGCAATACAGTCAACCCTCCTATAACGCGGTACTCTTACAATTCTACACACAATAGCTTCTATAGAGTACGTCTTCTCATAAGCTAAGAATAATCGATAACGAGTTTCTATAAAAACCGGAAGGTTCAGGCGATTTGCCTTTGATACCCTTTTGCCATTTTGTTTTGTTTTGTCTTTGCAATTTAATGGCCTCCATAGAACGCGCTACGAATCATGTGATTTGCACTAATTCTGAGTCTTTCATAGCGCAGTTTCCATATAATGCGTTATAGGAGGAGTTTCCATATATGCGTGTAGAGTAATATAATAGCGAAAACATATTTTTATATATATATAAAAGCCCAGACTACTTCCGTCCGTCCTTCCGCGACTTCGTGAATGCCAGGGAAAGAATACTAACAAAGACTTTTGGGTCAAAATCACTCCTTTTGGCTATGAAAAAAGAAAGAAAAGGAGAAAGAAAAGAATAAATAAAGAAATGATTAAGTCATTCTGTTACGAGTAAATTTATTACCAAAAATTTAATAGTAACTCAACCTTAACGCTGTAACTTTTTTACTTGTTAGCACATAAATATCTGTAATCACTACTAACTCCCAGGGGCCATCCAAGGTACATTTTCTCTTGAGGGAGCGGTGACACGCAAAACTTTGGCAACTATTCTCCAACCAGACGAAAGTCACCGCCTTCTGTACCTTCAGCAGAGCAGAAAAAGACCGAAAAGGGCACAGCCTCATCGACCCGCGTTGTGCCATAAATTAACCGCAATCCCATTACTCTCAAGAGGCCCCATGACAAATATGTGAACGAACTCCCCGCCAACATGTGACTGGGCGCCCCCTTCGCCCCTCGCCCCCCATTTGTGAGAATTTCCGCGCCGACAATCACAACCGTTTATGGACCCCCTCCTTTGGTAAAAACTCCACGCCGCCCTCCCCCCCACCGAGAGGGCTGATTCAGTCGGGGGCCACCCCCGGAGTTCCCAGAACGCCAGTCATGGGGTGGGGGGACTCGGACACATGTACATCCATTGATGACGTGTCTTCGCTCCCCGGAGCCATGATTGTCGGTGTTTGATTAAGCCGTGCCTTTTGTGCGAGGGTGCACTTTGTTTACGTTTCCCGAAGCTTTTCATGGCCGCGTTTTCCCCCCCTCGAGATTAAATTTTAATTCGGCTTTTTTGCAATTAATTACTGGCGGTATTTCTTTTTTTGACTTATTGCCGAGCAATCCTGACAATGCAGATTATTTACCGATTGGGGGGTGGATTTTGGCGGAGGGTGGATCGAATTTCTCATCATCTGTTTGAGTTTTCCTCTCATTCGCTTTTTGATTAGCGTTCTCTTTTTGAAATGAAATGAGAAAAGAAAAAAAAGGAAAAAATTGGAAGTTATTATCGCACATATGTTTTCGCAATTATTAGTTGATAATCCGCTTTCAGTCTCTTTTCGAAGTTTTATATTTTTAATATTTATACGAATGCGTTGCCATTAGTATAAATTTAATTATTTTCAAAATAATCCCGGTTTGTCTAATTTATAATATATAACAATAATAAAATAAATTAATAAACAGTGATTATATAATTAATAAATAAACAAAAAGTACATAGTAAATTAATAAACAATAATTGTACAATAAATTAGTGAACATTAAGTATATAATAAATAACAATAAATATGCAGATAAATAGACAATCCATAGGCAAATTGCATATATATAAATTGATAAAAACACAAGCGATAATTAATTACACATGTGAACGAATAATAACAATAACACATTAAATAAATAAATAAATGAATTTATTTTTATGTTTGAGGAGCGACACAAACATGGAGCACTTAAAAAAACAAAAAGAAATTATCATTGGTATATCATTCTGAATGGCCATTTTGAGATACGACACAGAAAAAGTGTTGTTGACTTTGAAAAATTCTAACAGTGGGAAAGCAAGATGGTCGTCGAAAACTCGGCAGAGTGTGATTAGTAATCGGGAAAAAAGTCGACAACTGACCCTTCGCAAACGGATTTCAATTTATTTTATCTAAACTTCCCGGCCGCCGCTAATTAATTAGAAAAGGTTTCATAAAAAATTATCTTCTCCGAAAGCACCTAACGCGACATGACATTAACAGATCGGGGCGGAAGGGAGGGAGGGAGCAAGAAAAACTCCAATGATTCCAACCCTTAAGGAAGTAAGCACGTTGGGAATTGAATCTAATTAACGTTATGTAGCGTGATGAGAACGGGACGTCAGCAAGACGGATCACCTACGCTAATATCCGGCTTAATGCTTCGCAGCTGACGGAAAAACCTTTCGCCCCCATTTTGGGAATCTCAAGATGCACTTCGTCTTCACTGGTTTTTCTTTTTTGCTCCCCCCCCCTCCTCTTCGCCCCTCGAGGCCTCTCCTTCTGAACGGAAACCTTCCCTTATTCCCGACATGAGATTAATTCCACTTGTGCATGTGGATGAGGGGATCCTGGGTTGCCGTAAAGGAGGCGAGACGTTGCACCCTCTGGGGGTTGCAGTATCCCTCGGGACTGAATGCTTTGCTTTCAGCAGATGCTTTAGTACTGTTTCTGTAAATGTGGAACCCTTTCCGAAAAAAGTTGTATAGTTCTAGAATTAATGTCACGGCAATTGAGTCGACCAATTCAAATTATAAGAAATCAGATATGCTTGTAAAAGCATATCAGAACTGAAAGTTCGAGAAAAAAGTTTATAAAAGTTTGTATTTGTCAGTATGTAATTTTAATTATATTTAATTAATTATATATAATTAATTAAACTCAAAGTATGAGTCGCTTGTATAAACCCGGTGAAGGAATTCCAGAAGCCCATTATATGTTTATATTATAATGTAATTGAAGAACTTATATCTAAAAATACATAGAATGTTTTTGATAAAAAATATATACATAATTTCATATATTTCATTGCTATTATTCTGCAAACATATATTTTATATAAATGAGTACAAATTATTTTAAATATTAGCCTAATGGCATGCAATAATAATATTTTTATGACTTTGAATTCCTTTTTTTCTACCCTTCTGTTTTTTTTCATGTTTGTCTTTTCATATGTTTCTTTTTATTCTTCTTTTCTGCCTCTTTTCTTTTTCTTCTTCTTCGGATAAAAACATTTAATGCACATCACAAACTCTTGAAATTACTTTTTGTATTTGTTTGTATAATAATCGTTCCTTAACCGAATGTACTTTTTATGAATTATTTATTCGGTATTTCTTTAAATTTAGTGAGATTTAGAAGCCAATGTTTTGATTTATCCGTCAGCGGTATTTCAGCAAATTTCACGACCAAATTTAACGTTGCAGTTACTGAGGTTGTACCTCATTAATGACACAGCCTGGCTGATAATATGAAAACAAATAACAAAGGAATGATTGGGTTTGTTTTTGTCCTCCATTTTGAAGGACGACGCGGAACCCCACAAAAGACATTCTTTTTATGCATGCAAGAGCCGAGCTCAGAAAGCCCACTAAAGCCATAACGTAATATCTTGTATTTGTATCGCGCTTTTGAAAGATTTTATGATCCATAAAACCTTAATTCGACTCTGACAAAGTCGAAAAAATCTCCCTTGCTAAAGAGCTTTTCGTGTCTGATTTTCTCCCTAAAGTGCTGAACTTCTCGCACTTTGCCTTTATTTATGTGTTTATTTTCTTTTTTTCTCTTCCACTCGTATATCTATCAGTCGGGAAGTTTCCTAACGGGAAGAGAGGAAACCTCTAGAAAAACTTTCGCCCTTCAAAGGATAACTTTCCTCTTAATTATGGCCGTTGCCGGAGATTTTCAGAGGAAAAGGGCTGCATCATGGCGGACCGTCCCGGCGCTTCGTTCTAATTGTCTGCTTCCGCTCTTTACAACATCCGAGATGAATTGTTTATAAACAAGTCATCGAAAACAAAATGATGAACTCAAAATGCCCACGGATATTGTTCTTGTTTTTAAACAGTGCCGTTGAGATCCCGCGAATTTGATTTTCGACTTTGCCTTCGTTTAGCCGTTGGCCGCGATTCTCGGAATTGGTCGGGAGTTCCTGGAATTTGTGACGTCATTGAATGGGGTGACCGTTGAATTCTGGGAATTAAAATGTCCGCTCAACGGTTTTTTTTATGTTAAATTTGTTGAGTCCCTCAATTGACTATGACGATAGTTTGCGATATTATTCATCATATGTAGTAATTAAAAATAAATTAATTAAATAATCATGTAAGTAAAGATAGATTATACATATGAATAAATACCATTATTTTTCTATTTTCTCTTTTTCTTTTTTCGTATTAATTTTCGTTTATTATTTTCTCTCTTCTTTTGTTTTTCTGATCTTTGTTTTTATTTTATTAGATGTCTTTTTATTCCGATAAAAGAAGCAAAGATATCGTATTTAAATCCGATCGTCTGAATCACAAACGAAATGTTTAACCGATTACTCCATTCCGTCGTCTAAGTAAATACATAATAACTAAATAAATGATTAATTAAGATAATAAATAAACAAGATTGGAAGAAATTTCAGAAGTTATTTTTAATAAAAGAGTCAGACCAAGGCACGCACACATCCGCCATTTGTCAACGCAACTCTAAATTAACGCCCACTGTACCTTTTATTGGGAACCATAGAGACTCCCCAATTCCCGGGAACCCACATTATTAGAAAATAAACGTTTGCACAAGTGGGAATTCGCCCTCCCGGCAAATAAAAGAGGGAACATTTCTGTTTATGAGGCGGCTCTTTTTGTTCCAATTTCAGCCAACAATCGAGTGGATAAATGTTGTGCCCGCAGAGCGGTGGAGGTCGTTCGCCAGATGTCATTCGGCTGAGGAACTCCATCTTTATTTCTTATTAAAACTCCCACCAGCTGCTGATAACTTCCGATCCAGCTATTCAGCTATTCATTAAGTGGTTATGATTCCTGGACGCCTTCCAAATTTTAATTTTAACTTCATTTATTTTTGAATTTCGAGAAAGTGGGGAACGTTTCGCTTTACGCCCTCTTTCAATTTATTGCATCGGCTTCAGCAGACGAAATTCTGCTGACCGAAACCTCAACACCTGCCCATGAGATCGTCCTTTTGTGATTACGCCCCCGAGGACCCCTCTCTTTATTTTTATGCTCCGAATGAGACTAATTTATTAAGGTTTTAACACCTTCCGCCCGCGGCGACCGCCCCAACGAGATTCCTCCATATTGCCACGAGATAATTGTTTTCCGCTGAACAAAGTCCCTCCCCGCGCTTCTCGTATTAATTAGCCAACTGTCCGGTTGATTGACGACTCGTATTCATATGAGCAGTGTGCTGATTTGCAGTTTGAGCGCTTTCCTTTGGCCATTTCGCAGAGAGGCCTTTAGCACGTCTTCGTTTGCTTCGGGTTTGCTTCGGGAACTGCGGCGATTTGGCCACATTTGAAAGTGGACGCGTTCACTGCAAGAAATATAATAGAAAACTTTTATTAAATCTATTTCGTTATTTTATGTAATTATTAATATTTGCCTCTGTATAAGTTAAGCAATGGAATTTCCGATGGGGTCACCGTCTTTCTCTTGGCGATAAAAGAGCGAAATAACTCAAGGTGTGATTAATTTGGTTTTTGTTTTCCTGTCCTTTGGTGAATGGCACCCATTTGAAGCCCTTGGCAGCTCTTGGATACCCCCAGCAGCTTCTGCCACTTGGCACCGAATTGAGGTGTTTTTATCAAGAGAACATTGTCAGGATTCCAAATAATGAAGCGCTTCGCTGTCAAGTGACAGAGTATTCTTTCTCAGTGAAGCGTTTCTTGTTTCTTCTTTGATTCCGTTTTCTGAAATCGGCTTCTCATTATAAGAATTTATATTCTTATATCATTATATTCTTAGAAAAATATTGAATTCAAACAAAGGTTTCACAAAATTTATTTTTAAATGGACTCACGCCTCTTCGAAACAATTTTTCTTTATGAAATTCACATCAAACTTTGCTTTCTGAAGCCAAAGAGTTATAAAACTTATACTTAAATCTTTTTAGTTGTTCTTGTGCCAGAAACCTTTGCGTTTCAAAGTTTTTCGCTTTCTTGCGGTTCCCATCAAACCATCAAAGCTTTTGGATTAAAAGAAAAAAGAAATTAGAAGCAATGTTATTTTTACATACCAAATAAATAAATAATATAAATATGAAAGAGTAGTGAGCTGAAGAGAAGGAAAGAAAAGCTTCTGAATAATTGGGTCAAATACAGGCCAATGCTTTATCATTCATTATCATTTTACAATTTATTTGCCAAGTCGGCAGCACTGAAGAAGAGAAACTCTGTTTTGGTTTAAAATTATAACACAGTACATACAAAATAACATAAGCAACAAAGGTGGGTGCTCAGGTGATGTCAGCTAACCTCGCGAATAGATTCGCATGGCCAATTTCCTGTTTGCCATTGGGATTTGGAAGCGCCAAATGAGTGGCGCCAAAAATGTCTGTCAGCGCTTTTGAATGGGGTCCAACCTCAAAAAGCGAAAAGTGGAGGAGCCGATGAAAACTAATAATCAGTTTCCGGATTCCGTTTGCATTGGTCGGACAACCACACAAATAAAATTTTAGATAATGAATATATAATAAGTCCGCAAGTTCGGTTCAACTCGGAATTATTCGGAAATCATCGTAAAAACATAGTTGATTGGTCAAGAAAAAACTATAAATAGAGAGCGCGGTTGACCGTTGACCATTCCAGGGTTGCCAACGTTTCACCCAAATTTTGACATTCAAAAAGGGGAATAAAAGTACTATTTTTTCAGAATGGTATTTGACCAACTGTACGAAAAGGGAGCAGTTGATTTCAAACGAGAGAACCGAAAGTGGTACAGTACAAAGAACTTCACACAGCAAAGAGCTAAAATTAGCTTGTTTTCGATTTGGACGGAGGTGGTTGGCAAGAGTGCGAAGCGTCTTTTCAAACAAAACAGGTGACATTTCTTGTAAGAGCTCCGCCCCAAAATCCACGGGCAGATTTATTTTACACTTTCCTCTTGAGAGGTTTTTCAAAAGAGAAAGAAAGGGAGAACTGCAGCTGAATACAAAGGGTGAAACTTAGTGTTTTTTATGTTTTTTACTCTTCGGCAGACGAAGGATAATTACACTCTATCGGAGTGGGAATACAAACACTAACTTGGGCTCAGAAAGACTATCGAAGGCTGCAAAGTGCATAATTGATGGCGCCTTGAGGTAACAACACCGATAAAAGTTAACAATAAATCTCGTTTTGATAATTGTTTACAAACCCGAGTCACTAATAAGTGGTAACTCGTAATTGATCCACCGCTGGTGATAACCAACAAAGGCCGACGTCTCATTTGAATTCCAATCAATTACCGTCAACTGCCTTTCAATTAATTAAACAAATCCTCACTCGTTCACCTAATTATCAACAAATGCTTATTGTTTTTCCCTCTGCCCTCGGGAGACGCCCATAATTTATAAGGGTTGGGCCCTTCCTGGGGAAACTCTGCAACTAACCGGTACCTGCCTTGTTTCCCCTTCATAATGAGTGTTGTTCTTTCAGTCCCCGCGCTGCTGGTCTGGGGAGTTCCGGGACAAGATGCGGAACTGCCATGTAACGTCACTCCCCAGAGGAACGACCAAGTGAGCATGGTACTGTGGTTCAGGGACTCGATGGGGATACCTGTGTACAGGTAGGCAGTTCACCTTTATCTTTTTTATCTTTTCTTTCCCTGATATGAAACCCTTACAGTCCTTTTTACTTCCCTTTCGCCCATTGTACTGTTTTCTTTTTCCTGCCTTCATTTGGTGGTTTTCTACTTGTTTTTCATGCTTTTACAATTCTCATTACCTTCTCAAGAGTTCCTTACATCTATTACATCTTCTAACCATTTGATTCGAATTCTCCTTTTTAGTTATCTTATTTCTAATTAGTGTATTACTTCCATCTTATCTATTTTTTTTGTACCATACTCTTGTAATATTGTTTAACTGAGGGTCCTGAGCGCAGTTCAGAAAAGCCAAAGAAAATCTTACTGGATGAGTTATCGACCGTTAAGGGTTGATTTCGTCTTGGAGCGATTTATTGAGGGAATGTTAGGGGAGGAAACGAGGGAGGGGGGAGCAAATGTATAAATAATAAGAGCTTATAAGTCACAAGTTTTAAGGCGGAAGGCCGAGAATGAGAATTTAACAATTCAGTTGCGAGGGCGCGGGCCAATTATTCAGCAATAACAACAAAAACAAACAAACGATGGCGGGCATTACGAATTAATAAATTACGTTCCCGGGGAGATATCAAAAATTAATTAAGTGAATTAAAACAGATCCAGAGCCCTAATTGGATTTTCCTCCGGAATTTTTAATCGCTCCGAGACGGCGGAAATCAAATGAAGAGAGTCCAGAGGCTGCTTCCAAAATCAATATGTTCTCTCGGATTTTAATTACACACCTTAATTAAATCTTTTTGGCGGCCTTTTCGCTTCTTCGCCTCCGTTTCTTCCTTCTCTTCTCTCCACCAGCGCCTTATCGTGGATGGTTAGGTTATGGACACGTACGAACCTCTTTGTGTGTTGGTTTTACTTCTTAATTCAGATTTTGTCTGACTGAGTGATCCTTTTTCTCCATTCTGACTTTCTCATCCTTTACACTTGAGATTCTGAAACAACGACGTAAGCTGTACCGACCATTCCCACTGTGATATCATATTCTCGTGCCTCATCAACGTTTTCCTGCCTGGAAGTGGGCACCCGTTTATTAACGACTAAATGTGTTTGACGGATATATACGTCATCGCTTGATTATGATCGCGAAACACCCTTAACTGGTTAAATTAAAACCCATGTTTGGCTTTTGGAAGATGAAATCGGGGTGGAACACCTTCCAACCGTTCAGAGACTCCTCCTTAACGAAATTTAATACAGAGATTCTTCTGCAAAGTTTCCACATTCTTAAGCCCAAACTTTCTAAAAGTTTTCACTTTCCCCGAAAAGTGCATTCTTGGCGGCGCGATTCATTATTCATCATCCCCAGAGAGAGAGAGAAAGAGAGAGAGAGAGAGAAAGAGAGAGCGAGAGAGAGAATGGGAGAGGAGTTTCAGCTCATTTTGCCCGAAACCAACACGGAAAGAGACAATGAAAGAAGGGCGAGTTTTCTGGGCTTTATGGAACACTCGAGAGGGCGGGAAAAATCAAAGTGAGCGTAAATAAAAGTGAATATACGGGTTCTCGCCCCCGCGCCCCCTCCCCGCCCCATCAACGCAATCTGTGTCAGTGGAAGAAACAATCACCCGGTCAAATGTGTCCAATTTGTGATATTCATAGCGAGAGGAATTTTTTTCTTGTTTTATTGGAGGCGAGAGTTTATGGGGAAGGGGCGAATATTAAAATAAAAATGGCGGTCAACTGAGTCGGGAGAAGTGAAATTTACAACTTCCTTCCTTCCGAACTCATGCCCGACATAAAAACCCGGAATATTTACCCTGACCGGGTCATAAACTATTGAAGAAGCCTTCGGCCGACTTACAGATGCCGCCCCCCGCTCCCCCTAACCCCTCACCCCCCCAGGTTTTCCTACTTTTGTTTTATGTATCGTAAAATCCTCCCCCTCACTCACCCTCGCTGTGGTTGCAGCAGTGAATAACCTTCACTTTCATGTGTTTTTATTCGAGTTTGGCTTTTCTATTCTTGGCTCTGAGAGAAATGACGACTTTCAGGCAAAGCGTAGGATTAGAAAAGAAATCAAAGCTCATTGGACACGAGGTGAAACTTTGTCAAATCGTTCAGAGTATAATTATAAAAGTATAAAAGAATTAGTTTTCGCCATTTTCATAAAAATGATAAGTCCTATCGTAAAATTAGCTCAAGCAAATTGTAGAGCATTCAGTTATCTACAAAAAATACTCTTAGGAATGATTGTAACTTCACCCCTTATTTTTGAATTAATGGATTGGATTAAAGATGTCCCAATCGAAATTAAATCCGTAAAAACGATTCAAAAATTCCTTTAATGATTATAATTATTTCAACCCTTTCGGCCTTTATTTTCTATAAAAACATTCACATGCCGGGCACAACTGAAAATAAATCAGAGATTATCTTTTAAAATTTCATTTATGGTCGCTTAATCCGGCGAAATAAGAATGAAAAGTGGTTTTCCTTCGTGACGGAGCAGACGACGGAATCCGTCACCGTGAAGGGCTCGTTATGTTGGCAGCACTGGCAGAGGAGCAGAAGGGCCTCCGATTGGCGAATAATTAAATAACATTTGTTAATAATTTACAAAATTATAGATAATAAAGAAGCACGAACGTAGCTCTGATAGCTACTCCATCAGCCAAAATTTCATTCCCCTAAATGTTGATGAGTCGAAGCAAACGAAAATTTTCCCCACTTTGAAGTAAATAATATTTTTCGTAATTATGAAATTTTAATATTAATAAAATCTTAAAAGCACCTTAAAAAAATCCCTCCCCCACCCCCGCCCATTTTCTTTGTGAAAAATTGGACCTCTTCAACATTGCTGAGTAGAGTTTTATTTTTGATTTAAAAATCCTCGAGGGTAAGTTAAGGTTTTGCTCTTTCGGGTGCAGAAGGAGCGGTGGGGGCGGTGGGGGCGGTGGGGGCAGTGGGGGCGGTAAATATTTTAAATTTCCTTTTGAAATTCCTTCAGTGAGTTCCCTTTTTAGAAATTTTTTCTCCATTTTTATTCGCCATTAAAAAATATTTCCTTCTTTTGCTGTCGTCTTTTCAGCGTTCAACTTTTGACAATCTGGAAGTGTTCGACTCAACAATCGAATGGGCGAAGATGTTATTTTGACCACTGGACGACCTTTGTAGAAAATATTAAGGAGAGTAAGAAAAATGTGTTGATTTGGCGGGAAATCCGAGCAATTATAACAATTATAACGAATGATTGAAGTATCAAATAATAATGCGGCGACAAAGTCAGTTTGGGGTGAAACTGGGGGAAACTGGAGGAAACTGGAGGAAACTCAGGGATGGAAGTCGCGAAGGAATGGAAAAAAGCTCCCGTGAAAAGCCGAGTTCCTCTTCCAGAAATAAAAGACTTCCAAGATGCAAATCTCGGTAACCGCGAAAGCTCACGCTTCGGTGACTTTTAAAAACCTAACCGAGTGCAAATGCTAAACAAATCACCATTTCGTCGTCTTATCTCGTTTCTCGCGTTATCTCCTCTCGATTACGGTTTCACTTCTCGACAACTTTCATTCCATGTCGCTTCCGCACAAAGAGAGAGGGAGAGAGCTCTCCAAGGTTTGCACACTTCCGCAGTCTGTCAGCGAGTCACATTGCCGATGTCCTCTCAGGTTTTCCTCCCCGCAGCAATTCTTTATCTCTTCTGCAGATAAATTGTCAGTTTGGCGGGAGAAATTGATAAATTAAAAAAATTGTGCACCCCTTCCCCGCGTGATTTATTCGAATGATTTCGAATTCCATTTTATCGCTTCCGGAAGGTTTTCCTCTCGTTAAAAGTGTGCTTCTCATCTGGGTTTCAACCCCAATAAAGCAAGCCGCCCTCTCGGGGGAAGAAAGCATCATTTTGCTTAGTTTGCTGAGCGGAGGTCCCACCGCCTGCATCGGAATCATTCGTTTATGCAGATTCGAAGGGGATTCTGATTCGCTGACTCCATTGATAAGCAAAATGTGAGCAGTTGTTTCGCTCGCAATGATATCACGCTAAAACGCTTTTATTGCTTTTTTAGAGCTTTCATTTACCCTTATGCATCTGAGGGGTGTGGAGGGGTGTGCGTACTTAGGAGTGCAACCCCTCGTTTAATTTTGAATCCTCGAAGACGTGTTTCTGCATCAGAAAGAAATCAGCAATGAGGATTTTCCGATTCTGTTGATTCGAAATGTAAAAAGCTTCATTTGAGTTCTCCTTGTCAGTTTCATGTAATGCAGGAACGGCCGGGAGGGGTCAAAATGACCGCTGCATGTTCTCTTTAGTTTTTCCACCAATTAAATATAGCAAGAATTGAGGAAATCATAATTTAAGCAGGCACTCATTTTGACTGATAGAAAAGAAAGAGGAGCTTAAACTATAAAAAAAGTATTAAAAGTCGTAATAACATTTTAAAATAACGTTTCTTCTTCCCTTAATTTAGATAAAAAAATTATTTCAGGAGTTTTATTTGACACGGGGATGCTCAAAATGGACTGCATTGTTTGGCAGTTCCTCAAACCTCCCCCAACGGCCAAGGGGTACGTCACCATCTGCCTCGCCACCCCAAGCACCCCGAACAGAACTTCCGCTCGCCGGTAATTCAAAAGTCTCCAATTCCATCCCCGCCCCTGTCATCCCTTCTCCTTCAACCCTGGAAACATTTTTATTTAAATTAAATAATTTCTTTGGGTTAAAATAGAAAGAGGCACGGGGTTTCCCAAGAAAGGCCTCAAATATTTGTTCTCGCGGGAGACCTTTTCTCCCCAAATTGGAATTAGCATACGAGGAAAGGGTTTTGTGGGAGCAAAAAGTGAAAACCCATTAAAATTAAAAAAGTTTATTTTTGGGAATAATTTCCAATTTAACTTATTTAAATAGTCCTTTTAAAGTTAATAAAACTTTTTCTGTTTTCTTTTTGGGGTGGCAAACCTTCGCGCATTGTTCTTTTCCTAAGAAAACACTTTGTGACCGAATTGATTGTGTATTGAACAATTGAGTTCCCAAAGGAGTCATTTTGACCTCAGGCGGACTTTGACGGAATGTCCCGCACTTATTTTGGACTGATTCTGTCATCAAAATGTCAAAATGACCGCTTATTTCTGATTATAAAAAACTATGAGATTTAGAGCTCTTCTTATTCCCTTTCGTTTCTAAAAATAAGAAAAAAGATAATTGGTTAAAAAAAGAGGAAAAAGGAAAGCATGATAAAGAAGAAAACAAAAAATAAAAAAAATAAACAAGGCAAAAAATAATTAAAGTAAAGAACAAAAAAGAATGGGAAAAACGGAGAAACAAAATAGGGAAAAAGAGAAAAAAGAAAAAACGACGTAGCGGTCATTTTGACTCCTCCTTGTGATCCAGGAAGAGAAAGACGGAGAGGGGGAACAAATTGCGAAATAATTTAACTTCTTTTCCTTCTTTTTGATAAGTTGGCGCCGGCAACTTTGTTCTTTGTTTCCCCCAAAAAAGAAAAAAGGATACCTTTTTGAATTTAAACAAGTCAGCAGTCTTTGAATATTGTTTTCAGTTGTCAAGTTAAAGAAAAGTTTCGCCGATTCACAGCCGGTTAAACATTTGTAGGGGAACTGGTGACGGTTTGCGGGGGTGAGGGGGATGAAGGGTGTGCGGGTAAGGGGGGTTGTAAATTTTCAATTCTCCTCTGCCGAGTGCGAAAGGGAAATTTTTCCCGCCTTTTTCTTTTGCTCAGGTTTATATTGTCCACCCGGCATTTCAGCCTCCATCGCCATGGCAGTTGAGAGGGGTTTTTCTCCCCCTTTCGTCAAAACGAAAATACCACCCCTAAAATTATCAGGGGTTGTTCCTCCCTGGAGCACCCGAAACTCCCGTGATCTGCAGAGTGTTCATTCCTGTTCTGTTAGATTCCATTAATGTTCTTCCATTTCCAGCTTAGACGCCAGGGGAGGCCCACTGGAACAAGCCGTTCACTGGGCCATGAGCAACGACTTCGGCTCCAGGTCGAACTTCCTCTTGGGGGAGGGCCCACTGCCCTCCAGGCTGAAGATAACCAAGGTCGCCCCCTCCGACGAGGGCATCTACCGCTGCAGGATAGACTACAACAACTCCCCCACCAAGAACTACAAAGTCAATCTCACCCTCATCGGTAAGTCCACTCGCAGCTTCCACCGCCCACAGACCAACAGAAGAGATTGCGCTTTCAGTTCAGCCTTCAGAGCCGATCATCTACGACGCCCAAGGTCGGGAGGTCATCGGGGTCGCCGGCCCGTTCATGGAAGGCTATGACCTGTTCCTCTCCTGCCACGTCGTGGGGGGTAAGTGACCGCCCTCTGCGTTCTCGCCCTCTTCCTCCCTCAACGGTGTTTTTCCCGCAGGTCGGCCCCGGCCGAAGGTCACGTGGTGGAGGGACGAGGAACTGCTCGACTCGGAAATGGAGACCGTGACGTCATCGCTGGTGGTGAACCAGTACTTCCGGCCGAACGTGAGCAGGTCGCTGTACAACTCCAAGTTCAGGTGCAGCGTTTCCGTCATCGAGAGCTTTCCTCCCCAAACGAAGGAGGTCCAGGTGGAGGTTTACCGTGAGTAACTTTTGTACCTCTTGGCGACCACTTTGAGAGTTCTCCTCCGACTGGTGGAGACCAGCAGCAGCCTCTCACCCTTCCCCTGCATTTTCATTCCATTAATTTACTCTGACATGTGAGAGTTCCAAACGAGGGTGGTCCAGTGGGAACGGAGGGGGAAAGGAAAGTTAAAGCGTTGCTGCATCGCATACTGAATTATACATTAATGATAATTGGGATCGCTGACGGGAGCGTCACATGGCGGCAGAAAAACCTGCAGGAAATTTTTTAGAGGGGAAAATTATTTTGCAGGTCTCGTAAGGATTAAAAAAAAGAAAAAAATTGCGAATTCGAGTTAAAAGAGTGAATGGTCGGTCACACTTGGCCGGTGACCGAATGCCGGATTTAATTCGAAATTACTTAATCCGCCCTTTCGGAGCTTTCGACCCGTGCTTTTCTGCCATTTTCTGAAAAGTTCGCCTCATTTTCCCTCTTTTGGTGGACATTTTCTGCGACTTTACCAACCACGACTTGTTATTTATAAGCAACCGCCATTATTTATAAATTAAAAAAAATGTTCTCCAAATCCCTAATAGGAGAGATTATAAGGATTTTATTAATGCATTAATAAAATAAACCTACTAAAAGTTACAGTACTGTAATAAATAAATATTTGGGTTTGTATGACTTCTCTTGTGAAAAATTTCAAAAAAATATTTGGTCATTAACGGGTTAAGTATGATATTTCAAGGCCATTTTCTCTTTGCTCACTCGCTCAGTTAAATAAGAATGAAAAGAAATCTTTTGCCACCCCATGTGAGGGGTGTTCTCGGAAGTCTTATTTTTGGAGGAAACGGAAACGCATTTGCCGGATTCAAAGGGAAATTCGTTCAAACATCACTCGATTAAACGTTTCTTCGAGTTATTATTCTTCCATAAAGATAACAATTGGAGTTTTTAAGTAAAATAACAAATGTCGACTTCTTTCGAGGAGAGATGGGGGTGAGACACGAAAACCGCATCCCCTCACCCTTTACGATTCTAAGCACTGGGACCCACGTGGGTGCTCCCATTGCGCCCCGAAAGAGGGTTGGTTCAACAACCCTTAAAACCCCGAGTGGGATTCCACTTATGAATCGGCTTTTTTCGCTTATTAATTACTCATCATTGAATTCTAATCATAAATTGATTTATTCATATTACATTAAAAAATTTATTATAAATAAGTATCTACATAAAAAGTACATACATAATAGTGACTTACTTGAGCAGTTGTGGTTGTACTTAATCATCGAGACTTGGCGTTGTATACAGTGTATACGTTGTATACGTGTATTTGTGCAACGACAGGGAGGTTAAACACTGCCTTTGTTTTGCGCATTTCGTTCCAAAATAAAAGCAATTGGAAAAAGAAGCAAAATATTTTGATAGCCCCACCGAAGGAAAACAATGGAGACGACTTGCATCTGTCCGACAGGAATGGCTGCGGGGAAGAGAAAATGTTTTCAATGAAAACTCCATCTGTGTGAACGACCGTTGCTGACGCCCGCATATTCTGCCTCCTGATTGCTAGTGAAAGTGGGAAATTAGGGGATGACGACCACCTGATGGTCGTCCTGGCTTTTCCAGAGAAAATTCGGGGGAGAAACGCGGTGACGAGGAAAGGCGGACTTTGGGAAGCAGAAGAGAATGCACATGGCGAGGAAATGCAGGGTTTTTATCTGTTTCAGATAATGACGTTTGTAATTTAGCCTGAGGGAACCCACTCTCCCCTATCGAAGACTAAAAAGGCCCCTACTTTATACTTTAACTGGAATTTGTTCTTTCCATGCGACCGTTGTCTTCAGAAATGTTGGGAGTTATTCCTCAGCGACAACTGTGGTCACTCAGATTTTGCGTTTGGAAAGAATAGGAAGACGATGATAAAAAAGAAAAGGAGGGAAAAGAAGAATAAAGCATAAGAAAGGAGAAAGTCAGGAAAAAAGAGGGAAGCAGATAGTGGGAAAACCCAGAAATAAGAAGAGAGGAAAAGGGAAAAACAAGAAAAAGAAAAAAATGGAGAAAATAGAGGAAAGAAAGAAAAGCAAGGATAGAGTAGAAAAAAGAGAAAAGCAAAGAAAAAGGAGAAAAGAAAGGCGAAAAGAGATAAAAAGCAAAAACAAAAAAAATGTAAATTTTTTCTTCGGTCCAACACCACAGGAAGGTTTGCAAAAAGGCAAAATCAATCAAAAAGGCCTTTCTCAAAATGTTGTCAGCACTCGAAAGCTCAGTTTTAAGATTCGAACCCAAGTGAGAATAAAACGCGATCAGTAAATCAGACAAACCCGAGTTTCCCACATTTCCCCAAAATAAAAACAATGGCGGCGACGCCATCTTTGCAAATTGCAACCCTTCCGTCATAAAAATAAGGACACGTCGGCCACTCTCCCCCAATAGCCACCCCTAAGGCATTTGTGGCCCCCTCTGCAGGAACACCCCCTCAACACCCCCTCACGCGCTGCCCCGAGAGAGGACCCGCGCTAATACGTCTCAGTTAATTCAATTGGAGCTTTCTTTTCCAAATTAAATTTTTTCTTTTCTCACGGAAGAGAGAGAGAGTGCGAAAAAGTGGGGTTGAGAACCCCACCGAACAGCCCAAAATACTTGGGGGGCGGAAACATCCCCCTTTCGCTACGTGTTCGCCGCGGAGGGTTTCAATTTACCGATTCAATGAATTCACAATGAAGGAAATGGAAAATGTTTGGAGATGTCCGAAGAGGTCTTCCAAGCGGAAGGCTCGAGTTGTCTGTCTTTTCCGCTCGAGTGGTCCCTCGGACGGGCCGTGAGAAAGGGGCCACTGGGGGCCACGGGGGCGAGGGGCCCAGGGAAATGATTAACGGCCGTAAATCTCTTAATGAGTGAAACGCAAGTGGGGAGTCGTAAAACGGAGATGAGTAAATATTGGGCTGAGCTCATTGGCAGTTCGCTCGTTGACACTCAATAACATGTCGAGTGTTTGACGTTTGTCTTGGAAGTGAGCCTTTTCGTGATTACAACCCACGATACTGTATTTTTTAAGAAAAAAAACATAAATGCATTAAAAGTTTTACTTCAGTCATTCGATTAGTGTGTTGTTCCTTTTTTATTCTTTGTTCCCCTTTGTTTTTTTACATTTTTCTATGTATCTAGAGGAACCCAATGTACGTAAAAATATTATAACTCATAAAATGTCAAAATGACCTCTTCGAGGCGATCTTTCTTTTAAATAATTACACCACTCAGTCACCGCTTGTGGTTACAATAACAGAGAAATCAAAAACCTTTTTGTTTTTTTTTTCAGTCAAACCCAAATGGGTTAAGATAAACGTCATGAGCGAGTTGCTGTCGTCCGGACGCCCTCAGCAGTACCAGTGTGACACTTGGGGATCCGTCCCGACAGCCAAAATAACATGGCTGCTCGATGGGGAGCCCATCAAGAACGGCAGAGTCACGGTAACTGCATGCAGCCCTGGGCGTGGGGGGAAATGAGCCCTAATGACCCCCGGTCGTCTTCCAGGTGACCCAGGAGGTGAATCTGACGACGAGCGTGCTCACCTACCGCCCCCTGGCGGAGGACGACGGGAAGGAGCTCACGTGCCGGGCGGAGAACCCGAGGTACCCGGGGAGCATCCTCGAGGAATCGATGGAGCTTACGGTTTTGTGTAAGCACAGCTTTCTGCACTTTGTTTTTAATAAAAGAGGAGGAAAGGAAATAAAAGAAGAAGACTTTATCGAACGAATCAACATTTCTTTCATTTGGTATTCATGTGAAGCACGTTCCTGCTTCGTGACTCCCCGATACTAACCCACTTGCCCTCATCCACCCTTTACTTTTCTTTGTTTCCCACCCCTCCCCAAAAGGGGTTAAACGCCCGTCAGATTTTGTTCAGCCGACGTTGCCTTAAACCCTTTCCCGCCATCGATTAATTAATTTTAATTAATTAGCTTTAGGGGCTGAGGGTTGCAGTGGACAGAAGGACAGGCGAGTGCCTGAGTCATAAAATTATTTATTTACTGGGGGATGCGAGCGTGAATACAACCCCAAATTCTATTCACAATTTGTATTTGTAAAAATCAATATCTCACACTAAAAGACTGAACATACTGAACAGTGTTGTGAGTCACTGCAGCTGACCTTCAGTTAACACATTACAGTATTTCTTTTTTACACCTTCACTATAACCTTTTCCTTCTTTCCATTTTCACTACAACCTGACTTATCCTCCCGAACATAAAATCCCTTCAGCTCCTTTTTCTCCCCTTTTGTTGACATCAGTTCACCCCTAGAGGGTTAATTTATTTATAAATGAGCATTTGTTCCAGATCCGCCCTCTGTGAGTGTGAAGATCGGGCACGGGGTCGACGTGGGCCGCCTTCGGGAGGGCGACGAGGTCACCTTCTCTTGTGTGATCGACTCCAACCCCCAACCCTCCCACGTCTCCTGGTTCCACGGGGTGAGTTATTTTAAGAAGAATCCTTCCATGGTTATACCTTTATAACGAATGCGTTTCCGTTTCCGTCTGAGAGTGACCGTTAAATAACGAACTCTCATCCGATGGCGGCGCGTGCCAAATTGGCCGTGGGCGTTAAAAGAGAGGAGATATTCAAATTGAAAGTTGATGAAATTAGTTTTTCATTAAAGGGATTCCATAAAAAATGAAGTAAATATAGGAGAGACTCTCATCTGCAGAAGAGAAAGAGATAAAACAAAAGATGACGCGAAATAATCGTTCTTTGAATTACCCAAGTGTTAGTTTTCCCTTTTTTTTATAAAAGACTCTTTTCAAGCAGAATGAAAAATATTTTGTAATATAATGAACGAATCGAGAAAAATCGTCTTCTCTCTCTCTCTCTCTCTCTCTCTCTCTCTGAAGAAGAAAAACTGTTTATTCCTGGAAAATAATTTACTGAGGGGTTGAGGGATGAATCCACCCTCCACCGTTCGTTAGACGATATTATGCAAAAACTGTCAAATATTAATAATCCAAAAACTGCTTGGAATGTATTGCGAGGGTCATTTTGACCCCGGGAAGGGTTGGTTGCCCGGTTTTTCCTGTAATCAATCTACCGTGTTAACCGAGGGCCAAGTGTATGCAATAAATTAGAACGGTGAAGCGAAATTGAATTCAGGGGTCGAATCGACCCCCCTTCGTTATTTTAACGTTAGAAATGGCGGGCAAATGGCGTCAGGTTTTAATTTATCGGAGTCAGGTGCAATGCTTTTTAAACTCTGTGTCAACCCCTTCCCGGAGTGTAAAATCTTCTTCGTGACAACTTCTTGCATCCGAGGAGGGAAAATAATGGGAAACGTTGCGAAAAAAAATTAAACGGAAGAAAAATCGGTTTTTCAATTTCCCCGGAAAAATTGGAGAAAATGCGCAACACGGGGATGAAATTAGAGCATCCCTTTCTCCACGTCATAAACTCCTGCGATTGAAACGATTTTGAAATTCACTTGTTCGGGGGATTATCATTTATCTTTTGGCCCGCGCCCCTCGCCCCTCCCCTTCCCCTTCCGCGGGGGATGAAAATGAAGAAAGTTTTTCAAGGTTGTAATTGCCTTGATGAATTCCTTCGCTCCGTCTCAAACTCTCCCCAACCTGGATTGAATTTTTAGAGGGTGGAAAAAGCTTTGAAAGCTGCAGGTGTCGCCGGTGTGATAAAGGGTTTCGGGGGTGGGTGATTGGGTGGCGATGGACCGAAGGTAGAGACGGAAAGTCTGTCGGTATATTTTGGGGATTCAATTAACGTCGCCGTTAAACATTTGGGGATGTTTTTATAAGTTAAGTTTATAAGTTATTTGCAAAATTATAACCTTAAAATATAAAAATAAAAGTAATAAAACAAAAAAAAACATAATAATAAAATTACAAAATCACAAAAATCAAAAAAAACATTTTAAATAAAAACGAAAAACGAAACAAAAGAAATCAAAATAAACAAAATTAACAAATCGAAGAGACAAAAGTATAAAATCAACAAATTTACTGAAATTTTATTTAGGCAATAAATATAATTTGAGATAATCCGAAACTAAATAAAGTAAAGAGTTACCCGATAACAAGACAACACAAACATAATTAATCAATAAATAAATAATTGTTACAAATTAACAAAAATCCCATCGACAGTTGTTGGACAGACTCATTATTATAAATAAACGACTTATACTGTTGTTTTTTCTCTTATATAAATATGGAAATTTAAGCATTATTTTCTCAGGAGGGCGGTGGGGGAAAAGAGTTGGTCAGCGACTGCTGACCTGATTTTTTCCATCACAACAGCCAAACTCATTTCCAAGCGAAATCCTCAGCTGTTTAAAATGGGAAATTTTTCGGGGGGAAATCTCGTTATTTATAAAAAAAAGAAAAAGAAAATTTATACGGGCGTTCTTAGGCGGATATCCGAGTTCGCTTAAATCGTTTGAAAGGATCGGCGGGCGGCGGAGACTCCGCAAAAATATAAATAAAACTAAAACAAATTCGGGATTTTGTGAAAAATACGAAAAAACCAATAATGGCGAATTCAGAGGAAGAAAACCCTTTTCCCTTAAAAAAAATGTCGTCGTTTTAAATAAAATTTAATTAGACTTTTAAAAAAAAAGCTCTCTTTCGCGAAAAAATAATTTTTTTTAAGTCCGATCCGCTGAGGAAAATAATAATGGCCCAACTAGAAAAGTTTAAAAAAAATAAATAAAATAAAAGTGAAAATTGTACGGGAAAAGGTGCCTGTTGGGATCTTTCCTTTCCGCGCGCCCTTTTCCAATTTTTTCTCCTTCTTCTCGCCTTTTTAGGCGCGATTTTCCTGTCTTTCCTCCTCTCAGCCTCTCTTTCGCTTACAACTCTCCGATCTCCTCCTTTTTATTCCAAATGAATGTATACGAAATTATTTGGAGAGCGGTTACACTATTTATACTTAATTATTCTGTCTTTTTACCATTAGCTTATAACAGTGTTATGTTACCTCCACATTGATCGGTTTACTTATTAATATTATTTATTTATTTGTCTGTATCTTGGCTATTTATTTGCAAATTTACTCTTATTTATTATATGCTTATTTTTTACTTATTTATTATATACTTATTGTTTATTTATTTAATTTTTCGCTTTGGGGTATATTCTTATTGTCTGTCTATTTATTTCAGTGTAACCTCTTTATGAATATGTAAAGGTTTCATACATCGCCTTCACCTCCATCACTTTCAACCATCATTCCATTCCAAACATTCACTTTTAGAAAATTTAATATCGAAATTTATAAG
>JAQIBA010000305.1:0-28838 GCA_028293925.1 Brueelia nebulosa | reverse complement strand
AAAGTTAGTTTTACGAATAACTTTAAACAACGGCGTCTAGCTGAGGTTCCGACGGGTTTTTTCCGTTTCTCTACTTCCTAAAGAATAGATCTATGTGTATTTTGTTTTATTCTGATAGATTTCGATTTTTGGTACATTTGGGAGTACAGAAAAAAGTTTGAAAGAGTTTGAAAAAGTTAGTTTTACCAATAACTTTAAACAACGGCGTCAGCTGAGGTTCCGACGGGTTTTTTCCGTTTCTCTACTTCCTAAAGAATAGATCTATGTGTATTTTGTTTTAATCTGATCAGATTTCGATTTTTGGTACATTTGGGAGTACAGAAAAAAGTTTGAAAAAGTTTGAAAAAGTTAGTTTTACGAATAACTTTAAACAACGGCGTCCACTGAGCTCAGGAGGGGTTTTTTCCGTTTCTCTACATCCTAAAGAATAGATCTATGTGTATTTTGTTTTAGTTCTGATTAGATTTCGATTTTTGGTACATTTGGGAGTACAGAAAAAAGTTTGAAAAAGTTTGAAAAAGTTAGTTTTACGAATAACTTTAAACAACGGCGTCCTCTGAGCTTCCAGGAGGGGTTTTTTCTAATTCTCTACATCCTAAAGAATTGATCTATGTGTATTTTGTTTTATTCTGAGAGATTTCGATTTTTGGTACATTTGGGAGTACAGAAAAAAGTTTGAAAAAGTTCGAAAAAGTTAGTTTTACGAATAACTTTAAACAAAGGCGTCAGCTGAGGTTCCGACGGGTTTTTTCCGTTTCTCTACATCCTAAAGAATTGATCTATGTGTATTTTGTTTTATTCTGACAGATTTCGATTTTTGGTACATTTGGGAGTACAGAAAAAAGTTTGAAAAAGTTTGAAAAAGTTAGTTTTACGAATAACTTGAAGCAACGGCGTCCTCTGAGCTCAGGAGGGGTTTTTTCCGTTTCTCTACATCCTAAAGAATAGATCTATGTGTATTTTGTTATTGTTCATTACATTTCGATTTTTGGTACATTTGGGAGTACAGAAAAAAGTTTGAAAAAGTTTGAAAAAGTTAGTTTTCCGAATAACTTTAAACAACGGCGTCCTCTGAGCTTCAGGAGGGGTTTTTTCCGTTTCTCTACATCCTAAAGAATAGATCTATGTGTATTTTGTTTTAGTTCATTACATTTCGATTTTTGGTACATTTGGGAGTACAGAAAAAAGTTTGAAAAAGTTTGAAAAAGTTAGTTTTACGAATAACTTTAAACAACGGCGTCCTCTGAGCTCAGGAGGGGTTTTTTCCGTTTCTCTACATCCTAAAGAATAGATCTATGTGTATTTTGTTTTATTCTGACAGATTTCGATTTTTGGTACATTTGGGAGTACAGAAAAAAGTTTGAAAAAGTTTGAAAAAGTTAGTTTTACGAATAACTTTAAACAACGGCGTCCTCTGAGGCTCCGGAGGGGTTTTTTCCGTTTCTCTACATCCTAAAGAATAGATCTATGTGTATTTTGTTTTAATCTGAGCAGATTTCGATTTTTGGTACATTTGGGAGTACAGAAAAAAGTTTGAAAAAGTTTGAAAAAGTTAGTTTTACGAATAACTTTAAACAAAGGCGTCAGCTGAGGTTCCGACGGGTTTTTTCCGTTTCTCTACATCCTAAAGAATAGATCTATGTGTATTTTGTTTTAATTCATGACAGATTTCGATTTTTGGTACATTTGGGAGTACAGAAAAAAGTTTGAAAAAGTGTTCGAAAAAGTTAGTTTTACGAATAACTTTAAACAACGGCGTCAGCTGAGGTTCCGACGGGTTTTTTCCGTTTCTCTACATCCTAAAGAATAGATCTATGTGTATTTTGTTTTAGTTCTGATTAGATTTCGATTTTTGGTACATTTGGGAGTACAGAAAAAAGTTTGAAAGTGTTTGAAAAAGTTAGTTTTACGAATAACTTTAAACAACGGCGTCAGCTGAGGTTCCGACGGGTTTTTTCCGTTTCTCTACATCCTAAAGAATTGATCTATGTGTATTTTGTTTTATTCTGACAGATTTCGATTTTTGGTACATTTGGGAGTACAGAAAAAAGTTTGAAAAAGTTTGAAAAAGTTAGTTTTACGAATAACTTGAAACAACGGCGTCAGCTGAGGTTCCGACGGGTTTTTTCTAATTCTCTACATCCTAAAGAATAGATCTATGTGTATTTTGTTTTATTCTGAGCGATTTCGATTTTTGGTACATTTGGGAGTACAGAAAAAAGTTTGAAAAAGTTTGAAAAAGTTAGTTTTACGAATAACTTTAAACAACGGCGTCCTCTGAGCTCAGGAGGGGTTTTTTCCGTTTCTCTACATCCTAAAGAATAGATCTATGTGTATTTTGTTTTATTCTGAGAGATTTCGATTTTTGGTACATTTGGGAGTACAGAAAAAAGTTTGAAAAAGTTTGAAAAAGTTAGTTTTACGAATAACTTGAAGCAACGGCGTCCTCTGAGCTCAGGAGGGGTTTTTTCCGTTTCTCTACATCCTAAAGAATAGATCTATGTGTATTTTGTTTTATTCTGACAGATTTCGATTTTTGGTACATTTGGGAGTACAGAAAAAAGTTTGAAAAAGTTTGAAAAAGTTAGTTTTACCAATAACTTTAAACAACGGCGTTAGCTGAGGTTCCGACGGGTTTTTTCCGTTTCTCTACTTCCTAAAGAATAGATCTATGTGTATTTTGTTTTATTCTGATAGATTTCGATTTTTGGTACATTTGGGAGTACAGAAAAAAGTTTGAAAGTGTTTGAAAAAGTTAGTTTTACCAATAACTTTAAACAACGGCGTTAGCTGAGGTTCCGACGGGTTTTTTCCGTTTCTCTACTTCCTAAAGAATAGATCTATGTGTATTTTGTTTTAATTAATCACATTTCGATTTTTGGTACATTTGGGAGTACAGAAAAAAGTTTAAAAAAGTTTGAAAAAGTTAGTTTTACGAATAACTTTAAACAACGGCGTCCACTGAGCTCAGGAGGGGTTTTTTCCGTTTCTCTACATCCTAAAGAATTGATCTATGTGTATTTTGTTTTTGTTCATTACATTTCGATTTTTGGTACATTTGGGAGTACAGAAAAAAGTTTGAAAAAGTTTGAAAAAGTTAGTTTTACGAATAACTTTAAACAAAGGCGTCCTCTGAGCTTCCAAGGGGTTTTTTCTAATTCTCTACATCCTAAAGAATTGATCTATGTGTATTTTGTTTTATTCTGAGAGATTTCGATTTTTGGTACATTTGGGAGTACAGAAAAAAGTTTGAAAAAGTTCGAAAAAGTTAGTTTTACCAATAACTTTAAACAAAGGCGTCAGCTGAGGTTCCGACGGGTTTTTTCCGTTTCTCTACATCCTAAAGAATTGATCTATGTGTATTTTGTTTTATTCTGACAGATTTCGATTTTTGGTACATTTGGGAGTACAGAAAAAAGTTTGAAAAAGTTTGAAAAAGTTAGTTTTACGAATAACTTGAAGCAACGGCTTCCTCTGAGCTCAGGAGGGGTTTTTTCCGTTTCTCTACATCCTAAAGAATAGATCTATGTGTATTTTGTTATTGTTCATTACATTTCGATTTTTGGTACATTTGGGAGTACAGAAAAAAGTTTGAAAAAGTTTGAAAAAGTTAGTTTTCCGAATAACTTTAAACAACGGCGTCCTCTGAGCTCAGGAGGGGTTTTTTCCGTTTCTCTACATCCTAAAGAATAGATCTATGTGTATTTTGTTTTTGTTCATTACATTTCGATTTTTGGTACATTTGGGAGTACAGAAAAAAGTTTGAAAAAGTTTGAAAAAGTTAGTTTTACGAATAACTTTAAACAACGGCGTCCTCTGAGCTCAGGAGGGGTTTTTTCCGTTTCTCTACATCCTAAAGAATAGATCTATGTGTATTTTGTTTTATTCTGACAGATTTCGATTTTTGGTACATTTGGGAGTACAGAAAAAAGTTTGAAAAAGTTTGAAAAAGTTAGTTTTACGAATAACTTTAAACAACGGCGTCCTCTGAGCTCAGGAGGGGTTTTTTCCGTTTCTCTACATCCTAAAGAATAGATCTATGTGTATTTTGTTTTATTCTGAGAGATTTCGATTTTTGGTACATTTGGGAGTACAGAAAAAAGTTTGAAAAAGTTTGAAAAAGTTAGTTTTACGAATAACTTGAAACAAAGGCGTCAGCTGAGGTTCCGGACGGGTTTTTTCCGTTTCTCTACATCCTAAAGAATTGATCTATGTGTATTTTGTTTTATTCTGACAGATTTCGATTTTTGGTACATTTGGGAGTACAGAAAAAAGTTTGAAAGTGTTCGAAAAAGTTAGTTTTACCAATAACTTTAAACAACGGCGTCAGCTGAGGTTCCGACGGGTTTTTTCCGTTTCTCTACATCCTAAAGAATAGATCTATGTGTATTTTGTTTTTGTTCATTACATTTCGATTTTTGGTACATTTGGGAGTACAGAAAAAAGTTTGAAAGTGTTTGAAAAAGTTAGTTTTACCAATAACTTTAAACAAAGGCGTCAGCTGAGGTTCCGGACGGGTTTTTTCCGTTTCTCTACATCCTAAAGAATTGATCTATGTGTATTTTGTTTTATTCTGACAGATTTCGATTTTTGGTACATTTGGGAGTACAGAAAAAAGTTTGAAAAAGTTTGAAAAAGTTAGTTTTACGAATAACTTGAAACAAAGGCGTCAGCTGAGGTTCCGGACGGGTTTTTTCGTAATTCTCTACATCCTAAAGAATAGATCTATGTGTATTTTGTTTTATTCTGAGCGATTTCGATTTTTGGTACATTTGGGAGTACAGAAAAAAGTTTGAAAAAGTTTGAAAAAGTTAGTTTTACGAATAACTTTAAACAACGGCGTCCTCTGAGCTCAGGAGGGGTTTTTTCCGTTTCTCTACATCCTAAAGAATAGATCTATGTGTATTTTGTTTTATTCTGAGAGATTTCGATTTTTGGTACATTTGGGAGTACAGAAAAAAGTTTGAAAAAGTTTGAAAAAGTTAGTTTTACGAATAACTTGAAGCAACGGCGTCCTCTGAGCTCAGGAGGGGTTTTTTCCGTTTCTCTACATCCTAAAGAATTGATCTATGTGTATTTTGTTTTATTCTGTGAGATTTCGATTTTTGGTACATTTGGGAGTACAGAAAAAAGTTTGAAAAAGTTTGAAAAAGTTAGTTTTACGAATAACTTTAAACAAAGGCGTCCTCTGAGCTTCCAAGGGGTTTTTTCTAATTCTCTACATCCTAAAGAATTGATCTATGTGTATTTTGTTTTATTCTGAGAGATTTCGATTTTTGGTACATTTGGGAGTACAGAAAAAAGTTTGAAAAAGTTTGAAAAAGTTAGTTTTACGAATAACTTTAAACAAAGGCGTCAGCTGAGGTTCCGACGGGTTTTTTCCGTTTCTCTACATCCTAAAGAATTGATCTATGTGTATTTTGTTTTATTCTGACAGATTTCGATTTTTGGTACATTTGGGAGTACAGAAAAAAGTTTGAAAAAGTTTGAAAAAGTTAGTTTTACGAATAACTTGAAGCAACGGCGTCCTCTGAGCTCAGGAGAGGTTTTTTTCGTTTCTCTACATCCTAAAGAATAGATCTATGTGTATTTTGTTTTATTCTGAGAGATTTCGATTTTTGGTACATTTGGGAGTACAGAAAAAAGTTTGAAAAAGTTTGAAAAAGTTAGTTTTACGAATAACTTTAAACAACGGCGTTCTCTGAGCTCAGGAGGGGTTTTTTCCGTTTCTCTACATCCTAAAGAATAGATCTATGTGTATTTTGTTTTATTCTGAGAGATTTCGATTTTTGGTACATTTGGGAGTACAGAAAAAAGTTTGAAAAAGTTTGAAAAAGTTAGTTTT
This sequence comes from Brueelia nebulosa, assembly GCA_028293925.1. NCBI lineage: Eukaryota > Metazoa > Arthropoda > Insecta > Psocodea > Philopteridae > Brueelia > Brueelia nebulosa. The sequence continues at coordinate 22,993 of JAQIBA010000305.1, read as the reverse complement.
ACGAATAACTTGAAACAAAGGCGTCAGCTGAGGTTCCGACGGGTTTTTTCTAATTCTCTACATCCTAAAGAATAGATCTATGTGTATTTTGTTTTATTCTGAGAGATTTCGATTTTTGGTACATTTGGGAGTACAGAAAAAAGTTTGAAAAAGTTTGAAAAAGTTAGTTTTACGAATAACTTTAAACAACGGCGTCCTCTGAGCTCAGGAGGGGTTTTTTCCGTTTCTCTACATCCTAAAGAATAGATCTATGTGTATTTTGTTTTATTCTGAGAGATTTCGATTTTTGGTACATTTGGGAGTACAGAAAAAAGTTTGAAAAAGTTTGAAAAAGTTAGTTTTACGAATAACTTGAAGCAACGGCGTCCTCTGAGCTCAGGAGGGGTTTTTTCCGTTTCTCTACATCCTAAAGAATTGATCTATGTGTATTTTGTTTTATTCTGTGAGATTTCGATTTTTGGTACATTTGGGAGTACAGAAAAAAGTTTGAAAAAGTTTGAAAAAGTTAGTTTTACGAATAACTTTAAACAAAGGCGTCCTCTGAGCTTCCAAGGGGTTTTTTCTAATTCTCTACATCCTAAAGAATTGATCTATGTGTATTTTGTTTTATTCTGAGAGATTTCGATTTTTGGTACATTTGGGAGTACAGAAAAAAGTTTGAAAAAGTTTGAAAAAGTTAGTTTTACGAATAACTTTAAACAAAGGCGTCAGCTGAGGTTCCGACGGGTTTTTTCCGTTTCTCTACATCCTAAAGAATTGATCTATGTGTATTTTGTTTTATTCTGACAGATTTCGATTTTTGGTACATTTGGGAGTACAGAAAAAAGTTTGAAAAAGTTTGAAAAAGTTAGTTTTACGAATAACTTGAAGCAACGGCGTCCTCTGAGCTCAGGAGAGGTTTTTTTCGTTTCTCTACATCCTAAAGAATAGATCTATGTGTATTTTGTTTTATTCTGAGAGATTTCGATTTTTGGTACATTTGGGAGTACAGAAAAAAGCTTGAAAAAGTTTGAAAAAGTTAGTTTTACGAATAACTTTAAACAACGGCGTTCTCTGAGCTCAGGAGGGGTTTTTTCCGTTTCTCTACATCCTAAAGAATAGATCTATGTGTATTTTGTTTTATTCTGAGAGATTTCGATTTTTGGTACATTTGGGAGTACAGAAAAAAGTTTGAAAAAGTTTGAAAAAGTTAGTTTTACGAATAACTTGAAGCAACGGCGTCCTCTGAGCTCAGGAGGGGTTTTTTTCGTTTCTCTACATCCTAAAGAATAGATCTATGTGTATTTTGTTTTATTCTGAGAGATTTCGATTTTTGGTACATTTGGGAGTACAGAAAAAAGTTTGAAAAAGTTTGATAAAGTTAGTTTTACGAATAACTTTAAACAACGGCGTCCTCTGAGCTCAGGAGGGGTTTTTTCCGTTTCTCTACATCCTAAAGAATAGATCTATGTGTATTTTGTTTTATTCTGAGAGATTTCGATTTTTGGTACATTTGGGAGTACAGAAAAAAGTTTGAAAAAGTTTGAAAAAGTTAGTTTTACGAATAACTTGAAGCAACGGCGTCCTCTGAGCTCAGGAGGGGTTTTTTCCGTTTCTCTACATCCTAAAGAATAGATCTATGTGTATTTTGTTTTATTCTGTGAGATTTCGATTTTTGGTACATTTGGGAGTACAGAAAAAAGTTTGAAAAAGTTTGAAAAAGTTAGTTTTACGAATAACTTTAAACAACGGCGTTCTCTGAGCTCAGGAGGGGTTTTTTCCGTTTCTCTACATCCTAAAGAATAGATCTATGTGTATTTTGTTTTATTCTGAGAGATTTCGATTTTTGGTACATTTGGGAGTACAGAAAAAAGTTTGAAAAAGTTTGAAAAAGTTAGTTTTACGAATAACTTTAAACAACGGCGTTCTCTGAGCTCAGGAGGGGTTTTTTCTAATTCTCTACATCCTAAAGAATAGATCTATGTGTATTTTGTTTTATTCTGTGAGATTTCGATTTTTGGTACATTTGGGAGTACAGAAAAAAGTTTGAAAAAGTTTGAAAAAGTTAGTTTTACGAATAACTTTAAACAACGGCGTCCTCTGAGCTTCCAGAGGGGTTTTTTCTAATTCTCTACATCCTAAAGAATTGATCTATGTGTATTTTGTTTTATTCTGAGAGATTTCGATTTTTGGTACATTTGGGAGTACAGAAAAAAGTTTGAAAAAGTTTGAAAAAGTTAGTTTTACGAATAACTTGAAGCAACGGCGTCCTCTGAGCTCAGGAGAGGTTTTTTTCGTTTCTCTACATCCTAAAGAATAGATCTATGTGTATTTTGTTTTATTCTGAGAGATTTCGATTTTTGGTACATTTGGGAGTACAGAAAAAAGTTTGAAAAAGTTTGAAAAAGTTAGTTTTACGAATAACTTTAAACAACGGCGTTCATCTGAGCTCAGGAGGGGTTTTTTCCGTTTCTCTACATCCTAAAGAATAGATCTATGTGTATTTTGTTTTATTCTGAGAGATTTCGATTTTTGGTACATTTGGGAGTACAGAAAAAAGTTTGAAAAAGTTTGAAAAAGTTAGTTTTACGAATAACTTGAAGCAACGGCGTCCTCTGAGCTCAGGAGGGGTTTTTTTCGTTTCTCTACATCCTAAAGAATAGATCTATGTGTATTTTGTTTTATTCTGAGAGATTTCGATTTTTGGTACATTTGGGAGTACAGAAAAAAGTTTGAAAAAGTTTGATAAAGTTAGTTTTACGAATAACTTTAAACAACGGCGTCCTCTGAGCTCAGGAGGGGTTTTTTCCGTTTCTCTACATCCTAAAGAATAGATCTATGTGTATTTTATTTTTGTTCATTACATTTCGATTTTTGGTGCATTTGGGAGTACAGAAAAAAGTTTGAAAAAGTTTGAAAAAGTTAGTTTTACGAATAACTTTAAACAACGGCGTTCTCTGAGCTCAGGAGGGGTTTTTTCCGTTTCTCTACATCCTAAAGAATAGATCTATGTGTATTTTGTTTTATTCTGAGAGATTTCGATTTTTGGTACATTTGGGAGTACAGAAAAAAGTTTGAAAAAGTTTGAAAAAGTTAGTTTTACGAATAACTTTAAACAACGGCGTTCTCTGAGCTCAGGAGGGGTTTTTTCCGTTTCTCTACATCCTAAAGAATAGATCTATGTGTATTTTGTTTTATTCTGAGAGATTTCGATTTTTGGTACATTTGGGAGTACAGAAAAAAGTTTGAAAAAGTTTGAAAAAGTTAGTTTTACGAATAACTTGAAACAAAGGCGTCAGCTGAGGTTCCGACGGGTTTTTTCCGTTTCTCTACATCCTAAAGAATAGATCTATGTGTATTTTGTTTTATTCTGAGAGATTTCGATTTTTGGTACATTTGGGAGTACAGAAAAAAGTTTGAAAAAGTTTGAAAAAGTTAGTTTTACGAATAACTTTAAACAACGGCGTTCTCTGAGCTTCCAAGGGGTTTTTTCTAATTCTCTACATCCTAAAGAATAGATCTATGTGTATTTTGTTTTTGTTCATTACATTTCGATTTTTGGTACATTTGGGAGTACAGAAAAAAGTTTGAAAAAGTTTGAAAAAGTTAGTTTTACGAATAACTTTAAACAACGGCGTTCTCTGAGCTCAGGAGGGGTTTTTTCTAATTCTCTATATCCTAAAGAATTGATCTATGTGTATTTTGTTTTATTCTGAGAGATTTCGATTTTTGGTACATTTGGGAGTACAGAAAAAAGTTTGAAAAAGTTTGAAAAAGTTAGTTTTCCGAATAACTTTAAACAACGGCGTTCTCTGAGCTTCCAAGGGGTTTTTTCTAATTCTCTACATCCTAAAGAATAGATCTATGTGTATTTTGTTTTATTCTGAGAGATTTCGATTTTTGGTACATTTGGGAGTACAGAAAAAAGTTTGAAAAAGTTTGAAAAAGTTAGTTTTACGAATAACTTGAAACAAAGGCGTCAGCTGAGGTTCCGACGGGTTTTTTCTAATTCTCTACATCCTAAAGAATAGATCTATGTGTATTTTGTTTTATTCTGAGAGATTTCGATTTTTGGTACATTTGGGAGTAAAGAAAAAAGTTTGAAAAAGTTTGAAAAAGTTAGTTTTACGAATAACTTTAAACAACGGCGTCCTCTGAGCTCAGGAGGGGTTTTTTCCGTTTCTCTACATTCTAAAGAATTGATCTATGTGTATTTTGTTTTTGTTCATTACATTTCGATTTTTGGTACATTTGGGAGTACAGAAAAAAGTTTGAAAGTGTTCGAAAAAGTTAGTTTTACCAATAACTTGAAACAACGGCGTCATCTGAGCTTCCGAGGGGTTTTTTCCGTTTCTCTACATCCTAAAGAATAGATCTATGTGTATTTTGTTTTATTCTGATAGATTTCGATTTTTGGTACATTTGGGAGTACAGAAAAAAGTTTGAAAAAGTTTGAAAAAGTTAGTTTTACGAATAACTTTAAACAACGGCGTCCTCTGAGCTCAGGAGGGGTTTTTTCCGTTTCTCTACATCCTAAAGAATAGATCTATGTGTATTTTGTTTTAGTTCATTACATTTCGATTTTTGGTACATTTGGGAGTACAGAAAAAAGTTTGAAAAAGTTTGAAAAAGTTAGTTTTACGAATAACTTTAAACAACGGCGTCAGCTGAGGTTCCGACGGGTTTTTTCCGTTTCTCTACATCCTAAAGAATAGATCTATGTGTATTTTGTTTTATTCTGAGAGATTTCGATTTTTGGTACATTTGGGAGTACAGAAAAAAGTTTGAAAAAGTTTGAAAAAGTTAGTTTTACGAATAACTTTAAACAACGGCGTTCTCTGAGCTCAGGAGGGGTTTTTTCCGTTTCTCTACATCCTAAAGAATAGATCTATGTGTATTTTGTTTTATTCTGAGAGATTTCGATTTTTGGTACATTTGGGAGTACAGAAAAAAGTTTGAAAAAGTTTGAAAAAGTTAGTTTTACGAATAACTTTAAACAACGGCGTTCTCTGAGCTCAGGAGGGGTTTTTTCTAATTCTCTACTATCCTAAAGAATAGATCTATGTGTATTTTGTTTTATTCTGTGAGATTTCGATTTTTGGTACATTTGGGAGTACAGAAAAAAGTTTGAAAAAGTTTGAAAAAGTTAGTTTTACGAATAACTTTAAACAACGGCGTCCTCTGAGCTTCCAAGGGGTTTTTTCTAATTCTCTACATCCTAAAGAATAGATCTATGTGTATTTTGTTTTATTCTGAGAGATTTCGATTTTTGGTACATTTGGGAGTACAGAAAAAAGTTTGAAAAAGTTTGAAAAAGTTAGTTTTACGAATAACTTGAAACAACGGCGTCAGCTGAGGTTCCAGAGGGGTTTTTTCTAATTCTCTACATCCTAAAGAATAGATCTATGTGTATTTTGTTTTAGTTCATTACATTTCGATTTTTGGTACATTTGGGAGTACAGAAAAAAGTTTGAAAAAGTTTGAAAAAGTTAGTTTTACGAATAACTTTAAACAACGGCGTCCTCTGAGCTTCCAAGGGGTTTTTTCTAATTCTCTACTATCCTAAAGAATTGATCTATGTGTATTTTGTTTTAGTTCTGAGAGATTTCGATTTTTGGTACATTTGGGAGTACAGAAAAAAGTTTGAAAAAGTTTGAAAAAGTTAGTTTTACGAATAACTTTAAACAACGGCGTTCTCTGAGCTCAGGAGGGGTTTTTTCTAATTCTCTATATCCTAAAGAATAGATCTATGTGTATTTTGTTTTAGTTCTGAGAGATTTCGATTTTTGGTACATTTGGGAGTACAGAAAAAAGTTTGAAAGTGATTGAAAAAGTTAGTTTTACGAATAACTTTAAACAACGGCGTCAGCTGAGGCTCCGGACGGGTTTTTTCCGTTTCTCTACTTCCTAAAGAATAGATCTATGTGTATTTTGTTTTAATTAATCACATTTCGATTTTTGGTACATTTGGGAGTACAGAAAAAAGTTTGAAAAAGTTTGAAAAAGTTAGTTTTACGAATAACTCTAAACAACGGCGTCACCTGAGCTCAGGACGGGTTTTTTCCGTTTCTCTACATCCTAAAGAATAGATCTATGTGTATTTTGTTTTAATTCATTACATTTCGATTTTTGGTACATTTGGGAGTACAGAAAAAAGTTTGAAAAAGTTTGAAAAAGTTAGTTTTACGAATAACTTGAAACAACGGCGTCAGCTGAGGTTCCGACGGGTTTTTTCTAATTCTCTACATCCTAAAGAATAGATCTATGTGTATTTTGTTTTATTCTGAGAGATTTCGATTTTTGGTACATTTGGGAGTACAGAAAAAAGTTTGAAAAAGTTTGAAAAAGTTAGTTTTACGAATAACTTTAAACAACGGCGTCCTCTGAGCTTCCAAGGGGTTTTTTCTAATTCTCTACTATCCTAAAGAATAGATCTATGTGTATTTTGTTTTATTCTGAGAGATTTCGATTTTTGGTACATTTGGGAGTACAGAAAAAAGTTTGAAAAAGTTTGAAAAAGTTAGTTTTACGAATAACTTTAAACAACGGCGTCCTCTGAGCTCAGGAGGGGTTTTTTCTAATTCTCTACATCCTAAAGAATAGATCTATGTGTATTTTGTTTTAGTTCATTACATTTCGATTTTTGGTACATTTGGGAGTACAGAAAAAAGTTTGAAAAAGTTTGAAAAAGTTAGTTTTACGAATAACTTTAAACAACGGCGTCTCTGAGCTCAGGAGGGGTTTTTTCCGTTTCTCTACTATCCTAAAGAATAGATCTATGTGTATTTTGTTTTAGTTCATTACATTTCGATTTTTGGTACATTTGGGAGTACAGAAAAAAGTTTGAAAAAGTTTGAAAAAGTTAGTTTTACGAATAACTTGAAGCAACGGCGTCCTCTGAGCTTCCAGGAGGGGTTTTTTCCGTTTCTCTACATCCTAAAGAATAGATCTATGTGTATTTTGTTTTAGTTCATTACGATTTCGATTTTTGGTACATTTGGGAGTACAGAAAAAAGTTTGAAAAAGTTTGAAAAAGTTAGTTTTACGAATAACTTTAAACAACGGCGTCAGCTGAGGTTCCGACGGGTTTTTTCCGTTTCTCTACTTCCTAAAGAATAGATCTATGTGTATTTTGTTTTATTCTGACAGATTTCGATTTTTGGTACATTTGGGAGTACAGAAAAAAGTTTGAAAAAGTTTGAAAAAGTTAGTTTTACGAATAACTTTAAACAACGGCGTTAGCTGAGGTTCCGACGGGTTTTTTCCGTTTCTCTACTTCCTAAAGAATAGATCTATGTGTATTTTGTTTTAATTCATCACATTTCGATTTTTGGTACATTTGGGAGTACAGAAAAAAGTTTGAAAAAGTTTGAAAAAGTTAGTTTTACGAATAACTTTAAACAACGGCGTCACCTGAGCTCAGGAGGGGTTTTTTCCGTTTCTCTACATCCTAAAGAATAGATCTATGTGTATTTTGTTTTAGTTCATTACATTTCGATTTTTGGTACATTTGGGAGTACAGAAAAAAGTTTGAAAAAGTTTGAAAAAGTTAGTTTTACGAATAACTTTAAACAACGGCGTCACCTGAGCTTCCAGAGGGGTTTTTTCTAATTCTCTACATCCTAAAGAATAGATCTATGTGTATTTTGTTTTATTCTGAGAGATTTCGATTTTTGGTACATTTGGGAGTACAGAAAAAAGTTTGAAAAAGTTTGAAAAAGTTAGTTTTACGAATAACTTTAAACAACGGCGTCAGCTGAGGTTCCGACGGGTTTTTTCCGTTTCTCTACATCCTAAAGAATAGATCTATGTGTATTTTGTTTTATTCTGATAGATTTCGATTTTTGGTACATTTGGGAGTACAGAAAAAAGTTTGAAAAAGTTTGAAAAAGTTAGTTTTACGAATAACTTTAAACAACGGCGTCCTCTGAGCTCAGGAGGGGTTTTTTCCGTTTCTCTACATCCTAAAGAATAGATCTATGTGTATTTTGTTTTATTCTGATACATTTCGATTTTTGGTACATTTGGGAGTACAGAAAAAAGTTTGAAAAAGTTTGAAAAAGTTAGTTTTACGAATAACTTTAAACAACGGCGTCCTCTGAGCTCAGGAGGGGTTTTTTCCGTTTCTCTACATCCTAAAGAATAGATCTATGTGTATTTTGTTTTAGTTCATTACATTTCGATTTTTGGTACATTTGGGAGTACAGAAAAAAGTTTGAAAAAGTTTGAAAAAGTTAGTTTTACGAATAACTTTAAACAACGGCGTCCTCTGAGCTTCCAGAGGGGTTTTTTCCGTTTCTCTACTATCCTAAAGAATAGATCTATGTGTATTTTGTTTTATTCTGACAGATTTCGATTTTTGGTACATTTGGGAGTACAGAAAAAAGTTTGAAAAAGTTTGAAAAAGTTAGTTTTACGAATAACTCTAAACAACGGCGTCACCTGAGCTCAGGAGAGGTTTTTTCCGTTTCTCTACATCCTAAAGAATAGATCTATGTGTATTTTGTTTTATTCATACATTTCGATTTTTGGTACATTTGGGAGTACAGAAAAAAGTTTGAAAAAGTTTGAAAAAGTTAGTTTTACGAATAACTCTAAACAACGGCGTCACCTGAGCTCAGGAGGGGTTTTTTCCGTTTCTCTACATCCTAAAGAATAGATCTATGTGTATTTTGTTTTATTCTGACAGATTTCGATTTTTGGTACATTTGGGAGTACAGAAAAAAGTTTGAAAAAGTTTGAAAAAGTTAGTTTTACGAATAACTTTAAACAACGGCGTCCTCTGAGCTCAGGAGGGGTTTTTTCCGTTTCTCTACATCCTAAAGAATAGATCTATGTGTATTTTGTTTTATTCTGATAGATTTCGATTTTTGGTACATTTGGGAGTACAGAAAAAAGTTTGAAAAAGTTTGAAAAAGTTAGTTTTACGAATAACTTGAAACAACGGCGTCACCTGAGCTCAGGAGGGGTTTTTTCCGTTTCTCTACATCCTAAAGAATAGATCTATGTGTATTTTGTTTTATTCTGATAGATTTCGATTTTTGGTACATTTGGGAGTACAGAAAAAAGTTTGAAAAAGTTTGAAAAAGTTAGTTTTACGAATAACTTGAAACAACGGCGTCCTCTGAGCTTCAGGAGGGGTTTTTTCCGTTTCTCTACATCCTAAAGAATAGATCTATGTGTATTTTGTTTTATTCTGATACATTTCGATTTTTGGTACATTTGGGAGTACAGAAAAAAGTTTGAAAAAGTTTGAAAAAGTTAGTTTTACGAATAACTTTAAACAACGGCGTCAGCTGAGCTCAGGACGGGTTTTTTCCGTTTCTCTACATCCTAAAGAATAGATCTATGTGTATTTTGTTTTATTCTGATAGATTTCGATTTTTGGTACATTTGGGAGTACAGAAAAAAGTTTGAAAAAGTTTGAAAAAGTTAGTTTTACGAATAACTTGAAGCAACGGCGTCACTCTGAGCTCAGGAGGGGTTTTTTCCGTTTCTCTACATCCTAAAGAATAGATCTATGTGTATTTTGTTTTATTCTGATAGATTTCGATTTTTGGTACATTTGGGAGTACAGAAAAAAGTTTGAAAAAGTTTGAAAAAGTTAGTTTTACGAATAACTTGAAGCAACGGCGTCACCTGAGCTCAGGAGAGGTTTTTTCCGTTTCTCTACATCCTAAAGAATAGATCTATGTGTATTTTGTTTTATTCTGATAGATTTCGATTTTTGGTACATTTGGGAGTACAGAAAAAAGTTTGAAAAAGTTTGAAAAAGTTAGTTTTACGAATAACTCTAAACAACGGCGTCACCTGAGCTCAGGAGAGGTTTTTTCCGTTTCTCTACATCCTAAAGAATAGATCTATGTGTATTTTGTTTTAGTTCATACATTTCGATTTTTGGTACATTTGGGAGTACAGAAAAAAGTTTGAAAAAGTTTGAAAAAGTTAGTTTTACGAATAACTCTAAACAACGGCGTCACCTGAGCTCAGGAGGGGTTTTTTCCGTTTCTCTACATCCTAAAGAATAGATCTATGTGTATTTTGTTTTATTCTGATAGATTTCGATTTTTGGTACATTTGGGAGTACAGAAAAAAGTTTGAAAAAGTTTGAAAAAGTTAGTTTTACGAATAACTCTAAACAACGGCGTCACCTGAGGCTCCGGACGGGTTTTTTCCGTTTCTCTACATCCTAAAGAATAGATCTATGTGTATTTTGTTTTATTCTGATACATTTCGATTTTTGGTACATTTGGGAGTACAGAAAAAAGTTTGAAAAAGTTTGAAAAAGTTAGTTTTACGAATAACTCTAAACAACGGCGTCCTCTGAGCTCAGGAGGGGTTTTTTCCGTTTCTCTACATCCTAAAGAATAGATCTATGTGTATTTTGTTTTAGTTCATTACATTTCGATTTTTGGTACATTTGGGAGTACAGAAAAAAGTTTGAAAAAGTTTGAAAAAGTTAGTTTTACGAATAACTTTAAACAACGGCGTCACCTGAGCTCAGGAGAGGTTTTTTCCGTTTCTCTACATCCTAAAGAATAGATCTATGTGTATTTTGTTTTATTCATACATTTCGATTTTTGGTACATTTGGGAGTACAGAAAAAAGTTTGAAAAAGTTTGAAAAAGTTAGTTTTACGAATAACTCTGAAACAACGGCGTCACCTGAGCTCAGGAGAGGTTTTTTCCGTTTCTCTACATCCTAAAGAATAGATCTATGTGTATTTTGTTTTATTCTGATAGATTTCGATTTTTGGTACATTTGGGAGTACAGAAAAAAGTTTGAAAAAGTTTGAAAAAGTTAGTTTTACGAATAACTCTAAACAACGGCGTCACCTGAGCTTCCAGAGGGGTTTTTTCCGTTTCTCTACATCCTAAAGAATAGATCTATGTGTATTTTGTTTTATTCTGATACATTTCGATTTTTGGTACATTTGGGAGTACAGAAAAAAGTTTGAAAAAGTTTGAAAAAGTTAGTTTTACGAATAACTCTAAACAACGGCGTCACCTGAGCTCAGGACGGGTTTTTTCCGTTTCTCTACATCCTAAAGAATAGATCTATGTGTATTTTGTTTTATTCATACATTTCGATTTTTGGTACATTTGGGAGTACAGAAAAAAGTTTGAAAAAGTTTGAAAAAGTTAGTTTTACGAATAACTTGAAGCAACGGCGTCCTCTGAGCTCAGGAGGGGTTTTTTCCGTTTCTCTACATCCTAAAGAATAGATCTATGTGTATTTTGTTTTAGTTCATTACATTTCGATTTTTGGTACATTTGGGAGTACAGAAAAAAGTTTGAAAAAGTTTGAAAAAGTTAGTTTTACGAATAACTTTAAACAACGGCGTCACCTGAGCTCAGGAGGGTTTTTTCCGTTTCTCTACATCCTAAAGAATAGATCTATGTGTATTTTGTTTTAGTTCATACATTTCGATTTTTGGTACATTTGGGAGTACAGAAAAAAGTTTGAAAAAGTTTGAAAAAGTTAGTTTTACGAATAACTCTAAACAACGGCGTCACCTGAGCTCAGGAGAGGTTTTTTCCGTTTCTCTACATCCTAAAGAATAGATCTATGTGTATTTTGTTTTATTCTGATAGATTTCGATTTTTGGTACATTTGGGAGTACAGAAAAAAGTTTGAAAAAGTTTGAAAAAGTTAGTTTTACGAATAACTCTAAACAACGGCGTCACCTGAGCTCAGGAGGGGTTTTTTCCGTTTCTCTACATCCTAAAGAATAGATCTATGTGTATTTTGTTTTAGTTCATTACATTTCGATTTTTGGTACATTTGGGAGTACAGAAAAAAGTTTGAAAAAGTTTGAAAAAGTTAGTTTTACGAATAACTTGAAACAACGGCGTCAGCTGAGGTTCCGACGGGTTTTTTCCGTTTCTCTACATCCTAAAGAATAGATCTATGTGTATTTTGTTTTAGTTCATTACATTTCGATTTTTGGTACATTTGGGAGTACAGAAAAAAGTTTGAAAAAGTTTGAAAAAGTTAGTTTTACGAATAACTCTAAACAACGGCGTCACCTGAGCTCAGGAGGGGTTTTTTCCGTTTCTCTACATCCTAAAGAATAGATCTATGTGTATTTTGTTTTAGTTCATTACATTTCGATTTTTGGTACATTTGGGAGTACAGAAAAAAGTTTGAAAAAGTTTGAAAAAGTTAGTTTTACGAATAACTTGAAACAACGGCGTCACCTGAGCTCAGGAGAGGTTTTTTCCGTTTCTCTACATCCTAAAGAATAGATCTATGTGTATTTTGTTTTATTCTGATAGATTTCGATTTTTGGTACATTTGGGAGTACAGAAAAAAGTTTGAAAAAGTTTGAAAAAGTTAGTTTTACGAATAACTCTAAACAACGGCGTCACCTGAGCTCAGGAGAGGTTTTTTCCGTTTCTCTACTTCCTAAAGAATAGATCTATGTGTATTTTGTTTTAGTTCATCACATTTCGATTTTTGGTACATTTGGGAGTACAGAAAAAAGTTTGAAAAAGTTTGAAAAAGTTTGAAAATGTTTTTATGTCTATAGTTGGACGGAATTGAGTTTAGGAAAATTTAGATAGTGTGTGTTTTTTCTTGTATTTCTCACAAGGTATAATTTTATGGCAATTTATTCATTTTAATCTCTTTTATTTTAGTTAGAAAATCTATAAGAGTAAGGGCGAAATGTAATGTTTCTCAGTTAAATTTTTTCTTAATGAAAAGAAATTGAATATTAAAATAAATTACAGTGTTTAGGTAAATCAGAATCGCATTTTTTTTTTAATAATTAATAAATATATTGGGTGAGTGCGGTCAACCATTGGGATTTCTGTATTCGTCAATGTAAAGGACGGAAATGAAAATGTAAACAAGTTTACTTCGGTCTGGCGACGTCATCCTTGAGAGGAGGAGGAGGAGGAGCGTAAGGCTGAGATGAGAATACAGCGTTGCCATTTTACATTAACCGTTGCCGTTGTTTTTATAAAAGAATTGAGAATTCGTGTGGTTTTCCAATGAACAATGAGATTTTTGTTTGTTTGAATGTGAGAAAATGTGAGATTTATATTGAGTGAAGTGTTTTTAGCATATTATTATTAAAGGTAATCGGGTTGAAAATGTAATGTCGGTTATTATTTCCTATGAAGCGCAGCTGGCTGGGTTTTTAGTGCAACGGTCATTTCTAGATAATCCTGATATAGCCTGGATAAAATTGGAGGACAAATTTTGGATTTTGTATTTACTACGGATGCGCCGAATATTCAGTAGGTATTTGATATTCACTTTGTGTGTACGGTTCGAGTATGTCTATTTATTGCCTGAACTAAAAGAAAACCTTCATATGAAAGTAATGGAAAATAATTAAATAGTTAATTAATAAAATATGGAATTAATCCAAGAAAATAAAGCAATTAAATTTCAATTCAAAATATTTATTTCTTACAATAAACAGATATCAATCAAATCATTACAAAGGTATGAAAGTATAGTATTGCTAGTATATAATAGAAGTATAAACATTGCAGCACACCTGTGTTTAAACTTAGAACGTTTTTATATAAGAACGAATGAAGTTTTGAAAAGTTTTCACCTTTGAAAAAAGTAAACAACGGCGTCCTCTGAGCTCAGGAGGGGTTTTTTCCGTTTCTCTACATCCTAAAGAATAGATCTATGTGTATTTTGTTTTAGTTCGATTACATTTCGATTTTTGGTACATTTGGGAGTACAGAAAAAAGTCTGAAAAAGTTTGAAAAAGTTAGTTTTACGAATAACTTTAAACAACGGCGTCCTCTGAGCTCAGGAGGGGTTTTTTCCGTTTCTCTACATCCTAAAGAATAGATCTATGTGTATTTTGTTTTAGTTCATTACATTTCGATTTTTGGTACATTTGGGAGTACAGAAAAAAGTTTGAAAAAGTGTTCGAAAAAGTTAGTTTTACGAATAACTTTAAACAACGGCGTCATCTGAGCTTCCGAGGGGTTTTTTCCGTTTCTCTACATCCTAAAGAATAGATCTATGTGTATTTTGTTTTAGTTCGATTACATTTCGATTTTTGGTACATTTGGGAGTACAGAAAAAAAAGTTTGAAAAAGTTTGAAAAAGTTAGTTTTACGAATAACTCTAAACAACGGCGTCACCTGAGCTCAGGAGAGGTTTTTTCCGTTTCTCTACTTCCTAAAGAATAGATCTATGTGTATTTTGTTTTATTCTGATAGATTTCGATTTTTGGTACATTTGGGAGTACAGAAAAAAGTTTGAAAAAGTTTGAAAAAGTTAGTTTTACGAATAACTCTAAACAACGGCGTCACCTGAGCTCAGGAGAGGTTTTTTCCGTTTCTCTACTTCCTAAAGAATAGATCTATGTGTATTTTGTTTTATTCTGATAGATTTCGATTTTTGGTACATTTGGGAGTACAGAAAAAAGTTTGAAAAAGTTTGAAAAAGTTAGTTTTACGAATAACTCTAAACAACGGCGTCACCTGAGCTCAGGAGAGGTTTTTTCCGTTTCTCTACTTCCTAAAGAATAGATCTATGTGTATTTTGTTTTATTCATACATTTCGATTTTTGGTACATTTGGGAGTACAGAAAAAAGTTTGAAAAAGTTTGAAAAAGTTAGTTTTACGAATAACTCTAAACAACGGCGTCACCTGAGCTTCAGGAGAGGTTTTTTCCGTTTCTCTACATCCTAAAGAATAGATCTATGTGTATTTTGTTTTATTCTGATAGATTTCGATTTTTGGTACATTTGGGAGTACAGAAAAAAGTTTGAAAAAGTTTGAAAAAGTTAGTTTTACGAATAACTCTAAACAACGGCGTCACCTGAGGTTCCGACGAGGTTTTTTCCGTTTCTCTACATCCTAAAGAATAGATCTATGTGTATTTTGTTTTAGTTCATTACATTTCGATTTTTGGTACATTTGGGAGTACAGAAAAAAGTTTGAAAAAGTTTGAAAAAGTTAGTTTTACGAATAACTCTGAAACAACGGCGTCACCTGAGGTTCCGACGGGTTTTTTCCGTTTCTCTACATCCTAAAGAATAGATCTATGTGTATTTTGTTTTAGTTCATTACATTTCGATTTTTGGTACATTTGGGAGTACAGAAAAAAGTTTGAAAAAGTTTGAAAAAGTTAGTTTTACGAATAACTCTAAACAACGGCGTCACCTGAGCTTCAGGAGGGTTTTTTCCGTTTCTCTACATCCTAAAGAATAGATCTATGTGTATTTTGTTTTAGTTCATTACATTTCGATTTTTGGTACATTTGGGAGTACAGAAAAAAGTTTGAAAAAGTTTGAAAAAGTTAGTTTTACGAATAACTCTGAAACAACGGCGTCACCTGAGCTCAGGAGAGGTTTTTTCCGTTTCTCTACATCCTAAAGAATAGATCTATGTGTATTTTGTTTTAGTTCGATACATTTCGATTTTTGGTACATTTGGGAGTACAGAAAAAAGTTTGAAAAAGTTTGAAAAAGTTAGTTTTACGAATAACTTTAAACAACGGCGTCACCTGAGCTTCCGACGGGTTTTTTCCGTTTCTCTACATCCTAAAGAATAGATCTATGTGTATTTTGTTTTATTCTGATAGATTTCGATTTTTGGTACATTTGGGAGTACAGAAAAAAGTTTGAAAAAGTTTGAAAAAGTTAGTTTTACGAATAACTCTAAACAACGGCGTCACCTGAGCTTCAGGAGAGGTTTTTTCCGTTTCTCTACATCCTAAAGAATAGATCTATGTGTATTTTGTTTTATTCTGATAGATTTCGATTTTTGGTACATTTGGGAGTACAGAAAAAAGTTTGAAAAAGTTTGAAAAAGTTAGTTTTACGAATAACTTTAAACAACGGCGTCCTCTGAGCTCAGGAGGGGTTTTTTCCGTTTCTCTACATCCTAAAGAATAGATCTATGTGTATTTTGTTTTATTCTGACAGATTTCGATTTTTGGTACATTTGGGAGTACAGAAAAAAGTTTGAAAAAGTTTGAAAAAGTTAGTTTTACGAATAACTTGAAGCAACGGCGTCCTCTGAGCTCAGGAGAGGTTTTTTCCGTTTCTCTACATCCTAAAGAATAGATCTATGTGTATTTTGTTTTATTCTGAGAGATTTCGATTTTTGGTACATTTGGGAGTACAGAAAAAAGTTTGAAAGAAGTTTGAAAAAGTTAGTTTTACGAATAACTTTAAACAACGGCGTCCTCTGAGCTCAGGAGGGGTTTTTTCCGTTTCTCTACATCCTAAAGAATAGATCTATGTGTATTTTGTTTTAGTTCATTACATTTCGATTTTTGGTACATTTGGGAGTACAGAAAAAAGTTTGAAAAAGTTTGAAAAAGTTAGTTTTACGAATAACTTTAAACAACGGCGTCCTCTGAGCTTCCAAGGGGTTTTTTCTAATTCTCTACATCCTAAAGAATAGATCTATGTGTATTTTGTTTTATTCTGAGAGATTTCGATTTTTGGTACATTTGGGAGTACAGAAAAAAGTTTGAAAAAGTTTGAAAAAGTTAGTTTTACGAATAACTTAAACAACGGCGTCAGCTGAGGTTCCGACGGGTTTTTTCTAATTCTCTACATCCTAAAGAATAGATCTATGTGTATTTTGTTTTATTCTGAGAGATTTCGATTTTTGGTACATTTGGGAGTACAGAAAAAAGTTTGAAAAAGTTTGAAAAAGTTAGTTTTACGAATAACTTTAAACAACGGCGTTCTCTGAGCTTCCAAGGGGTTTTTTCCGTAATTCTCTACATCCTAAAGAATAGATCTATGTGTATTTTGTTTTAGTTCATTACATTTCGATTTTTGGTACATTTGGGAGTACAGAAAAAAGTTTGAAAAAGTTTGAAAAAGTTAGTTTTACGAATAACTTTAAACAACGGCGTCAGCTGAGCTCAGGACGGGTTTTTTCCGTAATTCTCTACATCCTAAAGAATAGATCTATGTGTATTTTGTTTTTGTTCATTACATTTCGATTTTTGGTACATTTGGGAGTACAGAAAAAAGTTTGAAAAAGTTTGAAAAAGTTAGTTTTACGAATAACTCTAAACAACGGCGTCACCTGAGCTCAGGAGGGGTTTTTTCCGTTTCTCTACATCCTAAAGAATAGATCTATGTGTATTTTGTTTTATTCTGAGAGATTTCGATTTTTGGTACATTTGGGAGTACAGAAAAAAGTTTGAAAAAGTTTGAAAAAGTTAGTTTTACGAATAACTCTAAACAACGGCGTCACCTGAGCTTCCGGACGGGTTTTTTCCGTTTCTCTACATCCTAAAGAATAGATCTATGTGTATTTTGTTTTATTCATACATTTCGATTTTTGGTACATTTGGGAGTACAGAAAAAAGTTTGAAAAAGTTTGAAAAAGTTAGTTGTTACGAATAACTTTAAACAACGGCGTCACCTGAGCTCAGGAGGGGTTTTTTCCGTTTCTCTACATCCTAAAGAATAGATCTATGTGTATTTTGTTTTATTCTGATAGATTTCGATTTTTGGTACATTTGGGAGTACAGAAAAAAGTTTGAAAAAGTTTGAAAAAGTTTTTTCACTTATGAAATGAGTTATTTTTTATATTTACGGATACATTTTCAGAAAGGTAACAAACAACTTGTCGTTGTAATTCGTATACGTCTTTGTCTTTGCTGCCTAACTGAATTGATTTCATTTTTAAAATTTTTTATAGAGGAATGCAGTATTTTAAAAAGGAATTTGTAGAAGGAAACTTGATGAGAATGGAGGTGCTAATTGAGATACTTTTGTGCGATTGAGCAGAACGATTGCGTATTCATTTTCGAATTTTAAGGGCAATGTTAATTGGGCTAACTTTATCCAATTTTGATTTAAAAAATCAGTAGCAGACTATTATTCTCAGTTGTCATCAAATCAACGGCCATGTTTTTTTTCCTTGTTTCCTCATGAAAACAGCGCCATCTATTCCTTGCGCCATTTTTCCCTGTTTCCCTCACATGAGCGTATATAAATCACTGCTGCCACAGTTTTCAGTCAGTTCTGTTCGGAATTTCTTCGTGTGAAGGTGTCATAAAGTGAAGTTATGATAATTATTATTATAATAAGCGGTGCTTATCTTAGGCGGTATAACAATTAAATTATTATGATTTACGAGTGAATCGTGAGAATAATATTATATAAAAAGCTTTTATTTTGTATTATAATTTTTTTTGCATTCTATGTTTAATTTTACTTTAACTAACTTTCAATTAATTTTATTTTAATACTTTTTAATTTTTAGACTTTATTTATTTTCTTTTATTTGTAATTTTTATAATTAATATAATGTATATATCACTTTTATATGTTATACTATTATATATATTTTTTTTAATAACTTTTCAGTTACACTTATTTATTTCTGCCGTATTTATTACTCATTTATTGTTAATAATTTTTTATTCATTATTTTCATAATTATTATATTAATTCTCTTATTATTAATGAATATTTTTAACCATATTTATATTCCTTTCACTGTTCCTATTGTAAATTCATTCCTTTTTCAGATTACTAATTTAAAATATTCTGTAAATGATTTCGGGGTTTTCTCAGCATAGTTTTACGTGAGTGAAGTGTGTTAAGTGTTAGTGTCAGTGATACACCATGAGGATACACCATGAGGATACACCATGAGGATACACCATGAGGATACACTATGAGGATACACTATGTGGATACACTATGTGGATACACTATGTGGATACACTATGTGGATACACTATGAGGATACACTATGTGGATACACTCTGTATTTGGATATTGTACAGAGTAAGTACTGTTTATTGCATTTGTAAACACAAAATTCGTCGTTTTGGTTTTTGTTTATATTTAGGCAAGAAAACAATAAAATTATCAACCGATTTGTGGTGGCCCACTCAAGGGCCGGCTTCATAAATAAAATATCGATGGTAATAATAA
Source organism: Brueelia nebulosa (assembly GCA_028293925.1). Classification (NCBI taxonomy): domain Eukaryota; kingdom Metazoa; phylum Arthropoda; class Insecta; order Psocodea; family Philopteridae; genus Brueelia; species Brueelia nebulosa. Next base: position 4,112 of record JAQIBA010000305.1, on the reverse strand, counting down.
AAATAATATATACGTAATAATAATAATCATAGTAATGTATACCTAATTATAGTGCTAAATAATGACAATGGATTAGATGAGGCGGCAACATTGTATGGCGGCTCCTGGTGCCGGAGCGCCGAGGGAGGAGACTGCGCAACTATCATTATGATTTGAGCTCCCGCGGCGAGAGGATGATTGCGGGCTTTAAGGGTGGTTTATAGTGAGATCGATATTAGGATATATAGTTTATACTAATGACTATTGTTCTATTATTTTACTACACCCACGGGTTATTACACGATTAATTCAATTAAAAGTATTCGGTTATTCGGTGCATCTCTCATTTTTACATTTTACTATTTTATAATATATATTTATATTTTACGGCAGTCTTTTTGGTTGAGTACTTTGAGTGAGCAACACCATTTAACATAGCATTTTTAAAGTCCTCTGAGGGTATTTCAAACTTTAAAATAAATTATAATATTTACCGTGATGTTTTTCAGTAGCCAATTTTCGTAACGTCTGAATTTATTAATTTTTTGGGGAAGGAGGTCCTATACGGAAATTATGCAAAAAATATTTTCGAGAGTAAAATTTTCAGCAATACTCAAATTTCGTTGCCTTTGTTTTCAGGTACATAAGAAGGAGGATTATACCAACGACTGCAAATACATAAGACCACCGATGAACTATCCAGTGGATAGATGAATTCAACCAAAAAGGGTGAGTTTTCTTACAATATTAATATTTACCGTTGTCTTCAGAATTAAGTTCAGGCATGACACAATATGATATTTTTTAAAAATAATTCGGGTGAAGCCCCCCAGTGGGACACCAATACGTTAGTTTATATTTTTGGGTGATGCCCCCCAGTGGGACACCAGTATTTTGTTACATATATTTTAGTATTTCAATTTATATGTTGTGGGTGAAGCCCCCCAGTGGGACACCAATATTTTAGTATAAATATTTTGGGTGATGCCCCCCAGTGGGACACCAATACTTTAGTTTATATTTTTGGGTGAAGCCCCCCAGTGGGACACCAGTATTTATTTTATATAGTTTTTATGATGCTTTGGGTGAAGCCCCCCAGTGGGACACCAATATTTTATTTTGTATGTTTGGGTGATGCCCCCCAGTGGGACACCAGTATTTTATTTTATATATTTTGGGTGAAGCCCCCCAGTGGGACACCAATATTTTATTTTATATGTTTGGGTGATGCCCCCCAGTGGGACACCAGTATGTTATTGTACGTGTTGAGGAAAGGTCTTTCTCTGAGGAGCAAATATTTTATAATAATTATTACGCCCAATTTTCACCAATAACATATTCTATGTGTTTTAGGCTAACCCCCAAGGGGCTATGTATTTGTTTCATACGCCTGTATGAAAATAATTTACATTTAAAATATATTAAGTTTTATATTAAGTTTATAATACAAAGACTGCGTTTATGCGATGGTGCTGGGATTGCCTTCGGGCAAATATATGTGTGGGGATTTGCCTTCGGGCAATTGGTGTTGGGATGCCTTCGGGCAGAATGCGTTCATGCGAATGCCTTCGGGCAGTTTGGTGTTGGGTGCCTTCGGGCAATATGCGTTATGCGAATGCCTTCGGGCAAATATATGTGTGGGGAATGCCTTCGGGCAACTGGTGCTGGGATTGCCTTCGGGCAATTATATGTGTGGGGATTGCCTTCGGGCAAATTGGTGCTGGGATTGCCTTCGGGCAATTATATGTGTGGGGATTGCCTTCGGGCAATTGGTGCTGGGATGCCTTCGGGCAGAATGCGTTTATGCGAATGCCTTCGGGCAATTGGTGCTGGGATGCCTTCGGGCAGAATGCGTTTGTGCGAATGCCTTCGGGCAGATTGGTGTTGGGATGCCTTCGGGCAGAATGCGTTTATGCGAATGCCTTCGGGCAAATATATGTGTGGGGATTGCCTTCGGGCATTTGGTGCTGGGTTGCCTTCGGGCAAAGATATGTGCGGGGATTGCCTTCGGGCAATTGGTGCTGGGTTGCCTTCGGGCAAATATATATGTGGGGATTGCCTTCGGGCAGATTGGTGTTGGGATGCCTTCGGGCAGAATGCGTTTATGCGAATGCCTTCGGGCAGTTATATGTGTGGGGATTGCCTTCGGGCAATTTGGTGCTGGGTTGCCTTCGGGCAATTATATGTGTGGGGATTGCCTTCGGGCAATTTGGTGTTGGGTGCCTTCGGGCAAATATATGTGTGGGGATTGCCTTCGGGCAATTTGGTGTTGGGATTGCCTCCGGGCAAGATGCGTTTATGCGATTTGGTGTTGGGATTAATAAAAGACAGTAATAAAAATTTAATTTTCTGTAAGGTTACATATTTTATTAAATATATTTTGTTAGTTACTCTCATTGGAAATCTATATTTTTTTAATATTGAATTTGGATTATGACTGCTACTTGAACAACAATATTACATTTCATTTGATATTAGTTAGGACTCAATGAGATACCAATATTTTGTTCTGCATATTTTGTCTGAGCTCCTTCAGTGCAAGACCTTTCTTTTATTAAATTTTTTGGGTGATGCCCCCCAGTGGGACACCAGTATTTTAGTATAAATATTTTGGGTGATGCCCCCCAGTGGGACACCAGTATTATAGTATAAATATTTTGGGTGATGCCCCCCAGTGGGACACCAGTATTTTAGTATATATATTTTGGGTGATGCCCCCCAGTGGGACACCAGTATTTTAGTTTATAATATTTTGGGTGATGCCCCCCAGTGGGACACCAGTATTTTAGTATAAATATTTTGGGTGATGCCCCCCAGTGGGACACCAGTATTTTAGTATAAATATTTTGGGTGATGCCCCCCAGTGGGGCACCAGTATTTTTCTTGAAAATGAAAATTTTGAAATGATGCTGTACGGCGTGTCATCAATGTTCTGCAATACTGCAATCGGCCAGAACTGCGTTGGAGTGTTAGTGGATTGAATCAGCGAAGGAAGACTGGGCGCGGAAATGCTTTGCAAAGGGTGAGTGAATTTTAGTAGTTTAGTTTACTTTTTTGTTGTATTCCCATAACATTTATTTTATGGGAGCACAATTTTCAGGAATACTAAAATTTTGTTCCCATAGTTTTCAGGTACAAAAGAACGTGGATTATGCAAGGGGCTGCGAATATCAGTGAGACATGGAACCAGCGAAGAAATATCCAGGGATTGGAATTCTACATAAAAGGATGAGTTTTTTACAATATTATTATTTATATTTTTTTTGGGTGATGCCCCCCAGTGGGACACCAATATTAGTTTACATATTATGGGTGAAGCCCCCCAGTGGGACACCAGTATTTTAGTTTATAAATTATTTGGGTGAAGCCCCCCAGTGGGACACCAACATATTAGTTTATATAATTTGGGTGAAGCCCCCCAGTGGGACACCAATATTTTAGTTTATATAATTTGGGTGAAGCCCCTCAGTGGGACACCAATGCTTTACTAACTGCAATAGTATATATTACTAACTACTAATTCAGTGTGGAAGTATTAGTGGATGGAATCAGCGAAGGAAGATTCGTCGTGGAGATGCTTTTGCAAAAGGTGAGTGTATTTTTTTTAGTTTACCTTTTAAGTTGTTTAGTTTGGCTTTTACAAAATGGCCATTATGAGAACCCAAAAGGGTGATTATATTTTTTGTTGGCGGGGCCCCAAACCTGCTTTTACTGGATTAAATGAATTATTATTAGTAGTATTATTAGTATTATTATTATTGTAAATTATTAGTGTGATGTATTTATAGATACTTTAAAATTTTGTGGCCGACATTTTCAGGTACAACGTAGCGGCACTGCAGTATGGAAATCAGCGAAGGGAAGTCCACGGCTGGAAAATCTGCGAAAATGGGTGAGTTTGTTCCTTTTACTTATATTCTTTATATTTCTTATACTTATGCTTTTGCCACATGTCACTGTTTTTTGTATGAGCTCCTCAAAGGGATCCCTTTAAGGATATATAAAATTGATAATGAATATTTTGGCAATGCTCGACGATGTTTCACTAATTTATTGAAAAAATGCCTAAACCACAGTAATGTCTACGTATTGTATGTAGCCTGTACTGTATCATAGTGGATGGAATCAGCGAA